>QJPP01000024.1:1225000-1789198 GCA_003996215.1 Jaltomata sinuosa
TCAATCTCTTTGGAACGTCATGTGCAGAGTACAACCAGAGTCTAACACCCATTTGTTACCATAAGCTTCACTATTTCAGGATGTTGTAAGTACATATTCATTATTAGAATGATGTATATGTTCAACTATGGATGCAGTCGCCTTTTCCTTGGACTTCGACGTTGGGGAGTTTCATTCAAAGTGCCCCTTCTTGTGGCAACCTCAACACTCTGCATTCTTCTCATTCATACAAGACTTTGATCTGTGCTTTGATTTGCTCTTTCTCTATTGGCTATTCTGACATCTCACAAAGACTCCACTAGCTTGATCATATATATTTATCTTCTTCAAAATGCCTCCACACATCACTAGAGTTAAGTGCTTGTCGACTTGCTCAAGGGTGATAAAATTATTGCTATATATCAGTGAATTCTTGATATCACGATATTTTGAAGTCAATAAAAATAGCAAAGCACATGCAAGTGTCTCCTTATTCTATTTAATTCATGCAGTCAGTAAGTCCATGACAAGTTTATTAAACACATTCAAATGATCTTGTAACAAATTACCTGACTCCATCTTAAATGTGTGAAGACGTCTTTGTAACAACATCCTTGTTGTCATCGATCTGTTCTGGTAGAGCCCTTGCAGCTTGTCCTATAACTGTTTGAACATCTATTTGATAGCTGTACTCACTTCACAAAGTACATTAGGTGCAAGAGATAACTGGATTACACTCAATGCATCCCTTTCAATCTTCTCCTTATCGGAATTCGATGTACCATCGGGGTACTCTACATCAATAACATGGATTGAACCTTTCCTCCACAATAATGCCATCATCTGGATCTTTCAAATATTGAAGTTGGTGTGCCACTAAATCTATCAATTTCAAACTTCATGAAACTCATTGTTGCTTGTTCTTCCTTTTCTGCTAAAGTTACTATTTATTAGTCGGCAATGCAGAAGACCAAAGTAATTATTTTCTGATGTGAAAGTTCAAACTGTGTTGAAACCATAAAGCATAGTCAGTCAGAACCTTGGCTTGGATACCAATAGTTAGCAGAAACGTAAAAGAAATGAACACAAGATTTAATGTGGTTCCGATCAAAATGATCCCACGGTCACCAGAGAACAACCGCTTTTATATTATTAACAAAGAAAGGGGAGATATTCCAATCACACCTAAGAGAATTTCTCTCTCAACTCTCTAGTCTTACAAGAATTTACTATGATTTTTGGGATTGTTTAAATAATGAAGAATGATCATCCTTTTATAGATAACCAAACTTGAGCTTCAAGCTAAAAAAAGGAAACATAAATCTAAAATTTACATATTCAGAAACTACGTAAAAATAAAATTATAAGTCATAACAATTGATAATTCAAAATATTTCAAAGGCATAAGAGAAAATCGCGATCAAAGAAAAGCTCGTTTAATTCTTAAATTCCTAAAGGTATTGCATGAATTGGGCCGAAAGAAATATGGTTTAAGAAAGCTCATGCTCAACAATTTGAGTCCCATATTTGGAGGCTCATTTGTCGATCCATTGGAGCCCAACTCAAATATTACTGTTTCCCCAGTATTTTGAGTTCAAACAACCTGTAGTGTCAAAAAACAATGAATTAAGCAAAACAAAAGGGCTAAGACAAGTGGTAGGTGCAAAGGCAGAAGGTGTAAGCAAAGAAGCTCCACACTTCCACACGTATTGTTTCATGCAAATCAAACCAACACATCTTTGATTCCTTTGAACAACCATTGCAAGGTGTCCGTTGTTCACCATGCAGAAGAAGACAGCTTCACCATGCAAAAGAAAACAGGATAATAGCCACCCGGCCTTACTAGTTGTTACCCTCCAACTCTATAAGAAGGAGGCCTCAGTCTCTCCAAATCTCATCTCATCTTTGTATTTAATTAACAGTCAGAATTATACTAAGGCATGGCGGTCACTACTAGGCTCTTTTTGGCTATATTCCTCTCTGCTTTTCTCTTGTCTGCAGCAAATGCAGTTAGAGACTATCAGGGTCAGCAAGGTCAGCACGGTCAGAGAGAAACTCGTCTGACCCAAGCCCAACAATGCCGCTTACAGAGGCTCACTGGCAGCCAGCCCTCTGACCGCATAGAGTCAGAGGGCGGCCTCACTGAGCTGTGGGATGAGAACGAGGAGCAATTCCAGTGCGCTGGAGTTGCTCCCATGAGGAATGTTATTCGCCGTAATTCTCTCTCTTTACCTAATTTCCATCCCATGCCTCGCTTGGTTTACATCGAGCGTGGCCGGGGATTGATAGGCATTATTTACCCTGGCTGTGCTGAGACTTTCCAGTCCCAGTCACAGACTTTCCAGGCCGGCCGAGAGACAGGGGAAGAGAGGGGTGAAGGCCGCAGAAGCGACCAGCACCAGAAAGTCCACCGCATTCGTCAAGGTGATGTCGTGGCAATTCCAGCTGGCGCTGCTCATTGGTGCTATAACGACGGTGAGGAAGAGCTCGTCGCCGTCTCCGTCAACGATCTCAACCATCGGTCCAACCAGCTTGATCAGAACTTCAGGGTAAAATTTATTATTAATTCCTACTTCTTCTGTTATCTGATGAAGTTAATTTTGTGCATGCAATTTCATTATAACGATAAACTCTTGTATAAAACATGCTTACACAATCAGTTTACTTAAAAAGTAATTACAGGTAAATGTCTATCAACATTAGTCTTGATAAAAATGGTAACTAAACCAATCAATGAAAGTATTTTAATTTCTTCCTGTGTCAGTGTATATAATTAACTTCGAATCCTTTCATAATTCGATGTATTTATTCGTCGACTGTACTATTTATGTGGACGATAGGCATTTTACTTGGCCGGTGGAGTACAAGAAAGTGGGAGGCAAAGAATTCAAATTGGTCAAAGAAAGCAAAGCACGCAGAGGTTCCAGAACATTTTCCGTGCTTTTGACACAGAATTGATGGCCGAGGCCTTCAACATCCCCACAGAGATTGTGAGGAGGATGCAAGAAGAACAGAGCGAACGTGGATTAATTGTTAATGTCAGGGAAAGAATGAGCATGATTAGGCCCGATGAAGAAGAAGAGGAGGAATTCGAAGAGCAGCAAGGGCGTCCAGGACGAGGACAACAATGGTGGGCGGAAGCAATTGGAAATGGATTGGAAGAAAACATTTGCACAATGAAAATCCGCACCAACATGGACACCCAAAGACGAGCTGACATCTTCTCAAGGCAAGCCGGCAAAATTAACCATGTCAATCGGCAAAAACTTCCCATCCTTAAGAACATGGACATGAGTGCCTCTAAAGGAACCCTCTATCCGGTAATTAGATCAATCCTTCTTCCTAATTAATTGATTAATAAACAAAATATATTTCTGCTAGAAACTATGACATAAATTGATTAAAATTATACTGAATTGGTGGATGCAGAACGCACTGATGAGCCCTCATTGGTCAGTGAACGGCCACAGCGTGATATACGTGCAAAGAGGAGACGCACAAGTGCAGGTAGTAGACCACACCGGGCAACAATTGATGAACGACAGGGTGAACCAGGGAGAGATGTTTGTGGTCCCTCAGTACTATGCCTCAACAGTGAGAGCAGGGCAGAATGGATTTGAATTTGTGGTGTTTAGGACAAGCAGTGAACCAATGAATAGCCAACTAGCAGGTTACACATCAGTGATTAGAGCAATGCCTATTGAGGTCCTCACAAATGCCTATCAGATATCTCCAAATGAAGCACAGCGCTTGAAGATGAACAGGGGTGGAGAGAGCCTCCTGCTATCACCTCAGCGAAGGTTCTCTTAAAACGGCTTCAATGTCTATATGTCTATTAGTACCGAGTGTTTCTTGTTTTTGTTTCTAAGCAAGGAAAATCCAGAGTAACTTGTACGAGACCTTTGTTAAGAGCAAATAATAACAAAATTAATAAAGTTCCTGCCTTTTTGTTACTGAGATCCACGACTTCCTTAATCTGTGTGCAAATTGTCCGATCAAATTTTACTTAGCATGAAATAATCAATCAATTCATGTGGGAAGTGGGAAGAAATAGTAGTGTGATGGTATTCGTGGGTTTTTCCCATTTAATACAGGATTTCAAAATAGATTTGCTCTATTCACTTGGAAATGTCTGAAAAGCTCTCACATGACAGAGTGATCAAACTCCACCAAATTAAGGAAAACGTATTCTCCTTTTATTTCTTTTGTATCATTTGTACTTGGATAAATAAGTCATGCAATCACCCGTGTGCTTAATTAGTACCGAGATCTTTTGTATCATATTGATACATGTCACTTTGATCTCATGTATCATAATTTCTTCCGTTTATATTATGATTGATAAGTCCTAAGCGATACCAGCAAACACAAACTAAGTGAGATTTTATCAATGATCTCCCTCTTCTCACCAGCCTCTCAACTCGAAACAACTCACTTTTTAGTCATGTCCTGCCAAATCGACTCTCATGATCATTTGATAGTGTGGTAATAAAGCGAACATTGAATTTGAGCCAGTGATAGAAGTCGTGAGGATACTTAATTAGGTCTCACACAACAATAAATCGACATAAATCTTGTGTTAGTCATTTTTTTAATCAATTTTTGCACACATAATATGAAAGGTGTGCTACAATATTCTCTTATTTTCCTATGGAGTTTATGTCTTTATATCATAAAATAATATTGTACAGATGACAATCAGTCTCCATATGCATCTAAACTAATCTACTCAATAAGCATGAACTCATATCCGATCTCTGGATATAGACTTGGTGAAAATTATTTCCACAACCAAAATATTGTAATGGCCTTCTTAGATTACTTGTGTGACGCTTAGGATTTTTAAGTCACATACTCTAAAATTATTCTTATGATAATTTGCTTAAAATTTGTCTCATCTCCCATCAACACTAAATTAATGAAGAAGGTCACTTATGTGAAAATGCTGACATCTGTTTACAAACCTTGTAATAATATCACGAGAATGCACAACATACATTCACAATATAGATATACAATAAACATTCATAATCGAATTTACACAAATTAAACATTCAAATCATAAACATATGTGTCACGATCCAATACTAGGCCCTAGACGTAACAGGCACTCAGGTCCAATAAAGGCCCGAGAGAACCTCTTAGCTTATCATCATGATCATTTCAATAAGCATTTGCGGAAGAAGACCCATTAGAAAAATCCATTTAAAACATAGTTAAAAATTAATCAAGTGTTTGGAACAAAAATATTTAAACAACATCTACGTAGGTCTACAAAGCCTCTAACATAAGAATGAAAATCTATGCCGGGACATGACCCCGACTATACCATAAAACTGAAAACCAAACTCTAAAATAAGGATTTAATTGCCTTCCAAAAGATGGAGGGCTTACCACTTGCTGAAGTTGTCCTGAACAATCCTAATGCTGCACAGAACCATGAGAATGCATCTCCAAACCTACATCATGAAATGATGTAGCGTCCGAGGACGATCAGTACGATGAGTACTGGTATGCAATCCAGGAGAAGGGACAATACATTTTATAAAGCAAGTCATAAGAATCGTAGCATAAATCATAATAGGGGGAAAATATGGGACAAGTACTCAAAACATTACGTGAAGCCATTTATTAACATTAATTCTGAACTAGATGGTATCACCGATATTCTTTACACCACGGGCTATATGAGTCCGACCATGGCTCGATCAGTGGAGCCTACAATACATGTTTGTCGCACGGACTGAGGCATATCATACCATATCATATATTGCATACTACTGAGCGAATCAAGCATACAGTGGTTATCCATAAGGACAAAACCATACCCGCATCGGCAAAATATGATTTTGGGTAATGAGCTTTTCGGACTCATACCTTCTCGGTTAACTATCGGATTTCCTTTAAGCCTATCTTTTAGTCTTCTCAAACCAATAAGTAAACCATTCTTAAGGGACATTTATCATTCTTAAGGCATTCGTTAAATTGATATCGTTATACCAAGACTTGCAAGTCATACATATCATGCCTTATCCGTTTCATATAGTCGTACATCATTAGTCCCCTCATTTTAAAGATTTAAACACATTTAACATATACCTTAAAGATCGAAGATTTCACAATTAACTAACACTTTCTAAACCAAGGGATGTAGTAATTTCCTTTTTCTCTCACCAAAGATTAAGATTTGAATAACAAGGTGACTTATAAAAGAAACATGACTTCTTGACTTCACTATTCCCCAATAAACTTTCAAAAAGAAGGGTTTCATATTTTGAGCTATAATCTCAAATCTCAAGTTCAATTAACAACAAAAGAGTAATTTCGTAAAAAAGGGTTCATAACTTTAAGTAAATTCTCCTTTCGAAAATCATTCAACAAATCCACATTAAAAGCTCGCATAAATACTACTTTTATAGTTAGGAAATCAACCACTAATAGATTTAGTTGAAAGAGAATTGTTCAACATACCTTGGAGAGAAGGATTTGCAAAGCCCTTCCTTGGATACCCTAGAATTTCTTGAAAACCTTAAGATTTTGTGAAGAATCTTGTTTGGAATTCATAACTAACGATTAAAAATGATCTGGAATACCTTGAAATACATAAGACGAATGTACCTTGGTGTTGAAGGGTGAGGAGAGGAGAGAAAACCAATTTAGGGCTTGAAAGAAGAGAGAAGAATGAGAATTTTCAAAAAAATTGACCTTAGGGTGCTTATATAATGTTTTCCACTGCACTGACGCACAGCAGGGACGTAGCACTACTTTCAGTGTGCTGGCGTGCAGCTGATGCTCGGGTGTGCATCTCAGCATGCAGACTGAGTAGTGACCAATAAAATGAGCATAACATTTTACTCAGATGTAACGCCCCGTACATTTTGGTTGTCTTTTAAGGTCTTAAGGAATCTCTAATACGAAGTTAAGTTGAAAGGTTCTCTACAGATTAAGTTTTTATATAAGTTTATTCAAGGGTCAACTTCAAATAATTATTACTCCTGTTATATAAAGAGTTACATGGACTACGACCCACTAAATTAAAATTCTTTGAGTCTTCTTTTCAATGCCACTGACCGCTCATCAATACGACTTTTGAGTAAAAATTTATGCTCATTTTACTAGACGCTACTCGGTCTGCACGGCCGGCCACGCGAATGAGGTGTCCGCTGCGCGGGCGCATGGGGAAGGCACCACTACTGCCACTTCCGTGTGACCAGCCACACGGTCAAGGCTCCATCCGCATGGCCACGCACGAGAAAACACTATATAAGCATCCTAAGGTCATTATTTTCAAAAATTCTCATTCTTTGTCTCTTCTTTCAAGTCCTAAGTTGATTTTTTCTCCTCTCCTCACCCTCCAATACCAAGGTACGTTCCTCTAATGTATTTTAAGGTATTCCTAATCTTTTCTTATCGTTAGTTATGAGTTCCTAACAAGATTCAACACAAAATCTTAAGGTTTCCAAGAGTAGCTAAGACCAGGATTTCTATCCCAAGAACTCCTTTCCAAATCCTTCTTCTCTAAGGTATGTAGAACAATCCATTTCCACCTAAACTCTTAAATATTATGTTTCTACTATGAAATACAAAATCTATACTAGTATTAAATGTGAATGGTTGAAGGGTTTTCAAAAGAAGAAGTTACTTAAAGTTTTCAAATATTTTCTATGAAATCATCTGTTATCTATTTATCATTTTGATATTATTGTTTAAAGTATGAACTTTAATTATGTGATATGGTTGTTGGGGCAGATTTAAGACTTGAAGTAATGATTCTTTCAAAATTTGATTTATTATTCAAACCTTGGCCTTTGACGAAAAGAAATGGATTTTGAACTCCCTCGGTTTTGAAACGGTTAATTGTTGAATTATGAAATTATAAACTGTGAGGGATTTATGTACTAGATGAGTTTTAAAATCCTTTAATTGTTGAGACAAATAGTGTATGAATAATTATGGTATGATATATTTATGTATGACTTGCAAGTCTTGGTATGACAATACCAAAAGAGTGGATGCCTTAAGAATAATAACGTCTCTTATGAATGAACTGTTTACATGTTTTAAGAAGGTAAAATATGGGCTTAAGAGAATTAGATGGTTAATTGAGAAGGTATGAGTTCGAAAGGCTCATCACCTGAAACCTATGTTTTTCCACGTAGGGGATAGTTTGCTCCTTAATTGGACAACCTTATGTTTCTCCTCTCCAAGGATGATTTATGTAGGCCTTTGTGTTGTTATATACAGAAGGATCTCAATTTATGTGGAAAACGTGAATTAAGGCTCATTCGGTCGAGCATTGATCGAACCCACATAGCCTGTGGTATATTATGTATGATGTGTTAGTTAAACCATCTAGTTCAGAAGTATAAATGAATAAATGATTTCATTAGATGTTGAGTATTTTGCCTAATATTCTATTGCCATGATTTACATTATGTTTCTATGATTTGCTTTTATAAACTATGATGTACCTTCCCCTGGGTTGCATTCCAGTACTCATCGTACTGACCGTCTCTAGACGCTACATCTTTTCATGATATAGGTTCTGAGGCTTTTACCCATGGTTCCGTGCAGCACTGGGATTCTTGGGATATCGAATAGCAAGTGGTGAGCCCTCTTTACTTCTGGAAGGTACATATTTTTCTCTCTATTAGATGTTGGACTATTCTAGTCTATTTTCTGGTATAATCGAGGCCATGTCCCAGCTTAGGATTTTATTCTTGATGTTAGAAGCTTCATAGACTGGTTTAGATAAAAGTTTTCTTGTGTCGTATTTTGAATTATGACATTGGTATTTCTTATTTAATTGAACTTTGATTATTGCGTTTATTTTTCACAAACTTATGAATTAACCATGTTTATGATGTATGCTAAGGGGTCTTCTCGGGCCTTCACTGGTATGGGTTGCCTGTTACATTTAGGGGCTAGTCTCAAATCATGACAAACTTAGTATCAGAGCCCAGTTTATGATCCTAGAGTGTCTACAAAGCCATGTCGAGTAGAGTCCATTTTATGAGTGTGTAGCGTGCCACACTTATAAAAGGAAGGCTACAAGGCATTTAGGAATGTTTTCCTTTCTTCATGTTCTACTTCGTGCTAAAGAGCCCAATTCTCAGAAAATTCTTGTAACTCTTGAATTTCCCGCATTTCAGATCATGCCTCCAAGAAGAACTACCGGACAAGGGACTTCACCTGAAACCTCCATCCTTGCAGGGACAAATACTGAAGAGGTTCATCCTACTCATGGGATGCAAACCTGTAATAGAGTCCACACTGCTGATCCGATTGCTCTTACTGGGGCCCCACCAGTCCCACCCAATCCTGCTCGAGCTCCCAGGACTGGTACTACACGAGTTCAGTCTCTACAGGAAGAAGTTACTATTGCTGAGTTCAGGCTGACCATGCAGATGCTTGCTCAGATTGTGTCATCTCAGTCTCGTTGATCAGGTGATATTGGTTCTACCACTGGTTCCTTAGATGCTATTCGAGTGGGCCAGTTTATACGATTGAGCCCACCCATCTTCACGGGATCTAAGGTTGAGGAGGATCCTCAAGAGTTTGTTGATGAAATAGAGAAGATTTTCAGGGTCATGCATACTAGTGACACTGAGGAAGTGGAGTTGGCAGCCTATCAGCTGAAGGAGGTGGCCTATCAGTGGAATGATGAGTGGGAGGAGATGAGGGGTAAAAATGTTGCACCAGCCGCTTGGGAAGATTTTTTTGAGGCCTTTCTTGATCACTTCTTTCCTCAGGAGTTGAGGGAATCCAAGGCTGAGGAGTTTGTAAACTTGAAGCAATGGAAGATGAGTATCAAGTAGTATGCTCTAAAGTTTAATCAGCTATCACATTATGCTCCAGAACTGGTGTATGATATGAGGGATCGAATGAGAAAGTTCACTTCTGGCATCTCCGGTAACTTGGTGTTGGCATGTAAGGCAGCAATGTTGAACAAGGACATGGACTTATCCAGGTTGGTGGTATACATTCAACAGGTTGAGGATGAGAAGAAAAAGCAAGTTGAGATGGAAGAGCATCAGAATAAGAGGGCTAGGCCAGCAGATCAGGAAGCTAGCCAGTAGCATAGTGGTAAAGGTGGCAGGAATTGGCCCAAGAAGAATCTTGGGGACATGCTCATTCATCAGCCAGTGCACCTGCCCCTAAACCTTCGAGTGATTAGCAATTTTAGCATAGTCATGATTCTAGGATGCAGGGTACTCAGTCGCAGGGTAGTGTAGCCCAGTCAGCTCTTTCTTACCCTCCTTGCAGTACTTATGGAAAGTTACATCTTGGAAAGTGTTATCAGGGTAGCCGAGTGTGTTATGGGTGCAGCAAGCCCAATTATTTCCAGTATGAGTGCCCTTCTGCAAAGAGGAATTCTGGGGGTAATAAGGCCTCAGCTACTACTTCTTCGCCCCTCCTGCAAAAGGTGCTACTTTCAGTACAGGTGGGGGTCGTAATCGTCTCTATCCACTATCTACTCACCAGGAGTCTGAGGCTTCGTCAGATGTTGTCACGGGTATGTTACAGATTTTCTTCCATGATATTTTTGTGTTACTTGATCCTGGATCCATCGTATCTTATGTGACTCTATATGTGGCTGGAAATTTTGGTTTTGCTCCTAAAAATATTCCCAACCATTCTTAGTTTCCAACCCTATCAGAGATTCTATTGTTGCTAGGAAGGTCTACAAAGATTATGTTATGACTATTTTGCTTAGGGATACGGTAGTGGACCTGGTAGAACTTGATATTGTTGAATTTAATGTCATTCTGGGGATGGATTGGCTTCACTCTTGTTATGCTACTATGGATTGTAGGACTAGAAAGGTCAAATTTTGTTTTCCTAATGAGCCTGTCCTAGAATGGGAGGGTAGTCCCGTAGTTCCAAAGGGAAGTTTCATCTCTTATCTACGAGCTCAAAGGCTGATATCCAAAGGGTGTTTGTACCATTTAGTTCGGGTCAGAGATTCTAGTGTTGAAAGTCCCCCACTCTAGCTCGTTCCCGTAGTTAACGAATTTCTCAAAGTATTTCCTGAAGACCTTCCCGGAGTTCCTCCTGATAGAGAGATAGATTTTGGGATAGATATTTTACCCGATACTCAGCTCATTTCCATTCCTCCTTATAGAATGGCTCCCAATGAGTTGAAAGAGTTAAAGTAGCAATTGAAAGACCTTCTTGATAAAGGTTTTATCCGTCCTAGTGTTTCTCCTTGGGGTGCCCGCGTTCTATTCGTGTGTAAGAAAAATGATTCTCTTCGTATGTGTATTAATTATCACCAACTGAATAAAGTCATAGTGAAAAAACAAGTACTATATCCCCAGAATTGATGATCTTTTTGACCAACTTCAAGGTGCTAAGTGTTTCTCCAAAATAGACCTTTGTTCGGGTTACCATCAATTGAAAGTTATGGAGGGTGATATTCCTAAGACTGCTTTTTTGAACTCGGTATGGCCATTTTGAATTTTTGGTTATGTCCTTTGGCTTCACTAACGCTTCTGCAACCTTCATGGATCTTATGAACAGGGTGTTGAAGAAGTTTTTGGATATTTTTGTAATAGTTTTTATTAATGACATCCTAGTCTACTCTCAGAGTGAGGAAGAACATGCCAATCACCTCCGAATTGTACTTCAGACTCTTAAGGAGCGGAAATTATTTGTCAAGTTCTCCAAGTGTGAATTTTGGCTAGACTCTGTGGCTTTCCTCGGTCATATTGTGTCTAGTAAGGGGATTAAGGTGGATCCTCAAAATATTGAGGCGGTGAAGAAATGGCCCAGACCCACGACTCCGATGGACATCAGGAGCTTCTTGGGTTTGGTGGGATATTATATGAGGTTTGTGGAGAATTTTTCCTCTATAACTGCTCCATTGACAAAGCTCACTCAGAAAGGCTAAGTTCGTATGGTCCGATGTTTGTGAGGGCAGCTTTGAAAAATTGAAGGATTGTTTGACTTCTGTCCCCTGTTTTGACTCTACCCGAGGGCATTGAGGGAGTTTAGAAATCCGCTTCTTTTCGTCAAAGGCCAAGATTTGAATAATAAATCGAATTTCGAAAGAATCATTACTTCAAGTCTTAAATCTGCCCCAACAACCATATCACATAATTAAAGTTCATACTTCAAACAATAATATCAAAATGATAAATAGATAACGGATGATTTCATAGAAAATATTTAAAAACTTCAAGTAACTTCTTCTTCCGAAAACCCTTCAACCATTCACATTAAATACTAGTATAGATTTCGTATTTCATAGTAGAAACATAATACTTAAGAGTTTAGGTGGAACTCTAACCGATTAGAGAAAACATAATTCATAACTAACGATTAGAAATGATTTGAAATACCTTGAATATATGATATAAATGTACGGGGGAGGAGAGGAGAAAAAACCAACTTAAGGCTTGAAAGAAGAGAGAAGAATGAAATTTTTCAAAAAAATCAACCTTAGGGTGTTTATATAATGTTTTCCAGTGCGCTGGCGCGCAGCTTGGGCGTGCAGCAGGGTAGTAGCACTATTTTCAGTGCGGTGGCATGCAGCCCGACATGCAGACTGAGTAGTGACCAGTAAAATAAGCATAACGTTTTATTCAGAAGTCATATTGACGAGAGGTTGGCGCCGTTGGAAAAAAGACTCAAAGAACTTTAATTTAGTGGGTCATGGGCCATGTAACTCTTCATATAATAGGAGGAATGATTGTTTGAAGTTGATCCTTGAATGAACTTATATGAAAATTTAATCGGTAGAAAACCTTTCAACTTAGTTTTGTGCTAGAGGTGCCTTAGGACCTTAATTCACATCCAACACTCTCCCCACACATAGTACTTAACCATAACACCTATGTAAAATAGAATCTTCCTGGTTGAGGTCTAATTACACGTGAAAAATGATTAAAATCTTAGCTCGGATGTTTTGAGTGTTATAATATGTAAATCAAAACTTATTTGACATTAAAAATAGTAACCATTTACAAATGTTAGAAAAATAAAAAATTAAGAAGAATAAAATCAATGACAGTACATCAAAGCCTATGTATGTAGTTCTTGAGATCTAGCATGCTTAATAAATATATTTTTTGGAAAATGGCTCAATCAATAGGTCTATGACCATTTCCTCTGTGCTGATATACTCTACGTTTATTTCATCATATGCTATCATGTGTCTTATATAATCGAACTTCGTATCAAAATTTGTGGTTAACAATGATACATTTGGTCCTTGGTATTCAAAATTGCATCTTGATTATAAAATAGACAATTAATAGATCAATATTAATTGCATCACCAATCAAATGCCTCAAGAACCTCTACAATCAAATAACCTCTTGTACAACTGAAGAGAGATCCACAAACTCGACTTCCATCATGGATAAGACCATACTTATACCTCATCAACCGTTTTCACTTTCTTTAAATTTCTTTTGATAAACCTCGTAGTCAATAAGTCTATATTAGTGGCCATGTTATTGATCAGTTGATCCTGCTCTTGGTTCTTCTTGATCATATTAGTGAGGAAAGAAGTCCCTAAGATATACCGCTACTAGTATCACCTAAATGCCAATTTTGATTGTGCTTATAAGTTCAAGACACCTCTGAAGGTTTTATTCATAAACAACCCTCAATTGTATTATTGGCCATCGGTTGGTTCAAATGATCCAATCCCATAAAGAACTTTTCTAGAAGAATATTCTCTGAAAATTCATGATTTAGTAACCGCTCTAGATACCGTTTGAGCGCTCATATGCTTCAAATAGTTGTTCCTTTGAGATCTATTTGAAGAGAGAGATCTTGTCTTTTAATTCTATCTTTTTTTGGAGGAACCACTTCTTCATAAGCATGCTGACCAACTCACCCCATGTGATAGAGTTTGGTGGTAAGCTGTGGAGCCAACTTCTAGCTTCACCAACGAGGGAGTACTTGAAAACCATCAACCTAATAGCATCCTCAGAAACGTAATTTTGCTTTTGTAGTGCACACACCACCAAAAAAAATTTAAGTATTGATGGAGATCATCATCAGTGCAGTTGTGAAAACAACCCCTTACCTTTCAACATGGTGTAGATATTTTCCTTAATTTTGAATAAGGAGGCATCAACTCGGGGTGGGACAATGGCATTAGCATAATTAATTTCCTGAGCCAAGTATGCAAAAATGTTCTCCACTTTCGATAGATTAGCATTAGCTTCCTGGGTAGATATTAAGCTAGCCTGCTAGTACAACAACCTGCGTTCCTAGTGCCTGTTGTGCTATCATTTACACCTGATTCACAAATAAAGTAAACAAGGTGTGATGGAATAGAAAAGACTTAAACAAAATAAAAATCAATCAATAATTTTAAAACTGTATTTCCCGATAATAGAATAAAAATTTGATACGCTCAAAATTACAGCTACAAGATGATGTAACACGATCGTAATCACATATAGTAATCTAACAAGGTTGAGGTTGAATCTAACAGGAAATAGGCGTAAAAAGCTATAGATCGGATGAATACTTGGCTGGCAGTCTAGATTCTATCACGTGAGTTTGAAAGAAGTTATTTTGAGTAAACTACTAAAATTGCTGAAGTAATTTAGTTGTAAAACTATTATGATTAAAGAACTAAGGTTGTGTTCTCCTTTTATAAAATACAACATTCTAGGTTTTCATGCAAATATAAATAATTGGATTGTATATATAGTGGATCTTTACCATCACTCAATCTTTCTAAAGAATTGACCGATTTATAGCAATATCATCTTTTCAGATATATAAGAGTTATTGAATAAGAGTAATCGATATATGTCAAGTATATTCAACTTATCTCTAAAAAAATTTATTAAATGAGGATTAGTGTCCAAGTTCTTACTAATTATTTTTATCAAACCCTAATCCACTTTCCCAAGCAAAACATGGATAATATAGCATAGGTTAACGTTTACAACAACCAACCAATAGTGAAAACGAGAAATAACTCGATATCCAAAAATCATGAAATTATGAAAACGCTATGAACACTACACCCATATTGGGTCCACAACATCAATAGAGAATTTAGCTACTCATAATGTTGTAAAACAATAAGAAGATGAAGAATTCATAATTACTAACTCAAGAACAATGATGAGAACAATCCAAGACTGTATCGTGAACTTTGCAAAAATGAGAAAACTAGAGAGTATTATATGCTCTACTTTTATTCTATACAATATTCTATGAAATCTAACTACTCTCTTACATAAAAATTCTACAAGAAGTATTTATATTGGCCTACAAACTCGAAACCAAAATTTATCAAAATACTCATCGGTCTAACTCACGAACCGTAAAACACATATGTGGTCCATGAATTTCTTATGCTCAGCTGTAAATTCTTCCGAATTTCTTATGCTCAGCTGTAAATTCTTCCCATTATGATTCTTGAACTCCAGCGTAAACCCATCCACAGACCATGAAAGTGATCTACGCTTAGTGAAATACTCTGTGTCTTGTCTGATTTGTGTTATCTTACTTTGATTTATACATCGTGAATGTGACATATGGTCCATATCTTTTACTATACTTGAGAACTCCCAATTTTGAGCTACTAGATAGTGGCCCCTAAAATTCACGCTATGATCTACAGCTCCTACATGCAATTCACGGTTGTGACTTGCTCCATACATTGATCAACACTTTAATTCTTCAAGTCCAAACTCAAAGTCATTTCCACGATAGCAAATACGACTCATACATCACAAGTATGGCTTGTACATTGTCTAGAACTAGATACTTTTTCTTGTTCTAGCCAATTTGACTTCAAATACCTACAATTCAACATTCTAACATTAGAAACACATAAGGATGAGCTAAAAGACATTTAAAACTCATGTAAAATACATCAAGTATGTTATAATTTTATGACACATCACTCATCCCCTCCCTTTTTGCAAATGTGAAGATCCACCCGTGAACACAAAGACCAGGATCTTCTTTTTCATTGCAAACATGATGATCCTCTCGCGAACGCAAAGAAGGACCACTGTACTACATGATACCAACTTTGAAAACACCCCTAAACTTGAATTCGACCCTCGAAATTCATCTGGAACCCCCCGAACACAAATAAATAGTGCAAACCGATCATAAAATACCTTCTGGACATATTAAAATCTTCAAATCATTGATTAGAGATTGTCTTGGTCAAATATTGACAATGTTCAACTCAAACTTTCTAAAAAGTTAGAAATCAACTCAATTATCCAAAGCACTCCTAAGTGCCTTGGGATCTGATAAGTCGGTAATCTACCAACTTAGTGATCCTTTAATTATAAATTATTGCTACATTTTGATGAGATTTAGATGTTCTTATGGCCTTTATTGATGTGTATGCAGGTACCCTTGATCAAAGATGGAAAATAAGAAAATAGACCCAAAAAGATCCTAAAAGGAGTTGAAATGTGAACTGAGCAAATAAGATGAAGATCCTGCTAAGAGATGCGAACCTCATGTGACACGCACTTGCCTGGGTGCGGACTACACCTTAGACCACATAAAGCATGGAGTTAGCTGAAGGATCTGTTAAGGGGTGCGGTCATTGTGCGACGCACACATTGCCTAGTGCGAACCGCACCCTACATAGCATGGAGCCCCAAAGTCTAGTTGAGTCACTGGTCCAACTGAACAGAGTTGTGCAACATGCACATCAAGACATACGAACTGCACGTCACTCTGCACAGCGCCCGAAGGGCATTTTTATCCAACTTGGTGTGACATTTTGGGAACATTCTAAAACCCAATTCAGACATATTTTTAGATAGTTTTTTGAACAGTTTTTAAAAATAGCTTTCAGTAGTGAGTAAGTTTTCTCTCCAAGAAAGAAGAGGGTTTCACTTCAATTCCTTCTTCTTGATTCTTGGAATCACCATTCTTGTAAAAACTGAGCGTGGATATTAAATATTTAGCTTAAATGAAAGGGAATTTGACTTACCCATTTTGTATTATTCTTTATTCCTTTAGCATGAGTAGCTAAATCTCTTGTCTAGGGATGTGTTGATAATAAGAGCTTGATAAATGGGTATGGGTGTTGCTAATTTGTGTTTATAATTGATAATATGACATGGGTCTAGTGATTTTACCATATTTTAACTCTAAAATTGATAATTGTAAATATTGATTTACCTCACTTGATTGTGTTCTAGCTTGCAAAAGGGGTTTACAATTTTAGATGTGAAATTATTGGTGGGTACTTGGGATTCCACTTAGATTGAGACTAGAAATAGCTCAATTCACCAGAAATACCCATTTAAGGTCTAAGCTAGAAATAGTATGACCTTCCCAAGCATATGTTGGTTGGTTATTGTCTAAACAATGGTGTTTGAATAAAAACCATTGGATATATGATTGTTTGATCAAGATATTAACAAGCATACCTAAAACTAATGCTATCGATGTCATCTAGCAAGGATTTATATGAATGAGCAAGCACCCTAGCCCATATTTAAGTCTCATTGGACACACATCCCTAGTAGTCCTCTCTCATTATTTACACCCACTTTTATTTTATTGTCTTACTTTGAATTGTGAATTATGATAGATTTCTCAATTCCCCTCCCCCCCTTCCTTTACTTTTATTGCTTGCGAACAAGTTACTCTCATTGTGAATTCTTTTCTTTACAATCGACTTGGCTAGTCACTAATTCTCTGTGGGATCGACTCCGACTCCTGTCAAAAATATATAAATGTATTTTGCTCTAACGATCATCGATACCTTCATCTAGGAGAATACAATTGAGCATTATCAAAAATGGCGCTGTTGCCGGGGAATTGTGTTTGAATAGCCTTTTTGATTGTGAATTGAAATCACCTTGTAGAGTGTTCTTTTTATTTGGTTTGTTGTTTTTGTCCATTGCTTAGGTAGCCCATGAGCGAAGTGGGCGACAACGAAAGTGTCAATGGAAGTCTTAACGGGTTCATAAATGAGGCCAATGAACCCGTACCTCAAGTGGGAGTAGGTGCAATCCACCTACCCCCAACAGTTGGAAATACAGTGTTCCACGTTACTAGCATAATGCTCCATCTAATTCAAATGAAGGGGATGTTTGAAGGAGAAGCTTACGAAGATGCAAATAGGCATATCCACAACTTTGTGGAGATATGTCAACCATTCATCTTCCAAAATATACCCCAAGAATCCATCCGACATTGCCTATTCCCCTTCTCTCTAATGGTGGAAGCCACGTCGTAGTTGGAGAAATTGTCGGATGGGTCAATCACCTCTTGGGATGAGTTGGTAAATGCTTTCACTACTAGATTCTTCCCTCCATCACGAATGATGCAGCTGAGGGATAATATTACCAACTACCGCTAACTCCCCCATAAGCCTTTGCATGAGGCATGATTGAAATTCAAGAAGAAGCTCGTGTTGTGTCCTAACCATGGATTTCCAAACAATGTCTTGCTACAAAGCTTTTTTAGATCCTTGAACTCGATGAATAAGTCCGTAGCCAATAATCTTTGAGGTGGTACCTTCATAGATCTAAAATTTCCTCTTGCCTTAGCCCTCCTAGAGAGAATGACCAAGACTAACTAAGCTTGGCACACAAGGAAAGCGGATGTTCCTACCTTGGGAGTGACCACATCCATAGTAAGAAATGAGATGTGGAGAAAGAATAAAGAGAGAGATGAGACCATGGCAAAAATGATAACGCAAATAGACTTGCTAGCCAAATATATGATGGGGCCAGGTGGTGCTAAGATTGTGAATGTTGTGAGTAAACTAGAGATCAAGGCTAGTGATGATGAGCTTATGACCATCGTGGATGGTAAACTTTGCTACTTGTCGGCGGGTTCTCGTCCCGGGTATTATCGCCCAAGGGATGAGAATCAAGGTTGGAATAGGGATAAAGAATGAGATAGAAATTGGAGGGACCGTGACAAAGAGGGTGATAGATATAATCACCGGAGCTTTAATCCTTACATACCTCCAAATAAGTCAGACTTCTTATATCAACCCACCACAAGCAATCCCGGGCACTCAAAGATTGAGGACATGTTATCCTTGGTGTTGAAGAAGGTAGAAACTACAAATGTCGGGGTTAGTGACCTCAAAAGCAAAGTTTCAATACTTCATCAAACTGTGAGCTCTCATTCGGCTTCAATCAAAGATCTTGAGGCCCAAATAAATCATCTATCCACTCAAATGAACTTGAGGATCAAGGGAACACTTCTTAGTGACACTATGACTAATCCTAAAAATGATGCTCATGTCATGGTCATTGTTACTAGAATTGGAAGAACAAGTGGTGTAGTGAGAGAGACCATTGTGGATCCAGTTGTTGTAGCAAAGAAGCCTATTGTTAAAGCCGTTGTGGAGCCGTGTAAAAAAAAAAGAATATACTTCTTGTGACGAAGATGTTATGGAACCGGAGGTTGGGGTAAAGCTTGGTGCACCCAATGCCCTGGTGAATGTTGATGTTGATGATGAGAAGGAGGAGGTTGAATCTCCTCCCCAAGTTGCCATTGATGTTGAGGAAAACCCTCATATTGCTCAAAGTGTTCCAGCCACACTACCAAAGGGACTTCCTCCATACCCTCAAAGATTAAACAAGAAGAAGGAAGAGCACAAATTCAATAAGTTTGTTGACATGTTTAGCAAGCTTTCAATAAATATTCCTTTGGTTGAAGCCTTGATGCAGATGCCGGGGTACTCCAAGTTTATGAAAGAGTTGCTCAAAAAGAATAAGGTTGTCTATGTGGGCACTATTGAGATATCACACAGTTATAGCACTGTGATGACAAGCAATGTTGCTATAAAATGAGATGATCCGGGTGCACTCACCATAGCGTGTACTATTGGGCTATTTGTGTTCTGTAAAGCCTTGTGTAACCTAGGGGAAAGCATCAACTTAATACCCTTAATGATCATTAATTAGTTAGGATAGGGTACACCTAAACTTACATCTATGAGGCTACTTATGGTTGGTCGGTCCAGTAAGCGTCCGGTAGGAAACCTATTTGATGTATTGGTAAAGGTCGACAAGTTCATTCTCCCGGCGGACTTCGTGATCTTGGATTGTGAATTATATGTTGAAGTGCCTACCATCTAAGGGTGACCACTATTAGCCACGGGGAGAGCACTTGTGGATGTTGAACTCAGTGAACTTAAATTCCGAGTTGGAAGAGAAGTGGTGACATTCAATGTATGCCAACCCACAAGGCCTCCGGATGAATTGCGAGTGATCTCGGTGATAGATGTTGAGGGCAAGCTTAATCATGCCCTTGAAGAGTGTGAAATGGGCAAGATGCCCAAGTTTCAAGAGTTTCTAAGTCGGCAATATGATGATGTTTTGAGGACATTGAAGGAGCAATTCCCCTTCTTGGGGTAGGGCCACGGCAACCGAATTGGCTTGCTATTGATAAGTTGGTATTCTACCTACTTATTTAGCTTCTAATCTTATACCTTTGCTAGTATAAAGTGGATAAATAAGTGCAATTTGACAAAAATTTCTTCTATTTTACAAGTTTCTGTGGTTTAGAAGTGTTCGGGAAAGATTCGAGTGAAGACAAGTCAAATGGGACCTAAAAGGAGCTGCTGATCACTGACACCAAGTTAATCATCATGACCGCGAGAGTAAATCACGCGACCGCGATGCACAAGGAGAAAGCTAAAACTATGCAACCACGAAGTAAATCCATACGACCACATGGAGGAAGAAGTCAGAACTACGCGACCGCGAGGTTGAGACCACGCGACCACATGGAGAGAAAATACAGAACCTCGCGATCACAAAGCATGATCACGCGACCGCGATGAAGGCATCGTCAGCTGCAGGACAGATTTGGAAATTCCCACTTTTGGAAACCCCAATTGATACAAAAGACTCCTCAGCCATTTTGGAAATTATCTTTGGCTATTCTCACAACTTTTGGCAAGCTTGGAGAGCAAGTTCATCAACCAACACCATAGGAGTGAAGATTTG
This sequence comes from Jaltomata sinuosa, assembly GCA_003996215.1. NCBI lineage: Eukaryota > Viridiplantae > Streptophyta > Magnoliopsida > Solanales > Solanaceae > Jaltomata > Jaltomata sinuosa. Next base: position 1,245,916 of record QJPP01000024.1, read on the forward strand.
GATGCTCTTTATTGTAAAATCCTTAGTTTTCATTCTTCAACTCTTGTTCTTAATTGCTATTTTATTGGTGTAATTGTTGACTTGAGATTTGGGTTTGTATTAGAGATAATACTTGTTTGGATATTAAATTCATATATAGATTTTGTTCTTGTTTGATTATTTGGGTCTATTGAATCCTCCATTCTTAAATTTATAGTAAATGGTTTCAAATATTGATTTAGCTTTCTAATTTGGGTTGTTGCTTGAGAGAGAATTTCCCTAAGTTCAGAAAGATTCAATAGTGGAGATTTGGGGTTTCCACTCTATACCAAGGCTAGAGATAGTTTGGTTGCCGAAAACTCTGACTTCTTTCTGATTCCCCAATCCCAACTTGGACTTCTCCGTGTAAGGAGTTTTATCCCAGATTGGATTCATTCTGTTTTAGCCCGAGACTTCTAAACTATAGGCAGCAGGTCATGAACCCACAGTTTTGTCACAGCTTTGGAATTGGAATCCACATGCTAGATGCGAGGCGGGTATCAAATCCCGCCGCTGAGATGTCCAGCGGATTCCTGGGCCTTGACGAATGGCTGGCCACCTTTTACGTTAGAAGAGCAAAAGGCCCAGGGCATAGCAGGATGAACCAATGTGAATGAGTGTAAGCTTCGTTGCCCGAACACGATTGGTGCTGACCACACTAGGTGCTACCGTGGTAGCAAGTTAGAGATAACCCAACTCACCCAAGTTAAATTGGTTGGTTATTGCTTACTCGTGGTGGCTCGAGAGAACACACGAGATATATGCTTGATTGGTCGAAAGACAGTTAGGCATACCCTTAGCCAAGACTACCCACGTGTTAATCGGGTGCAAGTCTTGTGAATTGAATTTCCATTCCTAAGTCTCCCTTGTTGTCCTTTCTTGGCGAAAGCAAGGTGAAATCCATTGATCAATCTATCTTTTATTTGATTTTCTTTTATCTTTAGTTTTAGTCTAAAACCCCCCTTTTTAGATATCTTTTCCCTTCTTCATCAATTGAACTTCAATAAGTTGCTTGGATTCTTTATTAGCTCGATCGTGACTACATTGTTCCCTTGGGTACGACCCCGATACTCGTTGGGAAGTATAATTTTTTTTTGCTCTGACGAACGTTGTGACCTCCAACTTGAAGAGCACGATTTGAGCATTATCAGTTATCCGACAACGACTAAGGTTGAGGTACCATCATCGAGTCGCGACGTTAAATTAAGCGCTTCTTGGGAGGTAACCCAAGTGTTTTAACTTTATTTTTTGGTTATCTTTTGTTGTTTATGGTTTATTTTAGGAATGCAAGGAATAGAGGAATGAACAAATGGAAAAACAGGGCAAAAAGTAGATGTGCGGAGGACTATGCGGTTTGCACAAGCCATTGTATGCATCACATGGCCCAACACACTCTAAAACAGAAACCTGGGAAGAAAAATTTTAAATTTTAATTGACCGACAAGACCTGGAGACCGACTCGGCTAAATTTTCTTCTTCTTTTCTCCTTTAAACCGCCACCCTCACCTCTTTTTCTCCCATATTTTTCAACAACTCTCCCAATTTTCTCTCAAAATCCTCTCTAAATCCCTCAAACTTCCCAAACTCTTCTCTTCTGCTCACCAAATCTCCACCTTCGCTCCTTTCTATCACTATCGTCGTTGGTTCGTCGGGCAGGGTTGTTGGGTATCCATTGTTGCACCTTCAAAAGCTTTGATTTTTGCTTCTCTTTGCTTAATATTCACTTGTGGTAAGTTTTCCAATGTTAAATGAATGTTTTATGTTAATTGGAAACTCATATTGTGAAGCATGCTTGTTTAAATTGTCATGTTAATTGAGTGAGATCTAAAATTTTTGGGTCCCCAATTTTGAATTGTATTGTGGATTTTGTTTAGTATCAACTTGGTAAAACTTGAAATTGTGATTATGCATGTTGATTATAGTAGCTTTAAGCCTTGAAAATTTGTGCGTGAGGTAAAGTCTGAGTAACCCACTTGTGATTGATGCATGATTTGGCCCTATGATAGATTGGGTGACGTCATTCTTAAGGGCAAATCATCGCTTTTCATGAGGTTTGGCTAAAAATTGATGATTTGGGTTGAATTTGCTACTACTCGTATACCCATGTTCTTTGACGAATATTTTGTTGGGTGCAAGATGTTTGTGCGGGGAGGTAGAAACTGTTGTTGAACCTTTGTGCCTAATTATTGCAATTGAAGGCTTGATGTTCCCGATGATAGATGGGGTAACGTCCTTCTTAAGGGAAATTGTTAAGCTCTTCTTTTGTTTTGTTTGATGATAATGGAAATTCTGGGGAAGTCTGAGTACCCCAATAAATTTGTTGTCATAATATGTCTTGCCTCTTTGATAAAATTGTTGGTTTATTTCGTGGTTTCAAGTGCTTAAGGCAAAATCTTGCTCTACGAATCACATGCGTAGTTCACAAGAACACAAGGAACAAAAATTCCTGTTGTGTCCTTGTGCATTTCGCATATGGTCTGTGGATCTTGATGTGCGAAATGCACGAGGCCCCACATCTTGTGAAAATGTGCTTCCAGCTTACTATTTGGAGAGGAGAAGCATGGTGCGACGTGCACTTTGGCTTGTGCGAATCGCACCAACTTTGCACCACAGTATAGAAATCCATGTAGGCTTCTGTTAGCTTGTGCGAAGTCACGTGCGAGCTCACTCTATCTAGTGCGGTTCACACGTGGTCCACATGAGCCATCAATCACCTACTTTATTTTTCTACTTCTTTGCATTTTGTCCTTTTTAGTTTGTTAACTTCTTTTACACTCTTATGTGGAATTTAGACACCTGGACTTGCCGCTAACATCCATTTGCAGGAATATGTCTTCCAACAGGCGGTACCAAAAGAGGTGTACTTCAAATCAAGCTTCAACATCCACAAATATGGGCTTGCCTTTGCAAGTTGAGGGCCCTACTGAATCTGAAATATGTTTTGGCATCGAAGGGATGGAAGCTTACTATTTGAGGTTTCGATAGAAGTGATCGATTTTGGAAGAAAAAGGGGTAAATATGGAAGCGTTTGAAGCTGATCTCCCAAACATACCCAAACAATTCCGTGAAAGATCTTGGGACCATTTTGCCAAGACCCCTGGGCCATATGTCCCAGAGTTGGTGTAGAAATTTTATGCCTCCTACCAAGCTAGGCATGATATCTTAAAGCATAAGGGCCAAGTTAGCAAGCTCTCGTGCCTTGATTTTGTGTAGGTGAGGGGAAAGAAAATAGATGTCATACCAGCGGACATCCACTTTGCTATGTGGTATGATGAGCCAATTCCAGAGTCATGGTACATGGAGTGTTTAGCCACAAAAGAAGACCAATATGAGTGGGTTGTGAGTATTATTGTTGAGGGAACTCCTCTTTGGGCCATTTCGAAAGGGCCTATTCATCGCTTTGATCTCAAGTTTGAAGCTTGGATGTGGTTAGATTTTGTATGCACATGGCTCATTCCAATCGGGAACAAAACACAGGTGACTATAGAGATGGCTATTCTGATCGCTTATATGATGACTAGTCTCCAGTTGCATGGGGGGGAGATAATCATCGAGAAAATAAAGTGGAGAGCGAGGCATGAGAGCACCTCCATGGCCTTCCCTGTCCTCATTAGCTTATTGTGTTTCCAAGCGCGCTGCCCGCAGATTCGCTCTTTGGATAAAATCAGCCAAGCTACCGGAATGGTTCAATTGGACACTAGGCGAGACACAGATGCCCCACATCTTAAGAGAAAGCACCTTTCTCATAATGCCATCTCAATCAATACCCATGATGAGGGTGTTACTCATGATATTTGGGCACTTCTCCCCACTCTCAAGAGGCATCAAACACCATCCACGTAAAGTTCAATGCCACCTCATCTTCAGGTAACCTGCTTAAGCTCAATCAACTTACTCACAAAAATGAGGAGCGCCTAGAAAGGATGGCTAAGTACATCCCACGCATGATTCAAGCCACCATAAAATCGGCTTTGAAGCCAATAGTGTCAAGTGTGAATAAGCTTTGTGCTAAAATAGATACCATGGAAATAAAAGTTTATGAGCTTAGGCAAGTAATATCGCATGTTGAGCCAAAGATTCCTAATTGGGATCTTAATCTACCGGCCTCGAACTCTACTTCCTCTCCAATGGTTGATAGCCCTCCCGATGATTGGTGCATGGGTTGGGACCCAAATAAGGACGAAAATACCTCCAAAATCCAAACAGTGTGTGTTGCACCATCAGCTCAGCAATATCCGTATGCTCTTGATTCAAACGTGCCTGAATGGAGGCGTCTATCTAGTCTAAGTTGGTTACCAGCGCCACTTTCTTATCATGAGTTGATGACCGCCGAGGACAGATGGTTCGTAGATGACCCTCTTGGCCCCCTTAATCTGCCATAGGACCCTGCAGTACCCCTGTTGGCGGGTTTTCAAATTGACCCAGCGCATGCCTACATCCCATCACCGACATCACCACCACTGCAACCTCAGAGGCCACCTCAGCGGTTCTACTCAAGGAGGCATCATCACCATTATTAGTGTAATCATGGAGTTTTTGCACTCATTCTTATTTGTATAACTTTTTGTGCATCGAGGGCCATGCATATTTTACGTTTAGGGGTGCTTGTAATTATTTGTGGTAGGGATGATTCGGTAGGGATGATTGTGATGATATTTCCCTTGTCGGGCCTTTTTATTACATTTTTGAGTTTAATTGTGCTCTCGCCGGGCTTGATTTTTAATTCTTGATTGTGTGCCGAGTTAGTCTTACATGATCCCATTATCTTGCTACTGTGCCTTGTAAATGCGCTAAGGGCCTATGCCGAGGCTTGTTTTTCATATGAGTCATGAGCGCGCAAATTTGGTTATCGCCTTGTTAATGTTAGTTTAGCAATAAACTCCGAGGATTTTTTTATTACCACGGTTCTTTCCCAAGGAGTTAATGTTTTCTTTATTTTCTTTTTCTTTTTCTTTTCTTTTGTTTTTGTGTTAAACCGGGTTGGTGTTTCCCTATGATAGATTGAGAGGCGACTTTCTTAAGAAAAAATGCCAAGTTTTAGTCTAATTTGAGTCCATAATGTGCTTGTCTCGAAATGGACCCACCAAAAAACAATCTTGGCAAGACATTTTTGAAAAGAAAAAAAAAGAGGGAAAATGAAATTTTGAGGAAAGCATTCTCTTGTCATGACTTTCACGCTCTCGTTTTGGCTTGATCAATTCACAAACAAGTGTGTAATAAACTTAGAATATCTTATTAAAAGTCATTTGCCCCAATTGATCTTGAGACTACTGAAAGAAGTGTTGTGGCATGATGCCTTGTGTGGTGAGGCTTTACCTATATTCTTGTGCATATGTATCATCTAGAACTTGCTCCAAATATGATTCAAGGCAAAATTCAAGGTGTGACCAAGCTTGAAAAATGATCTTAGGCCCTTTTTGATAGCCACTTCACCCAATTGACTTCGCTCGACATCAATCCTAGTGAACCCCTTTGAGCTTGTGAGCATTCTTTGGCACCTTATTTGACACCTTAACCTTTTTGGAACCTCTATCATGGCACTTGTCCTCTGTAATTGCTTAAAAGTGAACAAAGGCAAATGCCTAAGTTTGGGGGTGTATGTGATCAATGAGGAGAAGAAAAGAGATGTACTTCAAAGCGCAGGTAGCACCTTATGTTGAATTGAAAAAAATTGCTCCAAAAGTCCAAAATCCAATGAGCAAAATGAAAAGAAAAGGATGGGTGCTACAAATGAAGGTGTTACAAGGAGGTTGAATGACAAAAATAAAAAGGAAAAAGCTTGGGTTGCGTGAGGGAGAAACAAGGTGAAGTCAAAGTTTAAAAATGTGAGCGATGTTCAAAGTAATGAGAAAGAACATTAGGGAGGTGTAGTCACTTGAGCCATATGAAATCCTCACCTTAGCCCTAGCCAACATTGTAACCCGCAAGTCCTTAGTGATTCTGAGTTTGGCCACCCTACATTAGTGGTGATTTACATGAAGGGCAAGCCTATGGTTCGACATGTGTGCACTTGAACTTCCTTGAGAGAGTGAGAGTCTTCTTGGTTCTCTTATAATCCCTTTGTTTTGTGAATTGCATGATTGTGAGTGGGATTCTCTCTTGTGGTGAGTGGCATCGTGCGCTCGAATTGAAACATGAAGTCTCTATTTCAATTGAGAGGAATGAATAAGACAAGTTGTGTGGCGAATCTCGAGGCAAACCTTAATGGTCCATGCGAATGACTTCAGAAACTTTGTATCTTGTTCGAATGATAAATTCCATTAATTTTTAAATGAGAAATAAAGTCCTTTTGAAAAGGATTTGAAATGATCAATTGCCTTGATAATGTGGTGGTTCAAATTGAGATGAGCATGGTAGTTGAGTCTTTTAGTTTGTTGTTTTCTTAGTTTTTAGAATAGAGTAGTCTTTTATGCCTTGATTAAGTTCTAGAGCATAATTCATTCCTTATCTTGTGAGTATCTTGCTTGAGGACAAATAATAGTTCAAATTTGAGGGTTTGATAAGTCGATAATTTACCAACTTATTGATCATTTAATCATGAATTATTGCTATATTTTGATGAGATTTAGAGGTTCTTATGGCCTTTATTGATGTGTATGCAGATACTCTTGATCAAAGATGGAAAATAAGGAATGAACCCAAAAAGAGCCTAAAAGGTGTTGAAGTATGAAGTGAGTAAACAAGACGAAGATCCTGCTGAGAGATGCAGACCTCATGCAACACGCACTTGTCTTGGTGCGGACCGCACCTCAGACCGCATAAAGCATGGAGTTAGCTGAAGGATATGTCAAGTGGTGTGGTCACTGTACGACGCGCACATTGCCTGGTACGAACCGCACCCCACTTCGCATGGAGCTCCAAAGTCTAGCTGAGTCACTGGTCCAACTAAACAGAGTTGTGCGATGCACACATCAAGACGTGTGAACTGTACGTCGCGCCGCACAGCTTTCGAAAGGCATTTTTGTCCAACTTGGTGTGACGTTTTGAGAATATTCTAAAACCCAATTCAGGCATATTTTTAGATAGTTTTTTGAACAGTTTTTAAAAATAACTTTGAGTAGTAAGTAAGTTTTTTCTCTAAGAAAGAAAAGGAGGGTTCCACTCCAATTTCTTCTTCCTAATTCTTGGAATCACCATTCTTGTAAAAACTGAGCGTGGATATTGAATATTTAGCTTGAATAAAAGGAAATTTGACTTACCCATTTGGTATTGTTCTTTATTTCTTTAGCTTGAGTAGCTAAATCTATTGTCTAGGGATGTGTTGATAATGGATGCTTGATAAATGGGTATAGGTGTTGCTAATTTGTGTTTATAATTGCTAATATGACATGGGTCCAGTGATTTCATCATATTTTAACTCTAAAATTGATGGTTACAAACATTGATTTACCTCACTTGATTTTGTTCTTTCTTGCGAAAGGGATTTATAATTTCGGATGTAAAATTACTAGTGGGTACTTGGGATTCCACTAAGATTGAGACTGGAAAAGCTCAATTCACCAAAAATATTTATTTAAGGGTCTAAGCTAGAAATAGTGTGATCTCCCCAAGCATATATTGGTTGGTTATTTTTTAAACAATGGTGTTTGACTAAAAATCGTTGGATATATGATTGTTTGATCGAGAGATTAACAAGCATACCTAAAATCAATGGTATCCATGTCATCTAGCGAAAATTTATATGAATGAGCAAGCACCCTAGCTCATATTCGAGTCCCATTGGACACACATCCCTAGTCGTCCTCTCTCATTGTTTACACTCGCATTCATTTTATTGTCTTACTTTGAATTACGAATTGTAACAGATTTCCCAATTTTCTCCCTTTCTTTACTTTTATTGTTTGCGAATAAGTTGCTTTCGTTGTGTAGTCTTTTCCTTACAATCGACTTGGCTAGTCACTAATTCTCTGTGAGATCGACCCTAACTCCCGCCGAGAATCTATAAATGTGTTTTGCTCTAACGATCGATGATACCTCCATCTAGGAAAGTATACTTGAGTGTTATCAAGATCCATGCAAACCATCCAATTAAATCATAAATCACCCCTAGACCTAGTGGAATCATCAAACTCAAATTCGACCTCATTAACTCAAAATATTAGTTTTGGTCAAACTTTTCAAATTCTAAACTTTCAAGACTGAAAAATCTTTTTTGAAATACATTCGATCACATTGAGAATCGATTCACCCATTGATTAGCCTTGAAATTAGAGCACACCTATGTATTTTACTTAAAATTTTACATATTTTTATGCTTGTATTTAGGAAGTTTAACGTTGCAATATTATTTTGTAGGTTTTATATGTCAAAATAGCCAAAAGGAGGAAAAGTAAAAAATTGTCAAAAATTGGGTGATTTACGATCGCACTTGCGATTATAGATCAAATCACGGACCACATGTCAAGTCGTGGAAATGTTCATAGATAAAGTGAAAAAGAAATCTTTCATAGCTGGTCAATGCACAAAGAAGAATACAACCGCATGTCTGATATACGACTCGTAAATGAAGAATAAATCAAGCAGTTAGATGAACCTACGACAGAACTTACGAACTGTAGATTAATATATGATCCATAAAGTCAATTACTACGTGAGTCAACAGGCCTAGAAGGAAATTGGTTACTAGTTTAAAGGCAATCCACAGGCCGCAAATCAATGTATGATCGTGGATTGGGTCGCAAAATTTGTCGGCAGATCAATTTGTTATTTTTAGGATTCCAACTTTGTGTGTCATTATAAATAGTCCTATTAGGTCTCTTTTTAAAGAGTCGGCTAGTTAGTTTGGAGTTTTAGTTTTTGCATGTTAGTTGAGAGTTTTTGGGCAAGTTCAAGGTTTTTCTCTTTCTAGTTTCTTGAACGAAGAACGCCATTATTTTTTCAATCTTTAATATTCAAAGTAAATTTATGAATTCTTTTAACTTATATTATTATCATTTTCTTTTCGATATGAGTAGCTAAATCTTCTAATGAGGTTGTGAAACCCAATACAGTAGTAAAATTTATAAGGTTTTCGTGTATTGCCTTATATTAGGGTAGTAAGATATTAAACTTCTTCTCATTCTTAATTATTGATTGGTGATTGTAAACATTAACCTACATAATAATATCTTAGTTTTTCTCGGAAAAGTGGATTAAGGTTTGGTAGAAGAAGTTTTGCATGAACTCGAAGCGCTAACCCTCGTTTTATAAATTCTCATTTGGGATAATAAAATTTACTTGGAATAATCGATTGTACTTATTTAAATAACTCATATAGTTGTGAGAACATCATATGGAGATAAATTGTTTAACTCCTTAAAAATATTGAGTGATGGTGCAAGGACTGAGTGCATATCTAAAACTTGAATATCTGTAATTGCATGAAAATCGACGAATAATGCAGCCCATTATGGGACACAATCTTACTGTTTTATCTCATAAGTTTTACATTCACATTTATCTACTGCAATATTAAGTTTAATCATACAAAATCTCTTCAACCCTTATGAATAGAAATCGACAGTCAATTTGGTATTCATTCCATTAGTAAGCGTTTTCTCCCCATTTCTTATGGGATTCGTTCCCAACCTTGTGTGAATTACTATATTTGCATACGACCGCGTTACATCATCTAAAAGTGTATCTTGAATGTATTACGCATCTCTGCAAGTCAGAAACAGTTAAAAAACTGTAGGGAGGATCAATTAGGGGAAAAAAGACAGAAATCACAAAACAACCTCGAGGGTCATTACAATTAGTCATTACTTGGTGGAATGCACTACTCCTAAACAATATTAGCAACAAACTAAGTTTGGTTGGCTACATAAAAATTCACCCTTGCTAGATGGATTGAGGACCTACGACAGAACTCTGACAAAGGTAAAGTTGAGGAAGCTATTTTTGTAGTTTGAGAATTATGTTATGCACGAAACATCTTATGTCAAAACAATAAACAACTAGTTCCAAATATAATTCTTTTGAAGGCACAAAAATTTTGTTATGAATTTCGAATGACAAAGGTGTTATCATCACAGGGTGTTCCATCCACTAAAAATCAGGTTACTAAATGACAAAAATAGAATGAGAATGAAATTAAAAGTAACACAGATACTAGCTTTGATATTCATAGTAGTCTTGTCATAAGAGCCGAAATAGGAGTAGGCCCCTCCATGGCATCAGGTAACCATACATGAAGGGGGAATTGGGCGGATTTAGCAACTGCACCGGCAAATAAGAGAACAGCGCATAAAGTAACAAATAAAAAATTGACCTCATTATTATAAATCAAGATATTGAATATTTCGAATAAATCCCTAAATTCGAAACTCCCCGTTATCCAATAAAAACCTAAAATTCCTAATAATAAACCAAAATCCCCTACACGATTAGTTACAAACGCTTTTTGACAAGCATTTGCCGCAACAGGTCGTGTAAACCAGAGTGGGAATATTGATACACACTGTTAAATGAGATTTCATCAGCGGACAAGTAAGGTTTTTAAATAAAGTACCTAACTCGTTATTTACAGAGATTATGAATGTTCGGAAGCTCTCAATTGATTAAATAACGACTTTGCTAATAGTCACTCGTTATTTGCAGAGATTATGAATGTCCGAGAAGCTCTCAATTGGTTAAATAACGATTTTGCTAATAGTCGTGTGGTAATTGAGACAAATAATCAACTAGTTCATCGAGCTCTTAAAGAAAATATTTTAAATAATTCTTATTTGTTTTTTTTATTTATGATCCTAAGACACTAATGAAAGGTTTTCAACTAGTATATGTTTCTCTAGTTAAAAAAATAGCGAATCAAGTTGCTCATGTGGTGATTGAGACAGATAATCAATTAGTTCATTAAGCTTTTAAAAATAATATTTTAAATTATTCTGATTTGATTTTCTTGTTAATGATTGCAAGACACTAATGAAAGGTTTTCAATTAATGTTCGTCTCTCTAGTTAAAAAATCAGCAAATCAAGCTACTCATGCTTTAGCTAGAATGGTTGTTTCTATGTCTGGTTCGATGAAATAGGATATGTCCCACTATCTTTTGTATCTTTTGTTTCTGATTTTTTAGCTTTTAATTTGAGTAATAATTGAGAAAGACACCTTTTATAAAATAAAAAACTCAGTTAGGGAAATACTTTGGAACAGAATCTGCGAAGGAATCCCAGTCCCTGCCCCTGATAAAAGAATATGCGAAAACCCAGACAATCAGCTTCAGAAGGAGAATGTCGACAAGACCCATTTTTTCATTCAGACTGTCTTGGCAAACGAGTGAAATCCGCACTATATGTCTTAGTATGACTTCAGCCTTTTCCATTGATGTTCACCTATCAATTGTAGCATTGTTATTAGCACTAAGGCAAAAGCTACGTAGTTCTCCTTTTATTTCCCGAAGTACAAGAACTTGCCGTTTTTACATATACATAACAGTTGCCATTACTTAATAGAAAGATGATCGCATAAGGTCCTCTGTTTTATTAAGTACCCTTTTAGCTTAGCTTATTACATAGGAAAAAAGGAGCAATACGTCGTAATAATTGTAATTAAGCAGCAGCAGCAGCAACTCTCTCATATGGGCGAGATCTTCCTGACGAACTGAAAATTAGAGTTTCCTCCCTGTTGAACTTCAGCCTCCTTGCCTCTTCCCTTGAAATCTGGTAAGAATTGGCAATCACATCTACAGGCAATCCTCGAATAGCAGAAGTGCGGCCGCTCAGTGTGTTGATCATGGCATTGTCGTTGGTGTTGAATTCTACCCACTCGAAGATTTCGTCTTCGGCGTGTTTCACCACGGCGAAGTTCTGTGGCACTATCACAACCTGCCCCTGTCTCACTCTGTCATCTAGCACTGCTTGTCCTCTGTGATCCACAATTTGCATCCTTGCTTCTCCCTTTGTTACGTAGATTATGGTGTGTGCATTATTGTACCAATGAGGTGCCATGATGGAATTCTGCCCATAATGAAATGGTGATCAGTTCACATATAGAATTTTATTTAGAGAATCTCATGGATCCCCAATTTTCAAATTAGCAATTTGTGGCTTACTCTGTAGAGAACTCCTCTGGCGGCGCTGAGGCGGAGGAAGCTGAGGATGGGCAGAGTGAAACTGTTGGCAGTGGTGAAGCGTCCAGCGTGTGGATTGTAGACATCAGCACGAGCAGGGTTGTCGATGCTCTGCCTGAGTCTAGCAGTGCAGATGGTTTCCTCAATTCCGTTCATGCGAGGACCGTATTGTCCTTGCTCTTGTCTCTCCTCACGCTCCTCTTGTTCTTGTGAGAATGGTGGTCTCACAACTCTAAGCCCCTGTTCAATGTTCACAATGTGGCCTCTCTGGTCCTCTTGTCCCTGAAGCTTCCTTGCTGTCTCGGTATCTATGCCGAATGCCTCGGCCAACAACTCTACTTCAAAGCCACTGAACACATTTCCAGATTGGAATTGCTCCTTGCGCAAGCTGCGGGCTCCTTCTTGTTGTCCCTGTTGTTGTTCTCCTTGTTGTGGGTTTCCAGCTATGAAGAATCTCTGCATATAATGCAAAAACCAGATTTACTTATTAATCAATATCAATACTTAATAGGGTAACATCTCTTTAGTATGTATGTTGTGAACTATATCTAACGTACCCTTGAAGTTTGGTCGAGCTGGTTGGCACTGTTACCGCTGTCCTCGAAACAAACAAGAACAAGCTCCTCATTTCCTTCGTTATAAGCCCAGTGAGCAGCTCCAGCAGGGAAGGCAATAATGTCACCCTGTCTGAACTGTCCAATCTTCTGGTGGCGATCTTGGAATCTTGATCCGGCACCCCTTTCACCTTGCTGAAATTGTTGTGACGACTGGAATGTTTCAGGGCATCCAGAATTCATGATGCCAAAAAATCCCCTACCTGAACATTAATCAATTACCCCCCACAAAATATTACAATCAATTAAATAAATTAGAATTCAAAAAAAGAAAGAAAATGTATGTACGTACCTCGTTCAACATAGGCAAGCAGAGGAGTATTAAGGTAGGAAGGCAAGAGCATGCCTCTGGACTGAATGACATGGCGAATGAGTGATACACCAGCACATTGGAACTGCTGGTTATTTGGGTCCCACACCTCAGTGACCCCTGCTTCAGCTTGAATGCGAACATTGGGTTCCTGTGGGTTAAGTCTATTGAGCTGACACTGGCCTTGTTGCTGTTGGTATCTCTGCTGAGCAAAGGTACCATGCAACACTAATAGGAAACTCAACGAAAGACAGAGCCAGCTAGAACCCATGATTGATTGAATGTTACTGCTGTATGTAAGAAGGAAGAAGAGGAGATATAATTTCTGATGGGAAGTGGCGAGTGGGAATCGATGGTATTTATAGGAGGGAGAGGTAGGCAAGGGATTGACACATAGCAATTAGAGCTCTGCCATCTTGCGCTTTGCATGGCTATCTAAGCATGCTGCTTTACACCTAATAAAGTTATATTTTCATGCATTCAGAGTTTAGGTGGCTTCACCCTTCTCAGAACAATACAAAACCTTTGTGTTTAATAACCTACCTGCATGCACATTGTTTCCAGGTTGGTTTTCTTCTGTTTCTCATTTTTTGTCTTCAATTCATAGCCCACAGGGAAAGGATACAAGTCATTTAACGAGCTAATACTTAACCTTCTTAAATGGGAAAATAGCTCAAGACACACCTAAACTATGGCTGAAATTGTTGTTACACACTCTAACTTTGTGGGGGTCCTATGACCCCCCTGAACTATTTTATAGTGTAATATTGTGGGTATTATTAGCATAGATGGACATGCAAGTGAACACACGTATAAGCAGCAACTTTAAAATAGTAGATTGAAAGTAAAAATCACATGAAATTGGTATGATTTGTGTTATTTGATCAATAATCATGAAGATAAAGTTAGAGAGTTTTAAGAAAATTCTAGGGTTAATGGAAGATATATTAACATTAATGAGAACGTACCCCTCTTTTTGATAGCGTGTAAAAGCACTTACTTTAGTTTGATTGATTTAGTGGTCAAGCTAAGCTGATAATATCCTAAATATTACACTATAAAATAGTCCTGGGGGTCATAGGACCTTCGCAAAATTAGGGTGTGTAACAGCAATTTCGACCATAGTTTATGTGTGTTTTGAGACATTTTCCCCTTTATAAATTGAATAGAACTTAAGTTTTGGGTATATATACTAGTACTCCTTAATCATGCGTGTAAAATATAGTATCTATTCTAAAGCAATTGTTTCTTCTATTTAATTAAAAGAAATTGTACTACATAGATCATTTATTATTAATGTTTGTCGTGAATGTCTAGATGATTTAAAATAAAACAAGTATAACTTATACATGAAAAATCTAATCGTCTATTCTTATAAATTATAAAATTTAAGTATATAGTATGGTGAAAGTTAAGTACTTTACCAATATAATCATAATATAAAATTAAATATCATTTATTTTGATTATAAGAATGATCTTATTCTTACTTCTTGTGGCTTAAATGTATTGGATATGACCAGCAAAGAGAAAGCAAAATTTCAAAAATAGCTAACATTTAGGCGATAAATGAGATATCATAGCTAAAGTTTGTATAATTACAGAATGTAGCGATAATTTAGTAGCTAAATATACAAATTAGATATTGTATATACAAGTACAAACCTTTAGAGATTTGTATATAAACCCCAAAATTCACTTTGTATACAAATACAACGTATATGAACCCCGAAATTAGAGAGCCTCCACCCCCTATCCCCGAAATTAAAAAATTGTACATGAGCACCGAAATATATAAATATACAAATACAAAAGAAATATTATTTAGCTATTTAATCTAAACCTTAGTTGCGAACGGTAATTATTTTAAACATTAGCTACGCTTGATAATTATGATTTGATATTTTCTACTCTCCAAGAGAGTGGTAACAAAGTCTTTAAATGGGCTTCCCTCACTCTTCTCAAAGAGGTATCCACTCATTGGGACTTCACTTAATTTTTTCTAAACCCAGAACTATTGTTATACTAACTATTAGCCTGTTTGGATAGGCTTATTTTAAGATACATTTTTTAAGTTGGAAATCCCAGCTTTTAGCTTCTTTTTGTTGTTTTGACTTAAAATTAAGTATTCAGAAGCACTTTTTTACCTTACTCAAACACTATAAAACAACTTAAAAACTATTTTAACTTAAAAAATACTTAAAATAAGCCAATCCAAACGGGCTCTATATAAAACAAACTTCTCTAGTTATTAAGGCACATATACTCTTAATTAATCTGAATATATTTATGACGAACAAGATGTATTGTTTATTGTTTTTCATTTATTTCGGGTACGGTGAGGTTTATTATGAATAATTAGGGAGTGTAAAATTGGTTTAATCGATAATTAAATTAATTTTTTATTGATTTATCATTAGTGGGTTCTTCGGTTAACGAGTTCTAAGTGATTTTGTAATTTTTTTTATTGGATTAGCTAGCTATCCATTCGAATTTTGGTTTTTAACTTTTGGTTAATAGTTAAATTGATAATATAATAATATTATATTAAAATTATTATTTTTTGTCTCTGATTATATAAAAGTGTCTTTAAAGCTTAGATAGTTATTTCCTAGCTAAATTTTATTCGTCTTCCGGGCGAGGCATTATTAGGACTCATTTGTCCATGAATATTATTCACTTTATTTCAGAATATTTATTCACTTTATTTCAAAATTCTTGTTTGCTATAAAAACACCAAATACAACTTGAAGTTGTATTTGAAATTTTGGAAAATACCTCAAGAGGTGTTTTCACTTTATTTGGTTTCACTTTTTAATTTATGTATTTTCAAAAAAATTCTAATTTTTTTATTTTCATATATAAAATAGGGATAATTTCAAATATGTATAATAAAGTAATTAGTTTACAAAAAATATAGCCAAATTTTCTTTACAAAAAAAATAGCTCAAAAATGAACTAGCCACAAAAAAATAGCCATATGTATATGTAATGTATTGATAGTGTATAAAAGTTATGTAATGTATCAAAATTGTATAAATAGTGTGTAAACGTGTATCAATATTGTATAAAAGTTATGTAATGTATTAAAATTGTATGAATGATGTATAAACGTGTATTAATATTGTATATATAGTGCACAAACGTATATCGATATTGTATAAAAGGTATAAAAATGTGTATCAATATTGTATAAATAGTGTGTATAAGTGTATCGATTTTTTTTTTCAGTCATTAAGTCTTTAAATAAAAGCAAAGGACCATTGCCACCTGCAGTTGTCACCACCAATTTTCCCTTTGTCCATTGTCATCAGCTCCGTATTAGGATCCAAATTCACCGATTCAGACCCCATTAACAGCTTATTCGGCACAATATGAAACCCAAGATTTGCTACATACTCATGAATCCCAATACAAAAGATAGACAAATTATCAATTGCAAAAATAGTCATAAACTTTAAGTCTGCAAGTTCAGGGTACTTAACCCTCATAGCAAGTGCCAACACAGTGTAACCACCAGTACGTAAGCGACCCATAACATCTTTTAACATCAAGCGCGTGACAGCAAACGCCGCCGTGGGTGGTGGTAGAAATGGGAAGGATAAAGTAGTCAGTATCTCAATTCTACAAGAAATTAGAGAAAGATGAGTGATATACCCCTGTATACTGTGAACAATCAAGAATCCATTGTTGTATATGTCTGGTTTGGTAATTTCCACCCCATTAACGAACACTTTCTTCGAGGAGTTTCTGAAACGAGATGGGGTAATTGTGAGACAACGAGTTGGGGCTAAAGTTTCAATCGAAGTCATGACTATTGTTCAGCGAAGAAGAAGAAGAAGAAGCAAGGAAGAAGAAGCGGCGAAGAAGAAGAAGAAGCGAGGAAGAAGAAGTGGCGAAGAAGAAGAAGAAGAAGCGAGGAAGAAGAAGAAGAAAATAAGGCTGAATTGCTATTTATGGTGTAGAGTAAAACTTGACTATTTTTTTTGTAAATAATATTTTCAGTGGCCATTTTGTATAATTTTCCCTATAAAATAATCTTATTTAAATTATATTGCATTTTCATTTTTTTTCATTTTTTTAAAAAATATATTTGAATTTTAAATATTAACTCCAAATACTATAGCCAAACACAACTCCAACTCCAACTCCAACTCCAACTCCAACTTCAACTTCAAAATTCTAAATAAAGCGAATATATTTTTGATTTCATGGCACTTCTAAAAGTAAAAATTATAATTTAAATTATGGTTTGTTAGTAAAGACATATTTGAGAAAATGTTATTGCATCCAAGTTCATATGAATTTATCTTTCTGAGGTTGAGGTTGATATGTTTACAATCTCTTTGCTTTAATTAGATAGCGAAAGAATATTCTTAGGCTCTTTAAAATCTTTGTTTTGTCTTGAAATGAATAAGCACCGTTAATACTAATAAGATTGCCGGAAACATATGCTTTAATTAGATAGCGAAAGAATATTCTTGGGCTCTTTAAAATCTTTATTTTGTCTTGAAATGAACAACACCGTTAATACTAATAAGATTGCCGGAAACATATGAAGTTCATGAAGTTTGTTTTAGCAATAGATATCTTATGGCGATTATATATACGTGTCACGACTTAAAATTTAAGATTATGATGACACCTATCATGTCTCAACCATGGTAGATAAGCAAACTCTCAAATATGATATTTAATTAGTCAAAATGACACGGAAATAAGGTAAAGGATATAATAATTAAGCTGAAATCCTCGTATCACTTCCACTCATAAAAACAAGATAAAATACTCAATATAAACCCTCTAAATCTCAGTTTACGTGCATATAAAAAGCGTCTAAATACAAGAAAGGAAAAACTGACATAAATTGATACATTATTGTCTGAATACAAAGAAAACAACAAATGAATATAGGGAAGGAAACTGGTAGGAGGCTGGAGCTCACCATAGATTCAAAGTAGATAGGCCTCAAACGAATTCAAATCAACGCTGATAGCTCGTACTTGAATCTGCATAAGAAAAAGTACTTAAAAACGTAGGGTGAGCACAACCATTAGTACACAATAGGCACTAAAGGCCGATCGAGCTCCAGAAGTTACTATATTAAATAAAGAATGCTAAAAGTAACCCTGCATGCAAAAAAGTCCTAGCAGTTCAATATCAATGTAATAACACGAGAAATATACGATAACATAGCATAAGATGCAATGCAATGCAATACAATAGCCAATGATCCTACCCGTATATATACAACGCCTCCACAATGCCATGCTAGAAGGTGGGAACCATGGGGGACTCGCGAGGCCTTTATATCCGCTTGAAAAAGATCCAATTGGGCATACAATTAGAATTAAACTTCAGTCTCAAAAATAAATAAAGCCGGCCGAAAAGGTCCCATCAAGCATAAATCCTCTTTTCACAAAAATATTGTTTCCATTTTTCATAAAGTTAAAACCCTTAAATGAATGATTATGTATGAGAACAATAATGAGATGAATGCATGTGCAACAAATATCAACACCATGATGTTCTTAATTCAAAATACAGCTTCGAGCCTCAATATTAATAAAGTCTCTTAATTTTGTTCGTAGGACACATTTACTCTTTTATTTCAATTACTCTTCATATCGTGTCAATCATGGAAAATCCCTCGTATATATAAGATGAAGTATAAAGCAGTTCCCGGCATAAATTACAAGACAATATGTTCAATTCTTAAGTCATTCATCGACATAAGCCCCCACACGGGCATCACAAAATCATCAATTCATCTCAATTACTACTTTAAACCAACAATTCTCCCAACTCATAATATGCTTTACACAATAAGTTCCCACTCAAGCTAAGTTTGAAGAAGAGTAAGTCATAACCTACCTCGAAGCTGAACTGTAAGTTAGCGGGATCACCCAATGACCTTTACATTCCGAATAACCTCTGAACATTCCCAATATATCAAAAACACGCTCTACTCATGAATACGAGTTCAATGATACGCATATCTTAGAATAAAAGTTTGGTCAAGCTTGAGTCAAAATGTCAACCCTCGAAATCTGAATATGAAATGGGAAAGTTCCTTTGAAATCTTTTTACCCAGAAGATAAGGAGCTTAAATATGAAATTTTATCGAAAATGGAGCTAAAATCGGACCTCAAATTATCATTTTACACTCTTTAAGTTTTGGAGAAAAAGTTACAAAAATCTTATTTAAAAACGCGATTAATCAATGAAATAGATGAGGAATCATTGGAAAAATGCCAAAATAAAGATTATAAACTTACCCCCGCGTAGAATCTTTAAAAACCCTTCAAAAATCATCTCATTTCGAGCTCTAGAACTCTCAAAAATAAAAGTAAAGCTGAAGTTCGAAATGGGTTTTAAAAAAATCTGATCCCATGTGGCATCACAATTGCAATTCAAAGGTGTCGCAATTGTGAACGGCAAGTGTCACGCCCCGAGAGCAGGCCCTGGATGTAATGGGCAACCCAAACCAATGAAGGCCCGAGAAGACCTCTTAGCATAACATCATAAGCATATTCAATAAAGCATTTGCGGAAGAAAGACCTAGTTGAGAACGTCATTGAAAACATAGTTAAAAATTTACCTAGTGTTGAAAACAAAATATTTAAATGACATTTACATAGGTCTACAAAACCTCTAACATAAGAATGAAATACCAATACCGAGACATGAACCCGACAATACCATAACTGAAAATCAGGGTCAAAATAAATATGTGAATCGCCTTCCGAAAAATGGAGGGCTCACCACATGCTGACGTTGTCCCGAACGATTCTAATGCAACACAATACCATGAGAAAGTGTCTTGGAACTTACATCATGAAATGATATAGTGTTCGAAAATGGTCAGTACGATGAGTACTGGCATACAACCCAGGGGAAGAGACATAACAATTTATAAAGCAAGTCATAAGAAACGTGACACAAATCATAATAGAAAACAAAATATGGGACAGGTATTCAAAATATTTCATGAAAACTATACATTAAAATTACTTCTGAACTAGATGGTATCACAGACTTCCATTTAACACCACGGGCTATGTGGGTCTGATCAACGCTTGACTGGCTAAGCCCCAACTCATGTTTGCTGCATGAGTCGAGATTCAATACATTATGGCCAGCACAATCATCCTCGTAGAGGGAATAATAAGGTCGTCCAAATTTAGGATCGAACCATCCCTATGTCGGCAAAACATAGGTTTCGGGTGTTGAGACATTTAGACTCACACCTTCTCGGTTAACCATCTAATTCTCTTTAAGCCCAAATTCTTATCAATTCAATATCATTTAAAATAATAGTAATTAACACAATTTTCGTTAGGGGCATATTCCATTATTGGTATCGTCATACCAGGGCTTGCAAGTCACCCATCTTATCAATTTGGAACCCATAAGGTCTATCAACAATTCATTATGCACATCTCATAAAATTCATATAGGAAAACAATAATCTCTTAGTCACAATTCAATTCGTTCAAATAATTCATCACAATAGCGACATCCTTCAATCCATTTCATACGTTCGTACATCATTAGTCCCATTATTTTAAATAATTTAAATACATTTAACATAGCCCTCAAAGGTTGACAATTTTATCATTAGTAAACAACTATTTCAAAATCGAGGGATGTAGAAAATTCTTTTTTCTTCCGTCAAAAGCCAAGATTTAAATAGTAAAATAATTTATAAAAGAATAATGACTTCATGATCATAAATCTGCCCCAAAAATCTTTTCATAATAATAGGGTTTCGTATTTCAAGCAATAATCCTCCATTCTCAAGTATATTCAATAACAAAGGGAGAATTTCGTAAAACGAGTTTGTAACTTCAAGTAAGTTCTTCTTCCAAAATTATTCAATAAAATTCACTTTTAAACTTGTACAAAATCACTTTCATAGTTAGGAAATCATTTACTAGTAGATATAGTTGAAAGAGGATTGTTCAACATACCTTTTGATGGAGAGAAATTTACAAAATGCTTGAGTATGACCATAGGAACCTTGAACCCTAGGTGTTCTTGCTTCTTGAATTGGAGAGGATGAGAGTAGAGAAAAGTAGCATATGATTTTGATGAATGGAACGTTCTAGGGACTTAGGAACATTTTAGAATAGTTGGGGGATGGTTTTGGGTAAGGAAAGGACCAAAAGACCCTTAAAATACGTATAAATCAAAAAGGGAACCGCCGGAGGCCAGATCCATGACACGCTACTTATCACGGAGACT
Source organism: Jaltomata sinuosa (assembly GCA_003996215.1). Classification (NCBI taxonomy): domain Eukaryota; kingdom Viridiplantae; phylum Streptophyta; class Magnoliopsida; order Solanales; family Solanaceae; genus Jaltomata; species Jaltomata sinuosa. The sequence continues at coordinate 1,267,152 of QJPP01000024.1, forward strand.
GACCTCCGTGCCACGCTGCTTATTGTGGAGGCCAAGCTCCGTGACACGGTCTTATCGCGGACCTCCACTAGTCCATCTAGTAAAATGGGGATAAATTTTTACTCAGGACTCAGATCGATGCACGGTCAATGGCGTTGGAAAGAAGACTCAAAAATCTTTAATTTGGCGGGTCATAGGCTACATAACTCTTCATATAATAGGAGAAATAATTATTTGAAGTTGACCCTATTTGAAAGTTATACGAAAACTTAGTCGGTAGAGAAACTTCTAACTTAACTTGTGCTAGAGGTTCCTTAAGACCTTAATTCACATCTATTGCACTTCTCACACGCACGAATTGATATTAACATTGAGGAACAATAAGATTCATTGGGTTCATACATCACTACATGCTTAGAACGGTTCCAAATCTTAGCCCAAAAAAAGTTAGGGTGTTACAATATATCCCCCTTGGGATCATTCATCCTCGAATGATGGGTAGGGACTTATTGAAGCCATATAAGTAAGGAATTAAAGGCTATAACTTCACATCAAGAATTCTCGTTTAAACAAATATAGAAAGATATCCCGAGGCACTCTATGACAACATCAAGCAAATCGTGTAAGAAAGAATCGTGGGGCATATGAGACTTGGCATAGGCATGATCTAGGACATAAGTTTTATAGAACATGATCATACTAATGTGAGGCATGAAATTTTGTAAATCATAAGTATGGATTGAGATTGATACATGACATGCAATAAGGTTTTTGCTAGACGTAAGAATAGAGGTATCCCTACCTTAAATAATATGGCTAATAGCCCTTAGATTGAGCAACACCCTTCAACTATATAACCTCCTCTGAATACTATACATCATCACTTACGACTTGAAAATTTTCCATTGGCGCATATAGCTACTAAGGTATGCATCTAACATCTTGCTCTCACCCTGTTCAAGCCTAACTTGAAGGCATAAAGTGCCACATCTAATGTGATTGTAGTAGTCTGAATTACGATTTCTGTGAATATTGTATGTGCTTGTACTCTTATCTAAGTGGTTGTATGAATTGTATTGCTTAGAGGGATTGTGTAGAATGTCTAAGGGTCCTGTTTTACAGTCTGTGAGTTGAACGGTGTGTACTTGTTGGTTTACAAGTTGTGTGTTCATATATTGTCTGTGGATTGTTGGCATTCGGTTGGCTAGGGTACCACGCCTTGTACAGGTATACTAACGGTTGGCACGGGAAACCACGTATGGTACGGGTATAATAAATAGTTGGCACGGGTACCACGCTTGGTACGAATTACTAACGATTGGCTCGAGTACCACGCCTGGTACAAGTTTACTTTCAGTATCATTGCATTGTTATTGATTGCATTGCATTGACTGGTATTGGTTTCGTGAGTGAAATGGGCTGTTTGTTGAATTTTGATATTGACTGGTGGTCTTTGAGTGACTGGGAATTCTATTGTATCTGTTGAATTGGTCTTGGTTTAGGCTGGGTTGTCTGTTAACACTTAGGTGTTGTCTAGACGGGATCCCACGGTAGGTTCGAGCTAGGCAGAAAGGATGGTTATGTGTATCTGACTGTTGCTTATGGTTATTAAAGTTGGATTTCATGTGGGAACAAGTTAGGCAGAGACTTGTAGTCTAAGGGAGCCTATTAATATTGTTGCATGTCTTCCATACATTTTACTTGATATTGTTGTACTGCTTATACACTGTTTATTTGGAAACTGGCTGATGATCCTACCAGTACACAGTGGTGGTGTACTGATACTGCACTTGCTTGTCTTTCTTGTGAGTACAGGCAATCTTCCAGTGACTGATATGCGACCTCATCTGTAGTACCAGCGTTCCAGACTTCAAGGGTGAGCTGTTCGATCAAGCTGCCTTGGACCTATCTTTAGAGTTGTAGCCCATTTGTTTTGGGCTTAAACTATTTCCTTTATGTTTTGGGGTTGCATCCCCGTACTCTAGACATTGGTAGATTATTTGGTACTGTGACTTTCATATTCTAGGAGGTAATTTCCGCAGGTTAATGTTAGTGAAGTATTTTTCTTAATTATTAAATGCTAGTTTACTTTTTGCACTTGGTTTTTAGCTGTTAGAATGGTTAAGTTCTGGGCATTGATGGTTCGCTCACCCGGGGGTTGGGTGAGTGCCACTCACGACAGTCTAGATCATGACAAAGATTGTATCAGAGTCCTAGGTTCGTTGATCTCGTCATACCAAATAGGTCTATTAGAGTCCTGCAGAACGGTGCAGAGATGTCCGTACTTTTCTTCGGGAGGCTAGGGGGCTTTAGGAAATACTATCTCTTCCTTCTTTCCTTCGTGCTATAACTTGATTCCAATTGGTATCTGGAGATACAAATTGGTATCTAACCTCATTCACTCTTCTGTCCGCAGATGGTTAACACAAGAAATAACGGAGCTAGAGCAGCGGTCCCAGCAGTGGGCTCGACTATCCATGGTAGAGGCATGGGAAGGGGCAGAGGACGAGGTAGAGCAACACCCGCCAGGGGTGGGGCTCGAGCTGCTACTGATGCACGCGAGGTAACCCCTCCCCTACTTCAAGAGCATGTTGTTGAGGACGTAGAAGAAGTGGTTGTAGAGTATGAAGGGGCACAGACAGAGGCGGGCACCGTTTGGGGGTGCATGCCTTCCTGCTATGACACCGGAAGCCTTTCAGCAGGCTTGGAACATTCTGAGTGGGTTGGTTGGTGCTGTAGCCATACCCGCAGCTTATGTAAATCAGGCCTTGGATACTCATCCAACGATTACTACAGCGCCTAGGATGGATGCAACTTCTAGCACTAATGATTTCTTCAGGCCAATGCTAGGCCCAGTGATGACAGGGAATGAGCATGAGATGCTGACCAAATTTGTCAAGCTAAAACCTCCTATGTTTCAGGGTATGGATAGGGAGGATGCTTATGAGTTTATATTGTATTGCTATGAGAGGTTGCACAAGTTGGGTATTTTACGTCAGCATAGGGTTGAGTTTGTCACTTTTCAGCTGTAGGGTGATGCCAAACAGTGGTGGAGGTCTCATGTTGAGTGTCGGTCATCTGTTCTACCTCCACTGACTTGGGAGAAGTTCCATGCCTTGTTCTTGGAGAAGTATGTACCCCGTACTTTGAGGGACCAAAAGAAAAATGAGTTTTTGAATTTGGAACAGGGTGGCATGTCGGTCTCAGCTTATGAGGTCAAGTTCCATGCCTTGTCTCGCTTTGCTACACAGATGTTGGGGTCCGAGGAGGAACGGGTCCAGTTGTTTGTCAAGGGTCTGAATACTGAACTGCAGGTACTGTCAGTGCATATGACTTCTTCAGAAAAGGGCTTTAATAATGTGGTGAATTATGTGAAGAAGTTAGAGGGAGTTAGGCAAGCGGGGCAGGCTAAGGCTTTAGCCAAGAAGCCCTGGAATGAGGGAAATTTTGGTGGTTCATACTCCAGGGGCAAAAATTAGCAGGCTTACTCGGCTCGTCCTATTCAGTCAGCTTTGCCAGCTACTACAGGTGGTCATCAGGGAGCTCAGCCTTTAGCTCCTAGAGGCCAGGGAGCGTCATATACATCAGCTAGGAGATGTCACGCTTGACCGTGGTTGCTTCCATTGTGGTGATCTGGGCTACTTTAAGAGAGAGTGTCCACATAGGCAGACAGGTAATCAGGGTCAGCAGCAGTTTAGAGCAGTGGTCCTGGCAGGCAGAGGCGGTAATGCTAGAGGTCTTCCACAGGGTGGGCGAGGTAATTTTCAGGGAGGCCGGGGAGACAGGGGGAATGGCGGCGCAGGCAGGGGTGCACAGCAGCCAGCCTGGGAAGTTGCCCGGATTGATGATCGGGCTCATTACTATGCTTTTCCAGGGAGGACCGAGGTGGAAGCCTCAGATGCGGTGATCACAGGTACCATTCTTGTCTGTGATAAAATGGCTTTGGTATTATTTGATACAGGTTCTACATATTCTTATGTGTCTGTGAGTTTTGCGTTAGGTCTGGACCTAATTTGTGATATCCTTGATTTCCCTATCCATATTTCTACCCCGGTTGGAGAGTCTGTGATTGTGACTCATGTTTATCGTGACTGTTCTGTGGTGTTTGTGGGGTTGCATACTTGGGTAGACTTGATAATTTTGGATATGACTGATTTTGATATTATCTTGGGTATGACGTGGCTATCTCCTTATCATGTTGTGTTGAACTGTAACACCAAGACTGTGGCTCTAGAAATTTGGGGTAAGGATAGACTAGAGTGGGAAGGTATGTACATGCCTAAGCCAGTTAAGATAATATCATTTGTTCAGGCTAGGAAGCTAGTGGGGAGGGGGTGCCTAGCCTTCTTGGCTCATCTCCGGGATAATAGTGTAGAGTCCCCATCTATTGAGTCAGTTCCGATGGTTTCTGAATTTTTAGAGGTGTTTCCAGCGGATCTGCCTGGCATGCCTCCGGACAGAGACATAGATTTTTGTATTGATTTGGAGCCAGACACTCGTCCTGTTTCCATTCCTCCATATCGTATGGCTTCGGCCGAGTTAAGGGAACTTAGGACTCAGATGCAGGAACTCCTAGATAAGGGATTTATACATCTCAGTGCTTCGCCTTGGGGTGCTCTGGTTTTGTTTGTAAAGAAGAAGGATGGTAGTATGCGGATGCGAATAGACTATAGGCAGTTGAACAAGGTGACCATCCAGAATAAGTACCCCCTACCCCGTATAGATGATTTGTTTGACCAGCTTTAGGGTGCATCGGTATTTTTGAAAATTGACTTGAGGTTAGGGTACCATCAGTTAAAGATTAGGCCTGAGGACATTCCGAAAACTGCTTTTCAGACTCGGTATGGGCATTACGAGTTTCTAGTAATGTCATTTGGTTTGACCAATGCACCGGTAGCATTCATGAGTTTGATGAATAGGGTATTCAAGTCGTATTTGGATTCCTTCATGATTGTGTTTATCGATGATATTTTGATCTACTCTAAGAGTAGGGAGGAGCATGCTAGTCATCTCCATATTGTGTTGGATATCTTGAGACGCCAGAAACTTTATGCGAAGTTCACTAAGTGTGAGTTTTGGTTGACTTCAGTTGCATTTTTGGGGCATGTAGTGTCTGAACAGGGAGTGATGGTGGATCCCCAGAAAATTGAAGTAGTCAAGAGTTGGGCCCGACCTAGTTCTGTGACTGAGGTGAGGAGTTTTATTGGGCTCGCAGGGTACTACCGGAGGTTTGTTGAGAATTTTGCTTCTATTGCTACTCACCTGACCAGGCTGACATAGAAAGATGTACCGTTCGTGTGGTCCGACAAGTGTGAGGAGAGCTTTAAAAAGCTCAAGACACTTTTGACCACGACTCTTATATTGTCCTTGCCGGTTGAAAGACTTTATTGTTTCTTTATTGTTTATTGCGATGCTTCACATTCTGGTTTAGGTGCTGTGTTGATGCAGGATAAGAATGTGATAGCCTATGCATCCAGGCAGTTAAAGGTGCATGAGAGGAATTACCCGACTCACGACTTAGAGTTACCAGCGGTGGTTTTTGCACTAAAGATTTGGAGACACTATATTTATGGTGTCAGGTGTGAAGTGTTCACTGATCATCGCAGTCTGCAGCATGTGTTCACTCAGAAGGATTTGAATCTGAGGCAGAGGAGGTGGATGGAGTTATTGAAGGACTATGATGTGACTATTCAATACCATTCATTTAAGGCTAATGTGGTGGCAGACGCATTAAGCCAGAAAACAGTTAGCATGGGTAGCTTGGCTTGTTTGGGGGTGTCCAAACGCCCACTAGCTAAGGAAATTCGGACTTTAGAGGACAAGTTCATGCACTTGGGGGTTTCATAACAGGGTGGTTTATTGTCCAGTATTGAGGTCAAAGCCACTTTCATAGAGGAAATAAAGGCCAAACAGTTTCAGAATCCGAAATTGAGTAAGCTTCGAGGTAAGGTAATATCTGAGGAATCCAGAGATGTCACGCTAGACTCTGGCGGAGTGTTAAATTTCAGGAGGAGGATTTGTGTTCCTCGGGTTGATGATTTAATTCAGAAAATCTTGGTAGAAGCTCATGGTTCGCGGTACTTAATTCATTCGGGTGTGACTAAAATGTACAGGAACTTGAGGCAGCGTTACTGGTGGCCCGGGATGAAAGGGGACATAGTTGATTTTGTGTCCAAGTGTCAGAACTGCCAGCAGGTAAGGTATGAATATCAGAGAACTGCAGGACTACTTCAGAGAATGCTAATTCCAGAGTGGAGGTGGGAAAGGATAGCCATGGATTTCGTGGTGGGTCTTCCCAAGACACTGGGGAAGTATGACTTAATTTGGGTCATTATTGGCACGCTGACCAAGTCTTCTCATTTCATTCCGGTCAGGGTAGATTGCAATTCGCAGAAATTGGCTAAGATCTACGTGAAGGAGATAGTAAGATTACATGGGGTGCCACTGTCCATCATTTCAAACAGAGGTACGCAGTTTACTTCTAAGTTCTGGGGTAAGCTACATGAAGAGTTGGGTACACAACTCACTTTTAGCACAGCTTTCCATCCTCAGACTAATGGTCAGTCGGAGAGGACGATACAGGTATTGAAGGACATGCTGAGAGCATGTGTGATGGACTTCGGGGGTCATTGGGACCAGTTTCTACCGTTGTGTGAATTCTTATACAATAATAGCTATCACTCCAGTATTGACATGACACCATTTGAGGCATTGTATGAGAGAAGCTGCAGATCACCGATTGGGTGGTTTAAGGAAGGCGATATAAAGCCTTTAGGAGTGGAACTGGTAAGGGAAACACATGAAAAGGTAAGGGGCATTCAGGCCAAGTTACTGGCTGCCCAAAGCAGGCAGAAGGAATATGCAGATCGCAAGGTCCGGGACATGGAATTTCAGGTTGGTGAACATGTATTGTTGAAGGTGTCACCAATGAAGGGAGTTATGCGGTTTGGTAAGAAGGGCAAGCTTAGCCCTCGGTTCATTAGTCCGTTCGAAGTCCTTGAGATTATGGGGCCAGTGGCTTACAAGTTAGAACTTTCACCCACTTTGTCGGCGTCCATCCGGTATTCCATGTATCCATGCTTAAGCGATACCATGGGGATGGGGACTATATCATCAAGTGGGATGAGGTGCTTTTCGATAAAGATCTTCTTTATGAAGAGGAACCCGTCTTGATTCTTGCTCGGGATGTCCGGAGATTGAGGACAAAGGTGATTGATATGGTAAAGGTTTAGTGGAAGCATCATCCAGTTGAGAAAGCCACTTGGAAAATCGAGAAGGACATGCGGGATAAGTACCCTCAATTGTTTGAGAATTCAGGTACTACACTTTTCTTCTTTTATTTCTGTAAATTCGAGTTTGATCATTCGGGGATGAACGATGGGTAAATTGGTATCTGTTGTAATAACCGGGTCCATCGTTATGGGTAGTCCAATCGTGCTAAGTTTTAGAGTTAGAAAACTCCGGATTTGGGGGTTTGAAATTCTGGGCTAGGATGGTCTCGGCCAGTTTAGGAGCGAGGAATGGTATAGGGCCATCCGGGTAAGGATGGGGTCGGATGTCTTGTGTTGAGATAGTTTTCCTTGTAGCTAACACATAAAGGAGTCCGGGGGACTTTTCAAAATCGAATTTTTGGGTAAGTAGAACTCCCGGAATCGAGGTCGACGTGAAGGGGTTGTTTCGAGACATCGAGAAAATAAGTGTGTTGTAAAATAGACTGATTTTGGAGGTTTTACGACTTTCTGTCCTGTGTCAACCGCTATAGTGGTTGATACTTCACCGTAGCGGCTTTCGCCATAGCGAAAAAATTACCACTACAGCGGAGGTCAATGACAGTCAGCCTCCGCCATAGCGGGCGTCTCCGCTATAGCGGAACCGCTATAGCGGAGCAGATCGCTATAGTGGGCTCAACAGGAATTAAAGCTGAAACATTCCCCAAAACATTCAGTTTTCACAATTTCATTTTTAGAGAAGGGCAAGGCAATTCCAAGCGTTTTTCCTCCATTTTCCCATTATTTTCTTCCCTAAGGTAAGGTTTCTACTCCCCAATCTTCGTAATACTTTTCCTATGCGGTAGAATTGCTAGGAGGGAACTTGGGGGAATGTTGGAATAACCTAGGAATGGTAGAATCCAGGGAAGAAGGGGGATTCTAGACTTAAATGTTCTTGGGTGTTGTTAAAAGTAAGATATTATGATCATAAGTTGTTAAATTCTCTATTTTTATCCGTAACTCGGGAAAAGGGTGGAATGATCATGGGTGGCCTGGGGTTTGGGGATTCACTGTAATTTGGGTAATGTGCAGACCTTGTTTGTTAATTTCATGTACTTGTATGTTATTTTAGACCAAGAACGAGAAAGGAATCCGGAACACGGGAAAGCTCGTGTTGAATAGAGCTTGGATCATTTTGAGGTAGGTGATGGCTTACGATTTCTTTGAATATTGTATGTGCTTGTACTCTTATCTAAGTGGTTGTATGAATTGAATTGCTAAGAGGGATTGTGTAGAATGTCTAAGGGTCCTGTTTTAGAGTCTGTGAGTTGAACGGTGTGTACTTGTTGGTTTACAAGTTGTGTGTTCATATATTGATTATGGATTGTTGGCATTCGGTTGGCTAGGGTACCACGCCTGGTACAAGTATACTAACGGTTGGCACGGGTACCACGCCTGGTACGGGTATAACAAATGGTTGGCACGGATACCACGCCTGGTACGAATTACTAATGATTGGCTCGGGTACCACGCCTGGTACGAATTTACTTTCTGTATCATTGCATTGCATTGACTGGTATTGGTTCCTTGAGTGAACCAGACTCTTTGTTGAGTTATGATATTGACTGGTGGTCCTTGAGTGATTGGGAATTCTTTTGTATCTGTTGAATTGGTCTTGGTTTAGGACGGGTTGTCTGTTAACACTTAGGTATTATCTAGAGGGGATCCCAGGGTAGGTCCGGGCTAGGCAAAAAGGATGGTTATGTGCATCTGACTGTTGCTTATGGTTATTAAGGGTGGATTTCATGCGGGAATAAGTTAGGCAGAGACTTGTAGTCTAAGGGAGCTTGTTAATATTGTTGCATGTCTTCCATACATTTTACTTGATATTGTTGTACTGCTTATACACTATTTATTTGGAAACTGGCTGATGATCCTACCTGTACATAGTGGTGGTGTACTGATACTGCACTTGCTTATCTTTCTTGTGAGTACAGGCAATCTTCCAGCGCCTGAGATGCGACCTCATCTGTAGTACCAGCGTTCCAGACTTCAAGGGTGAGCTGTTCGATCAAGCTGCCTTGGACCTATCTTTAGAGTAGTAGTCCATTTGTTTCGGGCTTAAACTATTTCCTTTATATTTTGGGGTTGCATCCCCGTACTCCAGACATTGGTAGATTATTTTGTACTGCGACTTTCAGATTCTAGTGGGTAATTTCTGCAGGTTAATGTTAATGAAGTATTTTCCTTAATTATTAAATGCTAGTTTACTTTTTGCACTTGGTTTTGAGCTGTTAGAACGGTTAAGTTCGGGGCAGTGATAGTTCACTCACCCGGGGGTTGGGTGAGTGCCACTCACGGTAGTCTGGATCGTGACATAAAGTGTCCTCATAAGTTGAAGCATAAGGAATATGCTAGAATAAGAATGGGTTTCTATGGCACACATCATAACCTTTTGAAATTCATCGCCACTAGAGACTCAAGACTTTCCTTGGCTCAACACCTCATTATCTCCCCGTTAGAGCAAAGGTCACTATTTTAGGCCTGCGGACCTATGCTGTAAAAAGATCTATGAGTACAACACTCGGCATTGCGGGGTGTCACTATACACATGAATGCTAATCTCACCCAGACATTATATTTAGAAAATACCAACTCTTTTCTAGGACATTCCCTTCAGAGACACTATTCTTAACTTACTCCAACCTTTATAGCGGAATATCAAAGATCAGCCCTACTGGCGCACACATCCACGCTCTCTAATACTTAAAAATCTAATCTTCACTCCTTAGTCTACTAGCATTAAACCTCTAACCTCATATCCGCCCAATTCAATGATATATTAAAATTATACCAAGAGGCTCAACAACGCCCCTACAAATCTATAATTCCCTCAATTTCATTCCAAAGAATACCAAACAATAACTACTTAGCCTCCCCCATATAAACAAACTCAAGAATACTAATCAGGAATAACTAGCACACTTAACAACATAAAACCCCATCTAACATCATATTACCTCCGGTACAACTCATTCTTATAAACTTAAGGCTCTTATTCACCTAATGACTTAGCCACAATTCATTATTTCAACACTAGACCTCATATATGTCATACTTACACATTCAAACCTCTCCTAAGTTATTAACCTTAGCTCTCCCACACACTATGTCAATCCTGTTAGATCAGTCTCATAAAAGTAACATTATCATCCCCAACTGTCACTCTTTCTACCTCGGTGACCATCTACAACTCAAACTTAGTGTCTAGCACTAAGTAAGGTTAACATCAAAACTTAGCATGCTATTCAGGCTTACAACTACCAGATAGAAATCAAGAAACACTAATCCACCAAAAAATTGACAGAGTGGTCGATCTTAACTCTTTCTCTAATATACTACGGCTTACAAGAAAAATCTCCTTCACAACATTACTACTGCACCTTAACATTCATGACACATCTTCTGACATACTATATTGTCTTACAACTACAAGATAAAATTCAAGAAACTCTGGGTCTATTAAAATCACATGATAAGAATAGTCGATCCTAATCTTACAATCTAACCCATTACAACCTATTAGCACGCCATTATTTCTCATATCACGTCTACTTACCCATGCATACACTTAAACTACCTTCATAGTTCTATAAACATCTCTAAGTCTCCCAAGACCCACAAAAAAGAGTCTAAATTAAAAAATTCGCAACCAGTCTATCCTTATATTCACAACCTATAATTGGTCTGTACAACTACAATAACGAGCCACCATAAGCTCCTTCCCTATCTCAAATAATCAAAAAAAATCTTAACTTACCACTCTACTTCTACCAATCTCCATAAAATTTGCTAATCTTGCCACACTAAAACTCATACCATACTAGTATACCACCTCTATCACTCACTTAGTGGGTACAAGACTCTAGCTGCCTTTTTCGATCATTCACTATCTGTACTCTCCGGCTTCTAAACTCATGACTCCATACATCTCTGGGTTTGGAACCATCTCACCACTCATATCTCATAACACCCTAATTTATACTTTCTCTTGGGTGGTATACTATCCCAACACTCACATACATACTTTCCCCCCTTAAGCATGACAACTGTAACAAATTTTTCAAAAGGGTTTGAAAACACGATTCACCTTGGCTCAAACACATAATTCATGAAGATAGTGGGTTTACACTTAGAATAAATAGATTTTGATGCACTAATAGACTCCTCTCAAGTCCTTGTGCAGTTTCATACCCTTTTGGATGACTCAACAAGATAGGATTATAATCGTAAGGAGTCTGAGATTTGTACTTTTATCACCTCGAAGGTAAGACATAGTCAACAGGGTTAGAGCAGAGTAGGAATCTGGATAAGTTTCTTATGGACAACACTTTCGCACGATCTGGAGTATGAAAGAATGAGAAACATTTCCTAAATGCCCTGTAGCCTCCTGATTATAAGTGTGGTGCACAACACACCCATAAGCAAAACTCTACTGGACACGGCTTTGTAGACACCCTGGGACTATGAACCGTGCTCTGATACCAAGTTTGTCATGCCCCAAGACCAGTCCCTGGACGTAACGGTCAACCCAGATCAATGAAGGCCCGAGAAGACCCCATAGCATATCATCATAAGCATATTCAATAAAGCATTTGCGGAAGAAAGACCTATTTGAGAACATCATTGAAAATATAGTTAAAAATTTACCAAGTGTTGGAAACAAAACATTTAAACGACATTTACATAGGTCTACAAAGCCTCTAACATAAGAATGAAATACCAATACCGGGACATGACCCCGATAATACCATAACTGAAAATCAGGGTAAAAATAAATATGTGAATCTCCTTCCGAAAGATGGAGGACTCACCACTTGCTGACGTTGTCCCGAACGATCCTAATGCAGCACAATACCATGAGAAAATGTCTTGGAACCTACATCATGAAATGATGTAGCATCCGAGGACAGTCAATACGATGAGTATTGGCGTACAACCCAGGGGAAGGGACATAACAATTTATAAAGCAAGTAATAAGAAATGTGACACAAATCATAATAGAAAACAAAATATGGGGCAAGTATTCAAAATATTTCATGAAAAGCATACATTAACATTACTTTTGAACTAGATTGTATGACCGAATTTCATTTAACACCACGGGTTATGTGGGTCCGATCAACGCTCGACCGGCTAAGCCCCAACTCATGTTTGCCGCATGAATCAAGATTCAATACATTATGGCCAGCACAATCATCCTCGTAGAGGGAATAATAAGGTTGTCCAAATTTAGGATCGATCCATCCCTATGTCGGCAAAATATAGGTTTTGGGTGTTGAGACGTTTAGACTCACACCTTCAGTTAACCATCTAATTCTCTTTAAGCCCAAATTCTTATCAATTCAATATCATTTAAAACAATAGTAATTAACACAATTTCCGTTAGGGGCATATTCCATTATTGGTATCATTATACCAGGGCTTGCAAGTCACCCATCTTATCAATTTGGAACCCATAAAGTCTATCAACAATTCATTATGCCTATCTCATAAAATTCATATAGGAAAATAATAATCTCTTAGTCATAATTCAATTCGTTCAAACAATTCATCAAAATAGCGATATCCTTCAATCCATTTCATACGTTCGTACATCATTAGTCCCATCATTTTAAAGAATTTAAATACATTTAACATAGCCCTCAAAGGTTGACAATTTTATCATTAGTAAACAACTATTTCAAAATCGAGGGACGTAGAAAATCCTTTTTTCTTCCGTCAAAAATCAAGATTTAAATAGTAAAATAATTTATAAAAGAATAATTACTTCATGATCATAAATCTGCCCTAAAAAGCTTTTCATAATAACAGGGTTTCGTATTTCAAGCAATAATACTCCATTCTCAAGTATATTCAATAATAAAGGGAGAATTTCGTAAAAAGAGTTCGTAACTTCAAGTAAGTTCTTCTACCAAAATCATTCAACAAAATCCACTTTCAAACTTATACAAAATCACTTTCATAGTTAGGAAATCATTTACTAGTAGACATAGCTGAAAGAGAATTGTTCAACATACTTTTTGACGGAGAAAAATTTGCAAAACTCTTGAGTATGACCATAGGAACCTTGAACCCTAGGTGTTCTTGCTTCTTGACTTGGAGCGGATGAGAGGAGAGAAAAATAGCATATGATTTTGATGAATGGGACGTTCTAGGGACTTAGGAACGTTTTAGAATAGTTGGGGGATGATTTTGGGTAAGGAAAGGACCAAAAGACCTTTAAAAATACGTAAGAAGTCAAAAAGGGAACCGACGGAGGTCAGCTACGTGACACGCTACTTATCACGGAGACTGACCTCCGTGCCACGCTGCTTATCGCGGAGGCCAGGCTCCGTGACACGGTCTTATCGCGGACCTCCACTGGTCCGTCTAGTAAAATGGGCATAACTTCTTACTCGGGACTCGGATTGATGCGCGGTTGGTGGCGTTGGAAAGAAGACTCAAAAATCTTTAATTTGACTGATCATGAGCTATGTAACTTGTCATATAATGGGAGAAAGGATTGTTTGAAGTTGACCCTATTAGAAAGTTATACGAAAACTTAGTCGGTAGAGAAGCTTCCAACTTAACTTGTGCTAGAGGTTCCTTAAGACCTTAATTCACATCCATTGCACTTCTCACACGCACAAATTGATATTAACATCAAGGAACAATAGGATTCATTGGGTTCGGACATCACTACATGCTTAGAACGGTTCCAAATCTTAGCCCGAAAAAAGTTGGGGTGTTACAGCAGGCCTGTCCAAAAACCGCCCTCTGAAGTCGCAATTGCATCCCCAGAATATCGAAATTGCTACATTCCCTCAGCCTGCAAGTCTCAAGTATCCAATGTCGCAATTGCAGCTCCAACTCCAAAGGTTGGTCAACATGTTATTTATATAGGAGTAAGTCGTCGCCTTTCAGTTTTCCAATCCAAGTTCGATTTGGTTCAAGATTTGTCAAGAATCCAATCCTAATTTGACTAGGTTGTCCTCTTGTTGATGTGCATTGGGCTTCTTTGTCTCCTTGTTTGAAACTAATTTCATATGCAAATTTATAATAACTTTACTGATAAATTTATGTTAAGGCACATGATTCCATATGGTGAATAGATAAAGTTATTAGGTTTTCAATTAGAGTAGGTATGCAGGCATAAGGGGCGAGTAATTCAAGGAGTCGATCTTTGAAGGATGTTATAAATAGGTCGTTTGAACATTTCGAATTTGCTTAACTATGCACGACATGATGAACATTGAGAAGTGTGTCAAAAAAGATATATGTAAATGCTTAATTTTTGTTATCAATCATAGTCATTATTACTGTGCTTAATTGATATTTCTCTGCTAAAGTGCAATCTTGAGATATGGATGTTGATTAGAGTAAATTTGGGTTGAACAAAGACGAGTTAAAGTTTAAGTATGGGGTGATGATGTTTGCCAAAAGTATGCATGTTATTTGTATGCTAATTGCCTCACATTTTATTATGTTATCATTGAATACGACATTCTTGTGATATTTTTGGCTTCATTGTGTTTATATATGTGCAGGAAGCGGTTAAAAGTGAAACAGAGCAAAAAGGAGCAAGAACATGGATAATTGAGAAGTAGCAAAATTTACCGCCCAGGACACCGGGCATTATGCCTATGGCATTTGAAACAACATAGAAATGTACTGGCAACCGCAAGAGGCGCAACACAATTAATGCCTGACGAGTTGCATTGAGCAACTAATCCTTCATCGTGTTAGGGGGCACATCTCGGTGGCCCGGCACCCAAATTTCCAATTCCAATTTTTATGGAACAAGTGTATAGTTGTCCAAGAGTTTTTTACCGTGTATAGAAGGTACTAAACCTAATTTTTCAAAGGGAGTTCGGACTTTTGGAGCAAGGTAGTAGGACCAAGGCATCTAAGGTGCAAGATTTATTGAGTTTTTCTTCCCTTAATTTTTTGTAATTTTATGATTTTTAACACACATGATTGTTCCCATAACTATGAGTGGCTAGGTTTTCAATTTAGGTTTATGAAGGCTTCATGCATGTTATAACTTGAAGCTTGAATTGACGTTGGTTGATTATCAATCATGTGCTTAATCTTTATTGTCTAGCTAAAAGTGAAATACTATCCATGAATCTCGAATTCAACTTGAGAAGGAGAATTTTTTTTATTGCAATTCTTGAACCCGAGTCACGGGGAATGAATTCATGCTAGTATAGGAATATACTTGTCTGTCATGCTTAGTCATTATACGAAAATTATTAATTTGTTCTTGTTAATTCTACTCCCACAGAAATATAAGCGTTAGATTAACTTAATAGGTGAGTAAAAACTCAGAAAATTCTTACGAGTTACATTAGAAACTTATTGATTAGTAAATTAGATAAATCAATTAGTCAATTTAAGTGAATAACTCACTAGGATATTCAGATGACCCATAACCGTGAAATATATTAATTCTCTCATTAATTTTACTTTAAATTTGTCTATTATGTTCCTTTTTAAGTTCATCATTTTATTACTTGTCGATGAAAAATAATTACATGTGTTACTATCAGGTTTATGTAACTTAAAACTCTTATAGGGACACTTACAAGCGATGTCCATTCTTTTGGTATGCAATTCCTCAATCGTTATGTGAACTTAACCACTTTTGGTATGCAATTCTTCAATCGTTATGTGAACTTAACCACTTCTATCTTGTGATGTAATTGACATGACATTAACTGCTTGAAGTCACATTACATATGATGTCGCATTAACTGAACTCAAGTCTTGATGTTGTACCAAGTACTGAATTAATTATCATTGTTAATTGATGATTTGATTTAAATGTTTAATGTATTCGTCCCTTTCGCTTAGAACTTTTGCACACAGAGAAGGAAAATCTTGGATGAGATTTAGGAACAAAAAGGCAGGAGCTTTATTAGTTACGTTATTTGCTCCTAATTACAAGTCGCTCTTGCTTGTCTTTGCCTAAAAACAAAGACGAGAAACGAGTACTACAATAGCCAAGATGGGATTACATGCATAGATTTTAAAAGGGCCTTCGCTGAGGGGATAGCAGGAAGCTCTCTCCACCTCTGTTCATCTTCAAGCGCTGTGCTTCATCTGGAGATATCTGGTAGGCATTTGTGAGGACCTCAATAGGCATTGCTCTAATCACTGATGTGTAACCTGCTAGTTGGCTATTCATTGGTTCACTGCTTGTCCTAAACACCACAAATTCAAATCCATTCTGCCCTGCTCTCACTGTTGAGGCATAGTACTGAGGGACCACAAACATCTCTCCCTGGTTCACCCTGTCGTTCATCAATTGTTGCCCGGTGTGGTCTACTACCTGCACTTGTGCGTCTCCTCTTTGCACGTATATCACGCTGTGGCCGTTCACTGACCAATGAGGGCTCATCAGTGCGTTCTGCATCCACCAATTCAGTATAATTTTAATCAATTTATGTCATAGTTTCTAGCAGAAATATATTTTGTTTATTAATCAATTAATTAGGAAGAAGGATTGATCTAATTACCGGATAGAGGGTTCCTTTAGAGGCACTCATGTCCATGTTCTTAAGGATGGGAAGTTTTTGCCGATTGACATGGTTAATTTTGCCGGCTTGCCTTGAGAAGATGTCAGCTCGTCTTTGGGTGTCCATGTTGGTGCGGATTTTCATTGTGCAAATGTTTTCTTCCAATCCATTTCCAATTGCTTCCGCCCACCATTGTTGTCCTCGTCCTGGACGCCCTTGCTGCTCTTCGAATTCCTCCTCTTCTTCTTCATCGGGCCTAATCATGCTCATTCTTTCCCTGACATTAACAATTAATCCACGTTCGCTCTGTTCTTCTTGCATCCTCCTCACAATCTCTGTGGGGATGTTGAAGGCCTCGGCCATCAATTCTGTGTCAAAAGCACGGAAAATGTTCTGGAACCTCTGCGTGCTTTGCTTTCTTTGACCAATTTGAATTCTTTGCCTCCCACTTTCTTGTACTCCACCGGCCAAGTAAAATGCCTATCGTCCACATAAATAGTACAGTCGACGAATAAATACATCGAATTATGAAAGGATTCGAAGTTAATTATATACACTGACACAGGAAGAAATTAAAATACTTTCATTGATTGGTTTAGTTACCATTTTTATCAAGACTAATGTTGATAGACATTTACCTGTAATTACTTTTTAAGTAAACTGATTGTGTAAGCATGTTTTATACAAGAGTTTATCGTTATAATGAAATTGCATGCACAAAATTAACTTCATCAGATAACAGAAGAAGTAGGAATTAATAATAAATTTTACCCTGAAGTTCTGATCAAGCTGGTTGGACCGATGGTTGAGATCGTTGACGGAGACGGCGACGAGCTCTTCCTCACCGTCGTTATAGCACCAATGAGCAGCGCCAGCTGGAATTGCCACGACATCACCTTGACGAATGCGGTGGACTTTCTGGTGCTGGTCGCTTCTGCGGCCTTCACCCCTCTCTTCCCCTGTCTCTCGGCCGGCCTGGAAAGTCTGTGACTGGGACTGGAAAGTCTCAGCACAGCCAGGGTAAATAATGCCTATCAATCCCCGGCCACGCTCGATGTAAACCAAGCGAGGCATGGGATGGAAATTAGGTAAAGAGAGAGAATTACGGCGAATAACATTCCTCATGGGAGCAACTCCAGCGCACTGGAATTGCTCCTCGTTCTCATCCCACAGCTCAGTGAGGCCGCCCTCTGACTCTATGCGGTCAGAGGGCTGGCTGCCAGTGAGCCTCTGTAAGCGGCATTGTTGGGCTTGGGTCAGACGAGTTTCTCTCTGACCGTGCTGACCTTGCTGACCCTGATAGTCTCTAACTGCATTTGCTGCAGACAAGAGAAAAGCAGAGAGGAATATAGCCAAAAAGAGCCTAGTAGTGACCGCCATGCCTTAGTATAATTCTGACTGTTAATTAAATACAAAGATGAGATGAGATTTGGAGAGACTGAGGCCTCCTTCTTATAGAGTTGGAGGGTAACAACTAGTAAGGCCGGGTGGCTATTATCCTGTTTTCTTTTGCATGGTGAAGCTGTCTTCATCTCTGCAAATGAACGACACATTGCCATGGTTGTTCAAAAAAGACAGTCACTCCATGCAAATAACCTGTATTAGCTTTTCATTTTTTATTTTTTATTTTTGGGTGGGGGGAGGGGGTGGGGGGTGGGGGGTGGGGGTCGCTTAAATGTTATCCTAGCTAGTTTCCAAATACTTCATTTGCCTTCTTGTGAAAAGAAATAGATACGAGAAAACGTGAACGTTTACGATTTCAATTGCTTATTAGTAGAGGTGTTCACCGGTCGATATGTGTCGCTTATTGATCAAAATCAATAATCGGTTTTTAAATTATTAAAATCAAACCAAATCAAATATAATATACATTTATTGGTTTGGTTGTTATCGATTTTGGTTCGATTTGGTTCGACTGTTTGATTATTAACCATACACGAAAATAAAAGAAATAATTTATTCAAACTAGAAAAAAATACAACAATTCTTTTAAAAAGAAACAAAAAATACATTGTGAGATTACCACATAAAATAATAAAATGGCATACTCTAATACAATATATTGAAATTATAAATAAATTTTGATGAAAACACATGTAAGATAATTAAAATTATTCATAAAAAATAATAAATTATGTATATATAATTATAAAATAAATATGTGTATAATTTGTAGGTTCGGTTCGGTTATTTCTTTGGGTTTTTTGAACAAAACCAAAATCAAACAAAATATTATCGGTTTTTAAAAATGTAAAACCAAATCAAACTAAATAAAAATCGGTTTATTTAATCAGTTTGATTCAATTTTTTGATTTGAATGAGTTTTTACCCAAACCCTGAACACGCCTACTTAATGATACATTTTTTAAACTTTTCTCTCGTCTGTTTGGCTATTTGTTATGGCCTATGGGACTAAAAAGAAGAATTTAAAAATAGAGAAAATAATACATAAAAGCCCCCCAAATTTGGTTCGACAGCTTACTTTAATACTTAAATTTAACTGACAATTATATACTCCCCTTAACAACTTTGGAGTGAATTATTTTCTACCCTTCGCACCTCAACTCAGTTCGCGTGTTCTACACCAGAATTAGGCGCGTTAATATGCAAAAATAACCTATTTAACTTTTTTTTTAAAAAAAATTAAGTTAAAAACAGTGGCGATCTTCTTCCTACATAAGAACACCCGACCCAATTTCTTCTTCCTTCTTAAGAACCCAAATTTTTTCTCTTCTCCGTCATCTTCAATCAACTCACATTATTCTCAAGCTATGAAATTGGTGAATGAAACAAGACCTTTTACTTGATTCTTGTATTAATCTGCTCCAATTTTAGCTCTTGAAACCTAAAGTTGAATCTTTGGAGGCTGCTTCAAAGTTTGAAAAAGGTACCTTCATCTATTATTTTATTTTGTTTTCTTCTATTTTTCATTTGTTTTAAATGAAATAATTTTTTTTGTAACATAAAATGAGATCAGTTAACTTGAGTAAGCTTTGTATAGAAGAGCATGATTTAGCTTTGAACCAAGAAGTTTGTTATAATCATGGATTTGTGGTGCGTTTGAAGACATCTTGGACTTCAAGAAATCTCAGAAGAAGATGCTGGTCATGTCCTTATTATGGGGTAAAGATCAGATTTTGCAATTATCCACTTTGGGTAGTAACCGCTATGCATTGACCATCATTTCTCGGATTGAGTGTGGTATTACTAGGCAAAGTACCCTTCTATCACAGATTTATAGCTGCATCAAAGAGATGCGTGGTGAACTGTCTAGCTGCAGTGGAATATGAAGTAACATCCTGCTTCATGCTAGACAGTTCACCACGCATCTCTTTGATCCCGAGTCTAGATTCAAATCTAACCAACAATGTTTTCAACATCTCAACAACTTTGATCCAGTGGGTTCATTGGCTAATGGTTGATTATCTCGAGCACTAGGTGACACATACACACCATTTTAATTATTCTTGTAGGTGTCTCTATCTCTTCAATTCCTTCGGTCTTTGTCGCCCCTCCCATAGTTGTTATTCCTGTAGTTGTTTCGACCTTGATTCCCCACCCTACGCCAAGAGTCTTGTCTAGACCCTTGAGCATTAGGACGAGAACCCACCGCCTGATCATCTAGAAAATTTGCTTTTTCTTGAGAGTCTGAATAGTATTCTTCTAGTCATGGTGATTTTCCTCTTGAACCTACAACATTAACCTTTTGAGCATCTTGCCTTGCAATGAACTTTGTGAACAAATCCATCTATGATTTTATGTATGCCATCTCCTGATCTCGAGCTTCATCCTTTGCCAAATCTGTTGCAGACCTGCCAATATTGTTCCTAGTACTAACCACTTCAGAATCTCGCATGTGCCATGCTCTGTTCGTCTTAATCAACCGATCAAGTAGCATTGTAGCCTGATCATAAGTGTTCAACATCATTGTACCCCTACAATATTATCATCCACATACTTGTTCACCGAATTCATTGATCTATAGAAGCTTTAAGTAGCACATAATTGGGAAGACTATGTTTCAGATACTGCTTAATCTTCTTTTTGAATCTCAACCAAGCTTCATGCAGTGCTTCTCTAGGGAACTGCCTGAAATTAGTGATCTCAACCCTCAATTTCAGCATTCGGGATGGTGGAAAGAACCTCTCTAGAAAAACCTCTATCAACTCGGCCCATGTGGTAATCAATTCATTTGGAAGCTCATTCAACCATGTAGTGGCCTCCCCAATCAGAGAGAATGGGAAAAGTCTGAGTCTAATAGCCTCTTGAGATATACTCGACAGCCTGTTTGCCCTGTAGACTCCTACAAAATTAAGCAGATGCTAGTTTGGATCGTCAGTTGTTAGGCCTCCGAATGTTTCTTTTATCTGAAGCAGGTTTAGCATGGTGCTAGTGACATTAAATTTTGCATTGGAACCTAGTGGGGGCAAAACAATCTCACTTGTAAACCCTTCTAGCTCCATGTTTTCATCATATTTAGCTTCAACTTCTACCCTAGCATGCCACGCATGGTTCCAATTTCATTGCTGACGGGCAGCAATAGCACGTGCAAGGGCAAGCTGGCGCTGATTTTTAATTAGCCTCTTCATCAACAACATCATCTCTCGGTGGATCGGCTGCAAGAGGGTCTTGAACATTACTATCCAAGGCACGAGACTTCTTCAGCTAGCTGCCGAGCCTCAACTTCTCTTTGTGCTGCTTGCTCCATTGCCCCTAAAGAAAAAGAAACACAACAAAGAAATATAAAATAAGAAATAAGGACTACAAGTAGAATTATGCACTAAAGACAAATTCTAAACCGTATTCTCTGGCAATAGCGTCAAAATTTGATACGCCCAAATTACACCTCTTAAATGAGATATAAAGCGATCGTTGCCAAATATAGAATCCAAACAAGGTTGGGGTCGAATCTCAGAGAGTATGGTGAGAATAAAGTCAGTTGTGAATATTCGATTGGTAATCTTCATTTCCAAATAGGGGTATGCACAAAAGTAAAAGTAGGCAATCATTTGTGAGTTATCAGTAACCAAGTGTTGGCAAATTAATTGATGTTGTGTTCAATGATAGAGAAGAAACTAGGACTGTATTCTCCATGATTTCATAACTTAGTAGGTATACTCAACTAGTGATCTATCCCATGATATGCATGCAAAACTAATGATACTTTATGGTTCAACTGAAGTCCGATTGGCCCATTTAGAAAAATTTCACTTGATCTCCGGTCGGTCTCACAAGTATCGAATTACTAAACTTCATTAATTATCTTAAATTGATTATCTTCAGTCAATCTCAAATTATTAGATGAGGGTTGGTATCCTCAAATATATGTCGTTGATCTCTTTTCCTAACCTTTTACCTCCTTGGTCTTGCAAGTAAAGATTAATGGCTGGTTTCTAATATTGCACACTGTTAAAAAGTAGTTAAAGTGAAGAGATTAAAAATATATGCAAGATCACCGTTCAAGAATCACTAATTATTTAACCTACATTTATTAATTCATCATGGTTTCCACAATTTTATTTATGGTATTTAGCTATTCATGCTTGAAGTAATCATAGAATAATTCATAAGAAATAACTTACTCATATTAACCATGAAAATCCAAGAACAACAGTCAAAACAATCTTCAAGAATTAAGAACAATGAAAGAACTTTGGATTAATCCTCAAAATAATGTAAAACAATGTCAACAATATCGATACAAGTCGTATATGTTGAGTAACGAGTAAAAGAAATCCTAAAAAAGTATTTATAGACATAAAAATTGAATCTTAAATGAACTAGAAAATCTAACTGCGGTACATCTCACGGTTCGCCTCACGGCTCATCGGATGTTCCATGGTTCATCAAGGTGAACCGTGGACTTCTCTTCAATTTTTCTAACAACATTCTGCTTTGATTTCATGGCTTAGGCCGACGGCCCATGGTACTCCTCATGGTCTATCATAGGTTTTCATCGATCAAAGTAAAACTTGTAACCATTTTTGTCTCTATCTCACGATTTGGACTCGACGGCTCGTGACAAATCTCACGATCCATCGCTGACATCCGTTGGTTGAAGTTTATCTTGTAATGCTCACTAGATTGAACACATGACTGAACTTGAAAACTCGTGGCATTTCCAACAATCCATTGAAGGCATCCCTCAGGTGCATTATACTTGTATTTTTCTCTATAAGGATCCCACGACTGCCCTCAAAGCTCGTGAAGCACTTCACGGCTAGTGGGTTACTGTTTCTCACCAAAATTCAAACCTTTCATGCCCAAAGTCAATTTTCCTTCACATGTAGCAAATGAACATCATATCTAACAAAAATACACTTAGAAACTTCAAAAATCCTTAGTTTTAAGCATTGAAAGTACCGTGAAATTCTGGCATATAACCACTGCCAGTCATAAAGGGGCCAGACTCAAAGAGTTACGCCGAGGTTACCTACATGGTAGGTGGGGTGACAAAACCTATCCCCAAGAGGTTCAAGATGCCTGACATTCCCAAATACGATGGGAATTCAGACCCTCATGAGAATTTGCTTTTCTTCACAACCATGGTAAATGGCAATGATCTATCAAAGGAGGAGGCCGAGTCCATGATAGTGAAGAAATTTGGAGAAACCCTATCAGGAGGAGATCTAGTATGGTACTCTCTTTTACCCAAAAACTCTGTCGACTCTTTCAACATATTGGCAGATAGCCATATCAAGGCCCATGTTGGGGCAAAGAAAGTGCAGCCCCGAAGGAGAAATATTTTCAAGATAGAGCAGGGTGACACAGAGTTACTCTGAGAGTTTGTTGAGAGGTTCCAAATAGAATGGATGCAACTAACAATGGTTCCAGGTGAGTAGGAGAAAGAAGCCTTTACCAAGGTTTGAACCCTGAAAGCTCCATTGCTTTGTTCAAAATGAAGGAAAGCCTGATCGAGTTTGATGCCATGACATGGGCAGATGTTCATAACCACTACAAGTCTAGATTTAGATTGAGGATGATTACCACAGGGTTATTAAAAAAATTCCTAGGACAAGGAGCGAACCAAAGGCAGCGAGGAACCCATGGTACGCTGGTGAGAGAACTGCCTAGAATCCTTCGTGATTGGTAGACTCGAAGATCTTGTATCAGAGAAGGTACATGCTCTACATAGATGATATGAGAACTAACACAAGCTGGGGTGGTAGCTCGCGTGTGCCAGTCAGTCCCATTTAGAGAAAAGAATGGGCAGGTAATCCCCGCTTAGCGAGTTATTGGAGGGAAGCGGTGAAGCTAGTTGTATACGCCATCGATGATGTCCCTCATCTCTTAGAATAATGCTTTACTATCAGATCGACGCAGTTGCTCTCAGACATAAGGGATATAAAAGAGGAAAATTCCCAAAACCTATCCGCTCAAATCCGATTTTGAGAATATGAAGTCGTGGTGTGAATACTACAGAATGCACGACCACAACATTGGAGACTGTCGGCACCTCAAGGAACTGGTTGTAAATTTTCTAAAGGATGGTCACATGCATGATTTCCTTAGTGACCGAGCGAAGAATAGCTTCGGGAAGGGTGTTAAGGGAAGTAGGCAACCCGTGAACCTAGGCATAACCCAAAAGAAAATAAGTTGAGTGCCTCATAGCAAGGTTATAGGTATTCCCTCTACTTCTTTGTTTTTTTTCCTCTCAACCATTTGTTCCTTTGTACTCCCAGGCTCTTGTACATTTTCGGGAACTGTTTTAATGTCCCATTCGATGGGCGAGGCTAACTCCAACTCCTGAGGACAGCGATAGGAAAGAACCCCGGAGTCATTAGGAGTTGAGAAGTGCTGCAGTTGGATGACAATTCGGAAGACCCAGAATGACTTGCTACATTCTTTTTTCCTTCGTCTAATTTTTATCCCTCAAATGGTTTTTCTGGCAAAGTTTTTAATGAGGTAGCAGTAGGGACTTCCGGGGATAACATAGGTTTTATGTTCTTTGTCATGTAGGGACCTAACTGTTTCGAAGAAACATTGTCATGAATAAAAATGTTTTTAAAGTATGATGACATAATTTCCTTGTGAATATAGAGCCCCAGTGAGCTCCAGAGTTTAAAGGCCGGAGTTCCTAGGTCTAAAGCGCAAAATGCTACGAACACTCAAAAAAAGAAAAAGAAAAAATGGCAACCCCTAATCCCCAAAATATGGGATAAGCTTGGACTTTGAGGTCTTGACCCCCGCTGAGGGTAAAACACTAGGGACTAACGATGAAGTCGAGAATGACTTTTTAATTAACGGACTTGGGACAAAACTTCCAAGAAAAATGATAGATCCACAGCCTCACTAGAAGAATGAATTCACATAGAATGCATGGACTGATCATCCAATAGCGGTAAGCCAAGGTGTCACAAGTAGTGCACTCGGTAGGAGGCCCAATCCGAGGCAGTCTTAAAACGTAGTGAAAACTAAGTCCCCTATTGAGTCTGAAGTCAGAAAATGACTAGGTAGATAATTTTCTCTACAAGCTATGCTCTAAAGTAACTCAGAGACGTCCAGACTTAGAGCTCAGCATTTTAAAAAATAAATAAAGATATCCCTCCTTACTTTACGAGGTATTATGAGATTTGGACTTAGCAAGTCCTTTGGTAAAAAAAAATCTAATGAATGCACCGACCTTACACGATGATAGTGAAAGAGGCACAGAATAAAAAATAGTTGGCAGCCATCTTCGGTCATCATAAAAGATAATCCGACATACACTAACCTGGTTAGGGCCACCAAGATTGTTTCCCAATGAAGATGGAACGCTTAAGTTTAGCACCGAGGGGTCCCGAGACGCATTTTTCTTCATTTACCAAGAAAGTGCATCCAGCGAAGCCAAAAAGTTAACGAGTTTGAGCTCTTGGATTAAAAAGAACATTGATCAATACTCGAGGAGCCAAAACTTGTAAAAAACAAATGGTAAACCGTTTGCACAAAAATGAAAAAGAAAATATAAAATGCACGGGAAGGCCATGAAAGTACAAAAAATTTCCTCTATTATAATCCCAAAAGGGGTCACAAATTACAACCCCTACAAAAAAGGAGTTACAAAATACAGGCCCTAAAAAGGGTTACATATTATAATATCTACAAGCAGGACCTTACATATTACATGTCCCAAAATAGGTTACATATATCAATACTAACAACAAACTATAAAAAGGGTCCACCGCTGATGATTTAGTAGAACAAAGTGAGATGGTATCTCTATTTTTCTTTTCTCATACTCATCGATGAGATTATCTCTATGGATGGATGGCTTGAGAAAGAGAGCGGGAGAACCTAAGGGAGCACCCGAGGAAGAAAACATCAGTCTAAGCGAGAGGCTCAGGAGGGTTCCTACCTCACCTAGCACATCCCCCATTTTTCTTGAAAGATTCTCGGGGATTACACTTGGAATTGCTCTCTCCTAGGCTTAAGTAATATGATTCAACTTAATCAGACTACCTTTGGCTGAAGTGTTTCCTCAACATCAGATCGAGAAACTTAGATGCAACTCGTAACTGGTAGGATAATCTCCAATAAGTTAAACAAGCAGAACCTCAGTGATAGACTTCTGATGTGGTCACCAAATGAAATGACAAAGCGAGAAGTGTCTCAAGGATAGACCCATGTCCCTGGACTGATGAGGAGGAAAGTTGGTTGGGTGAAACATCTCTCACCACTCTCTCCCTTAACCTCATCCATGATTTTTACCTTAACCTCGTCAGGAATCGTAGCAGCCAAATATCAGATATGAGGCCTGGATCAAAGACAAGGATAAGGAAAACTGTAGAAAAAGCAAAGCGCAAAATCCAACTCAAAAAGGGAATGCCCCGTGAATGTAATTTCTTTTTTTATCGCACGAAATGAAGCTGTGAGGATACTAGAAAATCATAGGTAGAGTGAAAAACATTGGCATGGTGGTTTGGATTTTAAAGGCTGAGTTTTATTTAATATGTGGATAAGCAACGCCATGAATGCCCTCTCCATGGATGGTGCAGTTAATGTCATTAAAGCATGAAGAGATGATTTTTCTAGAAATAAGGCACCCAAGGCAGCTCTCCATCTCCCAACACTATTGGTCCAGGAAATGAGAAAAAGAACTGTTCAATATTTTTCCCGCACAAACAAAAAGGAGAAGAGGGGAAAATACAAAAAATCTAATAATGGGGCGGACGCTTCATCACCAAAACATAACCACTTGGCGACATTGACCAAGGCCTGGACTTCTCAATCTCTTTTTCAAAATCAAGGTGGCTCGCCTTAACATCTTTCAAGATTTGGATTCATGCTTTTTTAGCATCGTGAGTTTTATCTAGATCTTGACACACTTTTTGGAGTCTGTCCTATTTCTTTAGGTTGATTTTACCCTTTATGAGGCGTATCTTTACTCGGGTTAATTCTGGTACCATAAGGAGGAGGAGGCCTAACATGATGAGATCCTGCATTCATCAGGCAGATTCCCTCTCCTAGCTTGGTTTGTCTCCTTATTAATTTCTCGAGGAGATTGGACTGCAATGTATGCTCCTTCCATGAAGCTTTTGCATCTTTGTGCCAATGTTGGGCATCCCCTTGGTAGTTCTCTCTCTCTTCCCAGATGACGTCCCGCTCAATTCTTAATTCCTTAAACTCATAGGCCCAACACTCCAAAGTCTCAGAAAAAACATGCTGATCACGTGTAGCATCTAAAGCTTTTTCGAGCTTATGACACTTCAGTTGAAGTATTTGTCTCTCCTTCAATAAATCCTGGAGGCTCTCTATCGCCAATATGCTAGACTGCAGTAGCAAGGTGTGAAATGTTAATTAGAGGCATGAAAAATTTTGCTAGATAAGGGAATAAAGGGCATACCTTGGAAGCAGTATGAGCGCAATCACTCATCAGGCATTCAGTGGTAACCCTGTCCATCCTCCGATGATCCTTTTATGAGACCACGAGGTTTAGCTAATTAGCCACTCCCATCTATCTCGAAGTAAAACTGTCACGACCTAACTCGATATGAGTGGCACCCACCTAAAACCCTCGGTGAGCGAACCAAGTAACCAAGCAAATATCTAACTAAGTCAAACAGCTAAAACCAGTTGCATTAAATAAAACTAGAATTCCCAACTAAAATAGTTAGCAGTAAAGATCCTGTAGAAAATACCCCTAGAATCTAAAAGTCGTGTACCAAAATATCTACTAAGTCTAGAGTACGATGATGCAACCCCAAAAATAAAGAAGACTCCGAAATAATGGACTTAAAGTAAACTAGATGAAACCATGGTAGCCCGGAAGAAGCAGCTCACCGTTGGATTCTGGAAACATCGGGACTACAACTGAGGTCATGTAGCAGCTGTCAGAATATGTCCTGTGCTCATAAAAGGAAAGCAAGTGCAATATCAATACACAATACAACAATGTACTGGTAGGATCATTCGCCAGCCCTAATAAATGAAATATGAATAATAAACTATAGTTGAGTAAAACGGGACAAAACATATGTAACCAAGCCAGCAAATAAAACCCAAACTCTCAGTCATCAACTTGACTTATCAGCTACATGAAACATGTCCAACAAACCACCACAACAATAACAACATATGTAACCCATCTCTTTTTCGAGTAACCCGGACCACCCATGGGTCCCTAGGACAACATCTACAGGGTCTAGCATCCAATTCCCGTCTACACAAGAACCAAACTAGCCTGTAAACATGACCACCAGCCACTTAGGGGCCAATATACAATAATATATGACAAGAAACAAACCCAGTCCACTCATGGAACCATCAAACAACACACAATCAAACATGTAAAATCAAACCTATACCAGGCGTGGTACCCGAGCCAACCATTATTGAACTTGTACCAGGCATGATACTCGAGCCAACCATTAGATATCCCATACCAGACATGGTACCCGAGCTAACAGATATATGTATTCCATACCATGTGTGGTACCCGAGCCAACCAAATATCATAGACAATCCAACAATCAACAATAATGAACACAACTACACTTGTAAGACCAACAAGTAATAAATATAAGTTCATTTCACATGATTGACAACCAAACATCATAACCATTCCTTATTTAATTTCCTAGCCATGTAATGTGCAAGAAATACTAAGCAACAGTTACAATGCACACATATCACAAATGAGAAACAACAACCATCACCTACCTCGAATTAGCCTAAAAGCTCTGCTGGATCGGAGCCTTCTCGTTTCTTGAAGTTTTCGCTTGCGCTTGATCTAAAAATAATTACACATAATACTACAATCAGTCAATGTGACCTAATAATCCCCAGATTATATTTAAATCCTAATCCCTAGGCCAAACTCATGATCATTCCACCTATCCCACGACTTTTCTACCATTAATTCACCAAGAACTACTATTTTTATGGTTACACTTAGCAAATTATTGTGAATTAATCATGAATAAGAAAATATAGCCAAGACCCAAGAATTCTACACTCTAGAATCTTTGTTACATTGGATTCTTCCTTATTAGGTCAAGCCAAACCTTTCTCCAAGCCCGTAACTATCGATTCTAAAGCATAACAATCGTAGTACTAAGTTAGGGAACAAAATCCTTACCTTTACAATGAATTTTGGTGGAAAACTAAGTTGAAGTTGATCAAATCGCCTCTGCCCTTCCCCAAAATGTTCTTGAACAATTATGAACATTTTTTGGAAGTTTCTATATTTACTGTGATATATTCTGCTATAGCGGTCCCTAATCCGCTATAGCGACACCGCCGTAGTGGAACCCATCCGCTATAGTGGTGTTGACCGCCTTGGCTTTTGCTATAGCGAGAATTTCTTCGCTATAGCGCTCATCGCTGTAGTGGAGTGTCAATTGCTAAATTGGTTGACACAGAACAGAACATCGTGAAATCTCCCTGATTTGCCCATTTTATAACACACTTCAAAATCTGACGTTCCAAAATAACCCTTTCACGTCAACTTCGACTTGGGAGTTCTTCTCACCTGAATTCACTTCCGAAAAGTCCCATGAACTCTTTAACATCTTAGCTAATGGAAAAACTAGTTCAACCTTAGACATTTTACCCAATCCTTTCCTTTATTTCCCTAGACCATACCTCACTCAAAAATTATTCCGAGACTAGCCTAGCCCAAAATTTCCAACTCCAAAACCTGGAAGTCTTCTAACCCATTTTTTTGCACGAATAGTTTATCCATAATGATGGAACATGTTATTATAACCTCATTCCCCGAGAAAGCAAAGGGATAGAAAGGCGAGAAGAGAAGATCCCATCCCCTTTCACAATTTCTTAAGTCATTTATAGAAACAAATACTAATTTATCCATCGTTCATCCCAGAATGATCAAGTTAAAAAAACATGAGCTAAAAGAGAGAAAAGGGTAGTACCTGAATCCTCAAACAAGTGAGGCTACTTGTCCCGCATATCCTTTTCGGTTTTCCAAGTGGCTTTCTCAACTGGACGATGCTTCCATTGAACTTTTACTGACTTGATTTCCTTTTTCCTCAATTTCTGAACATCCCCATCTAGAATTGCAACCGACTCTTTCTCGTACTGAAGGTCCTTTTCTAACAAGACCGAATCCCATTTGATGATGTACTCCCCATCCCTATGGTATTGCTTCAGCATAGATATGTGGAAGACTGGATGGACTCCGTACAAACTGGGTGGCTATAATTTTGAGAACCTCAAATGGACTGATATACCGAGGGCTAAGCTTGCCTCTCTTGCCAAACAACATTACCTCTTTCATTGGTGACACCTTCAATAAAACTCATTCACTAGACTGAAATTCCATGTCCCTTATCTTGCATTCTGCATGCTCTGGGCTACTGGCAACTTGGTTTGAATACCTCTCACCTTTTACTGAGCTTCCTTTACCAGGTCAACGCCCAATGGTTTCACATCGGCTACCTCAAACCACCCTATGGGTGATCTACATCCCCTCCCATAAAGTGCCTCAAATGATGCCATGTCAATACTGGAGTGATAAATGTTGTTGTATGAGAATTCACACAACGGTAAGAACTGATCCCACTAGCCCCCAAAATTGATCACACATGATTTCAGCATGTCCTCTAACACCTGAATCATCCTCTTCGACTGACCATCTCTCTGAGGATGAAAAGTTATGCTAAAAGTGAGTTGGATGCCCAACTCTTCGTGCAACTTTCCCCAGAACTTGGAAGTAAACTGCGTAGCTCTGTCTGAAATGATGGAGAGTGGCACTCATGTAATCTCACTATTTCCTTGACATAAATCCTGGCCAACTGTTGGGGGAAATTATAATCCACCCTGACTGGAATGAAATGAGCTGACTTGGTCAGCCTGTCCACGATGACCCAAATGAAGTCATGCTTTCCCAAGATCTTAGGAAGACCCACCACGAAGTCCATGGTTATCCTTTCCCACTTCCACTCGGGAATGGGCATCTTTTGAAGTAATCCTGTAGACCTTTGATGCTCATACTTAACCTGATGATAGTTTTAACACTTAGACACATATTCAACTATGTCCCTCTTCATCCTAGGCCACCAATAAAGTTGCATCAAGTCCCGATACATCTTGGTTACGCCCGGATGGATCGAGTATCGTCAACCATGAGCTTTTAACAACACATTCTGTATTAAGTCATCAAACTGAGGAACACAAATTTGCCCTTTAAAGCACAACCCCGCCAGCATCTAGCATGGCATCTCGGGCCTCCCCAGACACCACCTTATTCCGAAGCTTGTTCAATTGTGTATCCTGAAACTGTTTGGCTTTGATTTCCTCCAGAAATGTGGGTTTAACCTCAATACTGGCTAACACTCCCCCTATTTTGAAATTACCAACTGCATGAACTTTGATTATAGAGCCTGAATCTCCCTAGCCAAGGGTCGCTTGGACACCCCCAAACAAGCCAAACTTCCCACGCTAACCGCCTTATGGCTCAATGCATCTGCCACCACATTGGCCTTACTCGAATGATACTGCATGGTCACATCATAATCCTTCAAAAACTCCCTCCACCTCCTTTGTCTCAGATTCAAATCCTTCTGTGTAAACACATGCTGCAGGCTGCGATGGTCTGTGAATACTTCATACTTGACACCATAGAGGTAGTGGTCCCCAGATATTTAATGCAAAAATCATCACTACCAACTCCAAATCGTGGGTGGGGTAAGTCTTCTCATGGGGCTTCAATTGCCTTGAAGCATATGCTATAACATTCCTGTCCTATATCAACACAACACCCAAACCCGAATGTGAAGCATCACAAAAAAACAATAAAATCTTTATCTTCAACTAGCAATGATAGGATGAGGGCTGTTGTCAGAAGTGTATTAAGCTTTTGGAAGCTCTCCTCACACTTGTCAGACCAAACAAAAGGTACCTCTTTCTGAGTCAACCTTGTCAAGTGAGTAGCAATGGAAGGAAAGTTCTTGAAAAACCTGCGATAGTAGCCCACAAGACCCATAAAACTCCTAACCTCAATCACAGAGCTAGGCCAGACCCAAATCTTAACTACCTCAATCTTTTGGGGATCCATCATCACCCCTCTTTTCGAAACCACATGCTCCTAAGAAAGCAACCGATGATAACCAGAATTCCCACTTTGAAAACTTGGCATACAATTTCTTGTGCCTCAATATCCCAGAACAATGCGAAGATGTTCTGCATGATCCTCCTTACTCTTGGAGTAAATCAGAATATCATATATAAACATAATCACAAAGGAGTCCAAATATTACCTAAAGACAACATTCATCAAACTCATGAAAGCTATCGGCGCATTGAACCGAACGACATTACCAGAAACTCATATGCCCATACCAAATTCGGACACCATCTTAGGTATATTCTCGGGCCTAATCTATAGCTGATGGTACCCTGACCTCAATTCAATCTTAGAAAACACTGAATCACCCTGCAACTGATCAAAAAGGTCATATATACGGGGTAAAGGATACTTATTTCGAATGGTAACCTTGTTCAGTTGTCTGTATTCTATACACATCCTCATACTACCATCCTTCTTTCTCATGAACAAGACCATAGAACTCCAAGGTAAAGCACTAGGACGAATAAATCCCTTATCTAGGAGTTCTTGAAGCTGAGTCTTAAGTTCCCTCAACTCTGTCGGATCCATGCGACAAAGAGGAATAGAGATTGGCCGAGTGCCCGGCTCCAAGTCTATACAGAAGTCAATGTCCCTGTCCGGAGGCATGCCAGGCAAATCCATCGAAAACACCTCCTGAAATTCAGAAACCACCGAAACTAACTCAATCGAAGGAGACTCCGCACTAACATCCCCAAAATGAGCTAAGAAGGCTGAACAACCCTTTCCCACTACCTTCCTAGCCTGAAGAAAGGATATAATCTTAGCCGGCTTAGGCCTGTACACACCTTCCCGCTCTATTCTATCCTTACCCAGGATTTCTAGAGTTATTGTCTTAGAATTACAGTTCAACACAGCATGATATGGAGACAACCAAGTCATACCTAAGATAACATCAAAATCCAGCATATCCAGGATAACCAAGTCTACCTAAGTCTGAAGCCCCACAAACACCACAGAACAAGTATGATATACATGGGTTACTACCACAGAATCCCCAACTGGGGTAGAAACATGAATAGGGGAATCAAGAACATCACAAACCAAATCCAAACCCAAGGATTTAACAGATACATATGAATATGTGGAACCTGGATCAAATAATACAGAGGCCATCCGGTCACAGACTAAAATTGTACCTGCTATCACAACATCTGATGCCTCGGCTTCGGATTTCCCTGGGAAGGCATAACAATGGGCCCCTGTCATCAATCCAGAAAACCTCTCTGGCTGGCTGCACTACTCCCCTTTCCGCTCTTTTATTCCCTCTATTTCCACGGCCTCCTTGAAAATTCCCTCGCCCACCCTGTGGGAGCCCCCTGCTATGGCCACCTCCACCTGCTGGAACTATAGCATTAGTCTGCTGCTGCATCTGATTTCCTACCTATCTGAGAGGGCACTCCCACTTGAAATGACCCGGATCACTGTTTTTGAGGTTTTTGGACAAAAGAATGGTTTTCAACTTTTTAAAAAATTATTTTGAAACTAAGTCTAAATTTCAAAATGATTTATAAAATCAAGAGTCGCCACTTAATTAATTTGAAAGGAAAATTAAAAAAACCTTTTAAAAATCTTTAAAATCTAAAATAGATAAAGACTTTAAAAATTAAGAGATTTTTGGGTAAGAGGTTCTTATTAATATTTTTAGAAGGTTTTTAAGGCACTAAAAATATCCGTTAACACGCGGTTATCCATCGATTTAAAATATGAGAATTATTAATGACAAGATAATTTGTTCAAAAGTAAGTAATAAAAATTGAAATTATGAAAATAGTTTGAGGAAAAGGTGAAACATGCTTGGTATTTGAAAATTTTAAGAAAATAATTATCATTGAAGAAAAGGAAATGAGATAACTTTATTTTTTATAAATATCCAAACTCAAGAAGAATTTTCGTTTGTTGTTATTTTTCATTGAAAATGAGAGTTAATAATGTGGCTAACGCATAAGTAAAAGTTGAAATTTTTGACGATTTTTTTTAAAAAGAAATAATGAACAAGGAAGCATGTTTTTGCATTTTTTGAACTTAAAAGAGATTTTCCATGTAAGAAAGTTAAATCAAAAGGAAAGTAATTTTTAACTTAAGAGAAAAAAAATATTTAAACAAGAAAGGTACCCTTTTGGAGATTTCGACTAAGTTAAGTTAAAAAAAAAAGTTAGTATCCAAAATAGTACAAATAAATCTAAAACTACATAAACGAAACAAGGTAAATGGGGGAAGAAATTGATTGAGCCTTTAGCCCATATCCGCTGCTGGACTTTGTCCAGTTTTTTTTCCTTCAATTTTTGGCCCATTTTAGGCCACTGCCGCTGCAACTATGCATACTTGGACTTTCTCGCTTTTTGGACTGCTACTGGTGCGTATATCAATATGCATTTCAGCTGTATATAAGTTGTATATCAGCTTCCTCCCCTATACACTAGCTTCCTTAATTCTGTGTTCTAGTGATGATGGAGGTGACTCGAAATTGTTGGGTCTAAGCCCCAACAGAAATGCAAGGAGGGGAAGTGGAGTTCAAGTGAACTCGGAGAGGCATCACATGCAAAGAAACAAGAATAAGGATTAATACATGAAGCATTCAAGCAAGTTTATAAATAAAGCCATAACAACTATTTGAAAATTTATTATTTTAAGACCAACAAAGCTATCATAATAGTATCTTGAGCCTTGGGATCAAACAACAACTATACAAAAGATTTAAATAAATAAGTGAAGGCAAAACAAATCGTTTTCCTTGAAGAAGCAACCCCTTTGTCGAACACAATCAATTCAATACTTTTTATCATAAATTAAAACACATATCCAGCAAGATTACTTAAAGGGAGAAGCCAAGGTGAGCAAATTAGTTCACTTTGGCAGAACATGGCCTAGAGATACATAACTACTCAAGAAATTACCTCCTGCTTTCTCAAATCATGATGATGACTAATAGAACATAGCGTATTCAGGGTTGTTTTCAAAGATTTAAACTCGACAAGTCCATTCGATTTCAAGCAAAGAAAGGAAGTTTTTAATCTTAGGCATGATTCAAACAAAGGCAGAACAGTTTATTTTTGGCATATTTAGCATCTCACGCATTTAAATTTGCCCAACAAGGTCAAACATGACATATAAGGAAAGAAGGGAAAGGAATGGAAGCCACATTAACATTCAGTCATGTAAAGGCCTTGTGCCTAAAAACAAACACGAAACATAAAGGAGCAGTCAACCTTCTTAACTCAATAGAAAACAACAGTGAAAATTATAAGACTATTATATATATATATATATATCTTCTTGTTTATTGCTAGGAAAGAATAAAATGCAAAGAACAGAAGGTGCAAAAATTAGATTTAGAGCTCAAGTGAGAATATTTTAGTATAATCAAGAGCATATGTGACTACCTAAAATTAGAGTATTTCAACTCTTTGCCCTTTGATTTTGGATTTAAACTGGAAGCAATTCTTAAAGAAAATCACACAAGGTATGCTGGGAGATAATGGA
Organism: Jaltomata sinuosa; assembly: GCA_003996215.1. NCBI lineage: Eukaryota > Viridiplantae > Streptophyta > Magnoliopsida > Solanales > Solanaceae > Jaltomata > Jaltomata sinuosa. The sequence continues at coordinate 1,302,950 of QJPP01000024.1, forward strand.
GAAAATACCTCATTAAAATTAGATCAAGCATAGATGATGTATGACCTAACTAAGAAAAATTTAGAGAATAACTTCAGCTGAAACACACAGAATAATGGATCAAACTTATCACATGAACCCATTTACGAATACTTTATCACCTAGACGTCAAAACAACGTGAGTGCTCGAGGCTTTATCCGGAATAAGGCAGAGAAGAAAGGGAAGAAGTTTAAATTCTAATCTATTTCAGTCCAAGTCAGTAGAGATGAAAAACAAATAATTGGTAAGTTTTTAAACACAAAACTTTAAGACACATGTTTAAGCTCTCTAACTAATAGCCAATAAGAAGCAACATCCTGAAACAATACTAATTCAAGATAACAGGGACTAAGCACATGATTTTGGAAGAGAAAGAGAGAGAATCCTAATATTTATTATACGATAAAAAATAATCCAATTTGAGAAACAATAAGACTATGCTCATTCTTTGATCAAAGGACCTGTTGACATCCAATTTTGACCTTCATATATCCTACTTAATTATTTTATTAACTGCACACTCTTACTATTATTTTGTACTCTTTTTGCACATAATTTTTACAAGATGTATTTACTATTATTTTTAGTATTCCGACTTCTTTATTTATTATCATAATATCTCAAATTAATTATCACTATTATCTTACACTTGGTTATTCTTATTATTATCCTAATTACTATTATTATTATTATTATTATTCTTGTTATTATTATTATAATATTATATCTTGTCATGATTATCATTTTTTATTAATTATTATCACCGTTTAATTAGTAATAAGTATTGTTAATGTCATTATTATTATTAATAATAATACATTTGTTAAATATTATTACCATTACATTTTGATTAATATGATATGATATTTATCTCTCACTTTAAAATTAATTAATTACTACTTTTTTTATGATGTTCTTCTATCAATTTCACTCAATCTTAGCAAAGTACTTTTCATCCACACAGTAGCAATTTTGACAAACTTTGAGTTATCTTATTTGAACTTTATTACATTTACTTTTCAAATTGTTTAAATTCCACTAATTTGGATATTTTTAGATTTTAGAATACAACTTTAGAAGCCCAAAGGGATAGAGGTAATATTTTTATTAATTTATTTATTTTGGAAAGACCATAAAGTGGCCAAATATTATTATACTATTATTTTTTAATTTTAAAATTATCATTTTATTTAACTTACAAAAGAGTAATCTTTCCATATGCTTATTGATTTTTTTCTTTACCATTTGCTGCCTTTCAACGTCTCTTTTCCTTTCTTTTAAATTTGTTTTATTTTTATTTCTCTTTCTCTTATCCTCTCCTTTTGGCTTCTTACTTTCCCTCCTTAATTATTTTCCTATTTTCTAAATCAAGTCCCAAATTTTCTAAATTAAGTCCCAAATCATATCATAATCTTCCCTCAAATCATTCCAAATCAAAATTTTTATTCTCTCCTAATTCAAAATTCTTGCCATCAATTGATTCTTTTACCATTTTAATTCTCCAATTCTTTCACTCTAAATATTGTGTTCTTTATCTTCAAAGGGAGATTCTCTACTCATTTTCCTTAGACACAATTTACGCTTTTCATTCACTATTGACACCTCTATTTTCTTTCTCTTACAGATTTGTTAGGACTCTGAAAAGGTCAATCTTTTTCAATCCTTTTCTTTATTTTATCATGCTAAATCTTTTGTGCTTTGAATTAATATTAAATATATGCTAATGTGAATCTGTCCATGTGCTTACTACATATATTTTATTTATTTATTCGTAATAATTTAATCTAGTATAAGTACTTAAGCTCGAATCTAATAGTAAAATAGTCTTGCTCTCATATGTTTAGCAGAGTATAGTCTCAAAGCGTGTTTTTTTTTCTTTTCCTACATGTTTGTAGCTTAAATGCACGAGCATTTGTATGATTATAGTTTGCTAATGATTTCGTCTTGCCGCTATGAATAAATATATATCGTAATATTTTTATCCTTATCATTTATTTTTTCAATATTGTATAAATACGAAAATGGTAGGGAATTTTAGGCCTACTCGATGGATCTCTTTGTTTGATTTTTCTTGCTTATTTGCTTATTTTTGTTTATAGATTATATATCTTTTCTAAACGTACTTGTTTGACTACATGTTTATTTTCACACTCAAGGACGATAACCTAGTCAATAAATCAATTGTGTGTTCGATCACTTAAAACTCATCTTTAATTAATAACTCGGCTTGTATTTGATAACAATGACATGCTCTCTCTCTATGAATACTTTAGTTCTCGCTCTATGCGTAAGAATATCATGATTTTTCTTTATTTTATAAGTCCTTTATTTCTTTGTGGTATCTTGGGCATTAATCAATTATTATTCTTTAGTTATGTCTTTTAAATAGTAACTTGATTTTTTTTAAATCATTAAGGTTTTTTTTAATTAAAATACTCAAATTTCTATGTTCTTGCCTGCTTGACCTTCCACCATAAAAATTTAAGAATCTTATAAATATTTAGACACTTTAGCTTCTTATTAAAGATCATTTGAACACTTTTTTTTTGGTAAGCATTAGATTTTAGTTAACTTTACCATTTTTGTTATTTCTCATTTCAATCATCGTGTCATTTTTTTTATTTCTTTCAATCTAGACATGTCATATTTTTATCTTATCACCTCACTATTTTTGATCTACTTATATTACTATTTTTTTAATGATTTGTACTACTTAATTGTTTACTGTATTTAATTATTTTTTAGGCCTCATGTATTAAGTTTGTAGTATTTTCAGAATATTTGCATATAGCTTAGCATGTTTAATGGAGGAGTTGAAAATATAGTCTTTGTCACTTTTTCTTTACTTGCTATTTGTTTAAAGTCTTTATTTATTTTATTTTAACACATTAATAGTTAATATCATTCAATCATAGTTTTATTTAAGTCTAGTGACCTTGATTAATAGTTCGTCCATGCCTCCTGGACATTAAGATTAGGAATGGGTTGGCACGGGTAAATTTTGCTTAGGACACGCCTTTAAGTAATAAGGTAAATTATTAATTGGGTAGATGGACGGACATGATGGAAATTGATCCGAGCAGAATACGACAATAAACTTTGAAATTGTCTTCGATAAATAAGCCGGGCGCTGATTCGAATAGGTTAAAATTAACCTAGATTTAATCGATCCTACTTGTAATATAGCTTTTTCTTTAAAAATCGTTTCTTTCCTTTCCTTATAGAGTTTACCTAGACTTTAAACTTATCTTCATTCGCTTAAAGTGCTTACCAAAAAAAATAAAATTGTACTCTCATATTTTTTTTTTACTTTAAAGGTTGTTGATTTTTTTTTTTTTTTAAAAACATGTTATTCTTGCTTTATGTTATTTTACTTTATTTGCCTAATATATTTGTGCATTTTATCTTCGTTATCACGTATCTCTCCATATAATAATGAATCCGACAGGGACCCACATTTGTGGACCTCGAAAGGTGCTTAACACCTTCCTTTCGAGGTAACTTGAACCTTTATCCGATTTCTGGTTGCATAGACTTTAATTAATTTAATCGTAGTTAGTTAATATGGTGCCCTAATGCACCTTAATTTGTTAGGTGGCGACTCTTCATGCTCTTTTATCCTAAAGAGAGTTGTCACGTCAAATTTTGCTTTTCGCGAGAAAAATGGAGCACGACAGAATGACGACTCCGCTGGGGATACTTAGGTTCTAACCATTATGGATTTTAATTATGTGGGATGTCATGTATGTTTTAGTATTCTTTTGTGTTGTGATTTTCTTTTTTTTTTCATCCTTTTTTATTTGTTTGTAAAATTATGAACGCTATTTCATATTTATATTTTTAATTTGCTTGTTGATTATGTTTTCTTTGATTTTATTTGTTTCCTTAATTAATAATATTTTCATGATAGATTCTTACCTTGTTTCCTTTCTATGTGTTATTTTTATTTATTTTAAATATAATTTTTTTGTGATTTCCTTTATTTCATCTTCTTAATTGATTAAATATCTTTTATGCTTACGGATTTTTAGTTGATTGCGTTCCATATCTAGAGATTTTGTTTTTTTTTTAAAAAGAAAAAATTTTGTTAATCATCTATCATGTCTACATATTCACTTAAGTTATTCAACCCCTTTCATGTTCCCCTCCTTTAGTTTTTAAATTATTTGTCTTCTTTCAATGTTTATCTCTTTATTTTGGGACTAACAGTTTGCTTACTCATTTCTTTATTTATGTTATTTATTACTTGGTATTTTGTTATTGCTTTATTATAAATTATGTATTTTGTTACTGTTTTTCCTTATTTGCTATGTGTTAAGAGTAGTAAAGGAAAGACAAATGCAGTCTCGGGTCAACAAATCCTAGTAAGACTTACTTTGCAGCATATGAAATAGCTGCGCTTATGCCTCCAACATCAATAGGAGCAGAAAAGATTCAAAAGGCAATTAGGCCAATTAGACTGAAGGGAATATCACTTTATTTATAAACTGTCATTGCGCTCATATTTTTCTCCACTTGGAACCTCTTTTCTTTTCTTTTGGAATGGTTGAGTGATTGCACGAACGTTCATTTACAAAACACCTTAAGGGAAATATCTTATGGATTGATCGATCAGCGGTGCATCGACATTCATGATCTTTCTCACTCTCAAGTTGTTCGCTTGAGGGAACCGTGTCATGAAACCACTCTTGTTCTTAGACCGTGACTGCATGTCCCTTTACTAAGGGACTTGCATCTTATTAAACCTAAGATATATTGATACCCATGGTGCGTCAAAATTAAAAGTGAAGACTTACCATGAGTTTTAAGGGATTTAGAATCCCAAAAAGGACGTCTTCACGATTTATATGCAAATAGTTAGATAAGAGTACTTAAACACACACAACATACAATAATCAAACCATCACCTACCTCGAAATGATCCAAAGCTCTACACAACCAGATCTTTCCGGTTTCCCAAAGTTCTTGTCGATTCTTGGTCTAAAACAACACACAATAACCAATAATTAATCTTTATGGCCTAAATTTCACCCGTATAATCCTAAACCCCAGGCCACCCATGATCATTCCACCCTTTTTCCTGGGCTTCCCACCATTAATTCACCTAGTTCTACCGTTATTACGGATAAAATTAGGAAATTAAGGTCACATGATCATAAAACAGTAAATTTAGCTACACCCAAGAACTTCTACACATAGAATCCCCCTTTTCCTCGAATTCTACCATCCCTAAGTCATTCCAAACCTTTCCCCAAGTCCAATCCTGGCAATGATGATGAAAAATGGAAGGAAAAACGCCTGAAATCGCCCTAGCCCTTCTCCCAAATGAACTTGTGAAAACCGAATATTTTTGGGAAAGTTTCTACAATAAATCCTGTCACGCTCTGCTATAGCAGTCCGCTCCACTATAGCGGTCCACTCTGCTATAGCGGTACCACCATAGCAGAGTCGTCCGCTATGGTGGAGGTTGACCGACATTGACTTCTGCTATAGAGGTAATTTCTCCACTACAACGGAGGTCACTATGACAGCGGTTGACACATGACATAAAGTTGTAAAATCTCCAAAACTAGTTCATTTTACAACACACTTATTTTCCCAATGTTTCGAAACAACCTCTTCACGTCAACCTCGATTCCGGGAGTTCTACTTACCCGAATTCAATTCTGAAAAGTCCTCCGGACTCCTTTATGTCTTGGCTACGTGAAAAACTAGCTCAAATCAAGATATCTAACCCAATCCTCACTCGGATTTCCCTAGACTATACCTCGCTCCAAAACCGGCCGAGGCTAGACTAGCCCAGAATTTCAAACTCCCAAACCTGGAGTTTTCTAGATCTAAAACTTGGCATGAAAAGTTTACTCGTAACAATGGACCCGATCATTACAACAAATATCAATTTACCCATCGTTCATCCTCAAATGATCAAACCCAAAAATATGAAAAGATAAGGAAGGAAAGAGCAGTACCTGTATCCTCAAACAAGTGAGGGTACTTGTCCCGCATATCCCTCTCGGATTACCAAGTGGCTTTCTCAACTGGACGATGCTTCCATTGAACCTTTACCATACTGATCACCTTTATCCTCAATTTCCAGACATCCCGTCAGAATCGACTCCTCTTCATAGCGAAGATCCTTATCAAGTAACACCTCATCCCACTTGATGATATAGTCCCCATCACCATGGTATCTCTTAAGCATGGATACATGGAATACCATATGGATACCAGACAAACTAGGCGGCAGTGCTAACTTGTAAGCCACTGGCCCCATAATTTCAAGAACCTCAAATGGACCGATGAACCGGGGGCTGAGCTTGCCCATCTTACCGAAATGCATGACTCCCTTCATTGGTGACACTTTCAGCAACACTTGTTCATCAACATGAAATTCCATGTCCCGAACCTTGCGATCCGCATATTCCTTCTGCCTGCTTTGGGCAGCTAGTAACTTGGCCTGAATACCTCTTACCTTTTCTTGCGCTTCCCTTACGAAGTCTATGCCCAAAGGTTTCACATCGCCTTCCTCAAACCACCCAATCGGTGACCTATAACTCCTCCCATATAGAGCCTCGAATGGTGCCATGTCGATACTGGAGTGGTAGCTATTGTTGTATAAGAACTCACACAATGGTAGAAACTAGTCCCAATGACCTCTGAAGTCAATCACACATTCTCTCAGCATGTCCTCTAATACCTGAATCGTCCTCTACGACTGACCATCAGTCTGAGGATGAAAGGCTGTACTAAAGGTGAGTTGAGTGTCCAACTCTTTGTGCAACTTACCCCAAAACTTGGAAGTAAACTGTGTACCCCTATATGAAATGATGGACAATGGCACTCCATGCAATCTCACAATCTCCTTCACGTAGACCTTAGCCAATTGCTGTGAATTTTAATCCACCCTGGAATGAAGTGAGATGACTTGGTCAGTCTGTCAATAATGACCCAAATAGAATCACACTTCCCTAAGGTATTGGGGAGACCCACCAGGAAATCCATGGTTATTCTCTCCCACTTCCACTCTAGAATGGGCATCCTCTGAAGTAGTCCTGCAGGTCTCTGGTGCTCATACTTTACCTGCTGGAAATTCTGACACTTGGACATAAAATCAGTTATGTCCCTTTTCATACCAGGCCACTAATAAAGTTGCCTCAAATTCCTGTACATCTTGGTTACACCCGGATGAATTAAATACTGCGAACCATGAGCCTCTGCCAACACTTTCTGAATCATGTCATCAACTCAAGGAACAAATATCCTTCCTGTAAAGTTTAACACACCACCAGAGTCCAAAATGGCATCCCCAGACTCTCCGGATATTGACTTTCCCCGAAGCCTTCTCAACTGCAAATCCTAAAACTGTTTGGCCTTTATCTCCTCTATGAATGTGGATTTGACCTCAACACTGGCCAAGATCCCACCTTACTATGAAATACCCAAGTGCATGAACTTGGACTCCAATGCCTGAATTTCCCTTGCCACTGGTCATTTGGACACTCCCAAACAAGCCAAACTACCCATGTTAGCTATATTTCGGCTCAATGCGTCTGCCACCACATTAGCCTTACCCGGATGGTACTGAATAGTCACATCGTAATTCTTAAACAATTCCATCCACCTCCTCTGCCTCAGGTTCAAATCCTTCTGAGTGAAGTCATGCTGCAGACTACGATGATCAGTGAACACTTCACACTTGACACCATAGAGATAGTGTCTCCAAATCTTGAGTGCAAAGACCACCGCTGCCAACTCTAAATCATGAGTCAGATAGTTTCTCTCATACAACTTCAACTGCCTAGAAGCATAGGCTATCACATTCCTATCCTACATCAACAAAACACCCAAACAGAATGTGAAGCATCACAGTAAACAATAAAGTCTTTACCTTCAACTGGTAAGGACAAAATATGAGTCATGGTCAGAAGTGTCTTGAGCTTTTGGAAGCTCTCCTCGCACTTGTCGAACCACACAAATGGTACATATTTCTGTGTCAGCCTTGTCAAGTGAGTAGCAATGGAGGCAAAATCCTTAACAAACCTCCGGTAATAACCTGCAAGCCCAACAAAACTCAACACCTCAGTCACAGAGCTAGGCCGGGCCCAACTCTTAACTGCCTCTATCTTCTAGGGATCTACCATCACCCTCTTTTCTGACAATACATTCCCAAAGAATGCTATTGAAGTCAACCAGAACTCACACTTGGTGAAGTTCGCATAAAGCTTTTGATGCCTCAAAATGTCCAATACTATACAGAGATGTTCAGCATGCTCCTCCCTACTCTTGGAGTAGATCAAAATATCATCAATGAAAATGATGACAAATGAATCCAAGTAAGATTTAAACACCCCATTTATTAAACTCATGAATGTTGCCAGTGCATTGGTCAAACCAAACAAAATTACTAAGAACTCATAATGACCATAGTGAGTTCGAAAAGCAGTCTTAGGAATGTCCTTAGGCCTAATTTTTAACTGGTGATACCCTGACCTCAAGTCAATTTTTGAAAACACTGATGCACCCTGAAACTGGTCAAATAGATCATCAATACGGGGTAGAGGGTACTTATTCCGGATGGTAACCTTGTTCAGCTGCCTGTAATCTATGCACATCCGTATATTACCATCCTTCTTCTTTACAAACAATACCGGAGCACCTCAAGGAGAAGCACTGGGAGGGATAAATACCTTATCAAGGAGTTCCTGAAGTTGAGTCTTAAGTTCCCTTAACTCTGCTAGAACTATACGATACGAAGGAATGGAAATGGGATCAGGGCTCGGCTCCAAGTCAATACAAAAGTCAAGATCCCTGTCCGGAGGCATACCAGGCAAATCCGCTGGAAACACCTCTCGGAACTCTGAAACAACTGGAACTGACTCAATAGATGGGGACTCCACACTATCATTCTAGAGATGATCCAAAAAGGCTAAACACCCTCTCCCCACTAGCTTCCTAGCCCGAACAAACGATATAATCCTGACTGGCTTAGACCTGTACACACCTTTCCACTCTAGCCTCTCCTTACCTGGAATCTCTTGAGCCACAGTCTTGGTGTTACAATTTAACACGGCATGATAAGGGGATAACCTGGTCATGCCCAAAATCACCTCAAAGTCAACCATATCTAGGATTACCAAGTCTACCCAAGTATGCAACCCTACAAAAACAATAGAATAGTTATGAGAAACATGAGCCACCATAACCGACTCTCCAACCGGGGTAGAAACATGGATAGGGGAATCAAGGATATCACATACCAAGTCCAGACCCACGCAAAACTCACAGACACATAATAATATGTAGAACCTAGGTGAAATAACACCGAAGCCATTTTATCACAGACGAGAATGGTACTTGTGATTACTGCATATGATGCCTCAGCCTCGGTCCTCCTGGAAATACATAGCAGTGGGCCCGATCATCAATCCGGGAAACCTTCCTGGCCGGCTGTGTCGTACCCCTACCTGCGCCACCGTTCCCTCTGTCTCCCCGGCCTCTCTGAAAGTTACCTCACCCACCCTGTGGACGACCTCTAGCATGACCACCTATACCTACCAGGACCACAACCTTGGGCTGCTGCTGAACCTGATTACCGGTCCGCCTGTGAGGGCACTCCCTCTTAAAGTGGCCTAGATCACCACAATGGAAGCAACCACGATCAAGTGCAGACCTGCTAGCAGATGAATAAGAAGCTCCTTGGCCTCTAGGAGCGGAAAACTGCTGATTAGCTCCCGGACGATCACCTGTAGTAGCTGGCAGAGCTGACTGAATAGGACAGGCTGAGTATACCTGCTGATTCTGACCCCTGGAGTATGAACCACCATAACACCTTAGCCTGCCTCGCCTTCCTTACTCGCTCAAGTTTCTTCACATAATCCACTACATCATTAAAGCCTTTCTCTGAAGAAGTCATGTGCATAGACAATATCTGAAGCTCACTATTCAAACCCTTGATAAATAATTGAACCCGCTCCTCCTCGGAACCCAGCAACCGCGTAGCAAAATGAGACAAGGGATGAAACTTTACCTCATAAGTAGAGACTCACATACTACCCTTCTCCAAATTCAAGAACATCCTTTTTTTGGTCCCTCAAAGTACGGGGTACATACTTCTCTAAGAAAAGAGAATGGAAATGCAACCAAGTCAGTGGAGGTAGAATGGATGATCGACACTCCACATGAGATCTCCACCACTACTTGGCATCACCCTGCAACTAAAATATGATGACCTCTACCCCATACTGTTACACAATGCCCAGCTTGTGCAACCTCTTATAACAATCCAGTATGAACTCATAAGCATCTTCTCTGTCAGTATCCTGAAACGTAGGAGGTTTAAGTTTGAGAAACTTGGTCAGCATTTTTGTTCATTCCCCGTCATCACTGGGCCTAGCATTGTCCTGAAGAAGTCACCTGTGCCTGAAGCTGCATCTATCCTAAGAGTCGTAGGATCTGCTGGCTGAGTGCCCAGAGACTGATTTTCAATGCCCGTGGGTATGGCGCCAGCACCAACCAAACAACTTAAGAAGTTCCAACCTTGATGAAATGCTTCTGGTGTAATAAACGGAAGGCCTGCACCTCTAGCCAGTGCTGCCTCTTCCTCAGCCTGCGCCCCATCATCCTCCACAACAACTTTCACATCTTCAATAACCTGTTCCTGAGGTGGGGGAGGGTTTGCCTCTCGCGCTCCTGCAGCAGCTTGAGCCCCACCCTTGGCGGGTGTGGCACTTCCTCATCCTCTGCCCCTTCCCTTGCCTCTACCACGGATAGTCGGGCTCGCTGCTGGGACCGCCGGTCTAGCTCTGTTGTTCCTTGTGTTAACCATCTGCGGAAAGAAGAGTGAAAGAGTCAGATACCAATTTATATCACCAGATACCAATTGGAATCAAGTTATAGCACGATGGAAGAAATAAGAGATAGTTTCCTAAAGTCCCATAGCCTCTCGAAGAAAAGTATGAACATCTCCGCACCGTTCTGCAAGACTCTACTAGACCTGTTTTGGTATGACAAGATCAATGAACCTAGGGCTCTGATACCATCTTTGTCACGACCCCGACCATCATGAGTGGCACCCACCTAACCTCCGGATGAGCGAACCATTAGAGTCCAACTCTTAGCCTAGCCTAACAGCTTAAAACCAGTGCAGAAAGTAAACTAGCATTCAATCTTGAATAAAACCAACTCTATAATAAATAAAATAAACTGCGGAAATCCCTCTTTAGAATCTGAATGTCATTATACCGAAAACATCTATCAAACTAGAGTACGGGGATGCAACCCCAAAACAAAGAAATAGTCTAAGCCCGAAACAAGTGAGCTACAACCAATAAGAAAGAAACCAAGGCAACTCGATCGAACAACTCACCCTTGATATCTTGAAGTGACTGGCCTACAAGTGAGGTCGTGCGTCAAACGCCAGAAGATTTCCTGTACTCACAAAAAGATAAGCAAGTGCAGCATTAGTACACAAACACCGTGTACTAGTAGGATCATCAGTCAGTTCCAAGTAAAACAATGTATGAAAAAGTACAAAAATCAAGTAAGAGTACAGAAAACACACAGGCAAGTCAACAGGTATTCCTAGACTACAAGTCTCTACCTAACTTGTCCCACATGTAAATCACTTCATAGTTATGATCAATAATCCACAACTCAAACAGTCATATTAAGATACATAACCCGGACCAACCCTGGATCCCCTCTAGACAACACCTAAGTGTCAGACAAACAATCCGGTCTACACTAAGACCAACTCATAAAACAATGTGACAACCCGACCTCTCAAGGACCAAATTACCAACCATAATTCAAGTTCACAACCCGGTCCACTCAAGGAACCATTAAATAAAGATGCAACAACACAATAAAGTAAACCCGTACCAGGCATGGTACCCGAGCTAACCATTAGTATTATCTCGTACCAGGCGTGGTACTCGAGCTAACCGTTAGTATATTTCATACCAGGCATGGTACCTGAGCCAACCAAAGTCAAACAATCCACAATCACAAAAATGAACAATCAACTTGTAAAACCAACAAGCACAATACAACGTTCAATTTACCAGACTGCTAACAGGACTATTAGACACTTCTAATCATTCCCTAAGCAATGCATTTCATACAAATACTTAGATAAGAGTACTTAAACACACATAATATACAGGAAGCAAACCATCAACTACCTCAAAATGTTCCAAAGCTCTACACAACTGGAGCTTTCCCATTTCCCAAAGTTCTTGCCGGTTCTTGGTCTAAAACAACACACAATAACCAATAATTAATCTTTATGGCCTAAATTTCACCGAATTACGTATAATCCTAAACCCCAGGCCACCCATGATCATTCCACCCTTTTTCCCAGATTTCCCGCCATTAATTCACCTAGTTCTATCATTATTACGGATAAAATTAGGAAATTAAGGTCACATAATCATAAAATAGTAAATTTAGCAACACCCAAGAACTTCTACACATAGAATCCCCCTTTTCCCCCAGATTTTGCCCTCCCTAAGTCATTCCAAACCTTTCCCCAAGTTGACTCCTAGCAATCCTACCACATATGAAAAGTATTACGAAGTTCGGGGAGTAAAAACCTTACCTTAGGGAAGAAAAATGATGAAGAATGGAGGAAAAATGCCTGAAATCTCCCTAGCCCTTCTCCCAAATGAACTTGTGAAAACTGAATATTTTTGGGGAAGTTTCTGCATTAAACCCCGCATGCTCTTCTATAGAGGTACCACCGTAGCAGAGTCATCCGATATGGCGGAGGCTGGCCGACATTGACTTTCGTTGTAGCGGTAATTTCTCCACTACAGTGGAGGTCAGTATAGCGGAGTGTCAACTGCTATAGTGGTTGACACGGGTTAGAAAGTCATAAAATCTCTAAAACTAGTCCATTTTACAACACACTTATTTTCCCGATGTTCTGAAACAACCTCTTCACGTCAACCTCGATTCTGAGAGTTCTACTTATCCGAATTCGATTTCGTAAAGTCTCTCAGACTCCTTTATGTCTTGGCTACGTGAAAACCTATCTCAAATCAAGATATCTAACCCAATCCTTACCCGTATTTCCCTAGACTATACCTCACTTCAAAACTGGCCGAGGCTAGCCTGGCCCAGAATTTCAAACTCCCAAACTCAAAGTTTTCTAGCTCTAAAACTTGGCACAAAAAGTTTAACCATAATGACGGACCCAGTCATTACAATTGTAATGATCGGATCCGTCCTTATTTCAGGAACCACGACGTCATGAAATTTCAAAAATGAATCAAAATATTTTTGGTATTAAGTGGGGTGACGTGACGGAAAATTTCAGATTTTGGGAAATCATCCGGGATGACGTCACTCCGCTACAGTGGTATTTTATCCACTATAGCAGAATCACTATATAGTGGAATGACGGGAGGCAATAGCCTCAGAACGAGTTTTATTAAAAGATTTCTCCTCCTTAATTGAGAAATATATGAGGGTTTCTACAAAACCCTCCTATGCTGCTCCAGGACTTGGGAACCATGGGGAGGAAAGACTATAGCTGAAGGGACGTGGAAAAGCAGATTCCAGGACTATCGTTCAGCCGGGAACGCCTTCACAGAGCCAAAAATGCATCCTTGCAGCTGCTTGGCATCCAGGTAGGCTAGGTTTCTAGATTGACCGCTTTCATTTTCTTATTATTGTATAGAATGAAATGGAGAATCCATGGTTAGGCCTTCAGGCACGGAGTCTGGAGGAAGTTGTTGATTTGTTGGATTAGTTTGGAAATGGTAGAATGGGGATAGGGTGTTGTGATATTCTAGGCATTGCTTAAATTATGTGGTTTTACAGATAAAAAATATGGGAACTAGAATATCGAGAGGTTCAGGGAACCGAAAAGGGGTTGGTAATTAATAATGTGTAAGAAACGAAAGCTCCAAAACTAATTGGTATAATTAGGATATTCATTGGCTGTGTTCTAAGGCCGGGAAGGGTTTTCCAAGGTTGTAATTTGTCCTAGGAAGAGGTTCAGGAATAAATGTAATTAATTTCATGTTTAAAAGGGGTGAACCGGGGTTGGCCTTCGTACGGGATTTGACGGTTCATTGTGTACCCGGAATGGGGTAGGTGATGATTATTGATTCTTGTATGCATTGTATGTCTGTATACTTTGGTCTAAGTATTGTATGTGTTGCATGCTTAGGGAATGATTAGGAATGTCTAAAAGTCCGGTGATCAGTCTTATGAAATGAACCTGGTATATTTACTTGTTTCTTTACAAATGTTGTTTGTTCATTGTTTGTGACTGTGGATTTTTGTGTGATATTCGGTTGGCTCGGGTACCATACCTGGTATGGGAAATACTAACGGTTGGCTTGGGTACTATGCCTGTTATGAGATAACACTAATGGTTGGCTCGGGTACCATGCCTGGTATGGGTTTACTTATTGCATTGTATTGTGTAATTGATTTGGTTCCATGAGTGGACCGGTCTGTGTTTATAAATTGTGATATTACATTGGGTCTTGGTGTAGGCCGGGTTATTATGTTGACTATTAGTTGGTCTTGGTGTTGACTGAGTTTGCCATGTTAACACCTAGATGTGTTAGGGAGATCCAGGTGGGTCCGGAATATGTAAAAGAGGTTATAAGTTCACAAATTATTGTCATTAAGTGTACTAATGGCGGTCGGAAGTTTTGTGGTTAATAAGCTAAGGGTGGGTCTTGGTGTAGACAGGGGTAGTTTGTTGAATACTTGGGTATGGATGGAGGACCCTTGAAGGGTCCGGGTTATGTGATCAAATTAAAAAGGGATGATTTAGATGTAACTCTATTGTTTTCATTAAAATTGTCAATGGTCGTTAGTAAGATACTATATGATTGGTATATGGGGAGAAAAACTGAGAGTATGGGGTGTAGTTACTGGTTAATATAAACAGGTTGGAAAGTTTTCCTAGAGGTTCTAGAAAGGTCCGAACAATGGTAGGTAATACTACGGGCATAAGTGGTTTGGTGGGGCAGTTCGCCGGATTAAGTCTAGATATTTAGTCAAGGTAGTTGACTAGGGTAAAGGTTAAAGTGAGACTTGGGAAGTCTAGGTGACAAGGCAACCTGAGAAGTCTAGTTATGAGTGAGACTTGGGAAGTCCCAGGATGTCAGAGTCAAGGCTAGGGTGGTGGAGTTGGCAGCGAAAGTTTAGGAAGGTCAGTTTCGAAAGGGGGGATTGATAAAAGTGATGTTGAAAAGGGTGAAACATTTACCTTGTGTATTTTGTCATGATTTTTGTATGATGGTTGGAGTGAATTTGGGTCAGCCGATGATGCCTACCAGTACGTGTGTTTGTACTGATTCTACTCTTGCCATACCTTTTTAGGTATAGTCTGGTTTCAAGGTCGCTGATGTTTCACAGGTTCAGGATTGCGGTAATCTTCTAGCAGCTCCTACTTCTTTCTATGGTGAGAGTTATGTCCATCTTATGTTATAAGCTCATCTTGTAGAAGCTCTTGTACCGGCTTAGACTAGGTTCTAGGGAGGTTGTGTTATATTGATAGTAAATTTCTGCAAGTTCTAAAGGTTGTTATTTTTCAAAAGTTGTTGTATAAAGATTTTCCAAATATTTGTAAAAGGATTTCTCATGTATAAAAAGGGACTTACTTAATGGTTATTTCCTTTTCTACTTTGCTTGTTGGTTTGGGTGGTAAGGATTCTCCTATCTAGGTAGATTAGAGTAGGTTCCCTCACGGCCCAGTAGTTGGGTCATGGCAAATGGTATCAGAGCCCAGGTTACCGGTCTCCCAATACAAAAGCAAAATATCGAATAGAGTCCCGCGGATTGGTGTATTGGCGTCCACATCTAATCCTAGGGAAGCTATGAAGCATTCTAGGAAACACTTCTCTTTTTGTATTCCTTCTCGTGCGGTTTTGTTACTTGCTTGTATGAGTTGAGTCCAATTGGTATCTCTCGATTCCAATTGGTATCTCAACAAGGTGAAGGATGTCATTGGACTCCGGGTAGGACAAACAAGCAATTAGGATTGGAACCGGGAAGGTTTCAATTGGTATTTGGTCTGAGAGGATGTGGTAAGACATGGGTGATTGGCTAAAGGTCATCCATGGGACGGATATAGAGTAATTATTGTGGGGTGATTTTTGTGTAGCTTGAAACTGAAGTGTTTGTGTATTACAATGCTGGCATGATTTACTGATTCGTATATTATTGTTGCCTGGTTACGAAATTGTTGAGTCATAAGGAAATGGTAATTGATTCTTGATATAATTGAGTATGATTAAGTGCTCAGTGTGCTTGGAGTTAGAATTAAATGTAAGGTTTTCAAGGAAAGGTCTCATCATTGGTTAAGATGTTGAGGGAAAAATGATTTATGACTGTAGGAAAACTTCGGTTTCAAGACAGTCGGGACTTGGTTAGGAACCAAGGGAACTAGGGGGTTATTCGTGCTTGATAGCTAAAGTGAATTGTTAAGAATAATTGCTTGCATAATCCTCTTGTTTATTTGTGAAAATTGATGCTAAGTTTCAGTCTGTGTAGTGCCGGGGATGGTCTTGAGGATTGTTTAAGACCATGGCGGGATTAACGGGATTAACCAATGTTAACCGGGAAGGTAGATGGGTACATTTAGCTGAAAAATTATTTTTTCTGTACTGATTACTGTCGGGACCGCCATAGCGGACGACACCACTAAGGCACTCCCGCTATAGCGGAAATTTCTCTGCTATAGCGGTTCCGCTGTAGCGGAGTGGAAACCGCCATAGCAGAGGTGCGTGAGGCAGAAAATCTGCCCTGTTTTTCCCCTGTTTTCATTCAATTCCTGAAATATAAAAACAGAATAGTTAAACTACGATTGCAAGAAATTTAGCTATAAAGCTAGTATAGCATGCATATAAAGGAATAATATCAGAATTTAGCATCCATGTGCGATAATAAAAAGAGAAAAAAAGAAAGGGGGATATTGTCTAACACAAGCCCCAAACGGGGGCGAATCCCAAAAAATAGTAAATCGTATGATAAAGGGGGGGAGGTCCTAAGCCTCATCATCCTTTATATGAGAACATGACCTTGATGGTCTTCCACATCCGGGCAAACATACAGTCCTGGGAGCGCCTTTTCTTATTCTCCTCCTCTAACTCCCTTCGGAGTGCAGCAAACTTCGGGGTAGAAGGGGGCGAGGTTGTACCTCTAGCGGCGGTGCCCTCCGTGAACCTCCGGACCGCGGCCAAGGTCTCCTCTAGCTGGGTGCTAGTGATCGGGGGCTGAGGATGGGGAGGGGCATGAGTGTCATCATCATCATCATCGTCGGCATCCTCGACCGGCTGACTGCTTCCTGCTTCGTCCACCTTTCTCTTCTTCTTGGAGACTACCTTCACTCGGACAGGGTCAAAGGGGTCATCCATAGCCACCTCTAAGTCAGTATGGTCCTCAGGCACCCCAACCTGCCTGCACAATTCAGACACCAAGCCCGGAAGATAGGGCCCTTCCTGTGACCCCGGTAGAATTCCTTCCACTCGGAGATGATTTGCTCCTCCACATTCATGATAATGCCTTGCATGACACAAGCAATCACCAGGGCTCGGGAATAGGTCACGTCAGTCTTGTTACTTAACGGGCGGATCCTCTGAGACACCAGGTTGAGCCACATTCTAGCCTCCGCAGAAAAGTAAGTACTAGTGATACCCTCGAGGCTGATCCAATAGACCCGATCCCTGCACGTCTCATCCACCAGAGTGTCCCTCAACCAAGTCATGTCCCAGATCCGGAACTTAGCCTCGTAGGCTTCATTGGAGACGTTAGGCAGTCCAAGCACCTCATTGATAGTTTGAGCGTCCACTGGGATGTCCACTCCTCGGATATGGATGGTGGGGTTGGGCTCATCCCAATGGACTGTAGGAAGAATGGCATATAACTCCCGCACCCAGCCTGTCTGTGCGGGAGGAGGAGCTACCAACAAAGAGTCCCAACCCAACTCTCTAAACTTGCGGAGGAAGGCGTCTGCTTTTCTGTCAACCCCTGTCAGCTTTCACCCTCTCTCATAACAAATGCCCAGTCTCTGGTAATCCAGGAACCTCTATCGGCTAGCTTCGTTGGGGAAACACTCATAGGAATACACGGGCAATTGTTGTCCTCCAGCCATTGGCAGTATAACCTGTAATGTAGGAAGAAAAAACTGGATTAGAACTCGATAAGGCACAAGGGGTTTAGAAAAGGGGGAAATTTTTTCTAAGTGTCAGCTTGGGAAGCTACTGGTTCGCGGCCTTCCGCTATAGCAGATGATCGTCTGCCATAGTGGAAATGCCATAGCAGAAAAATATCTGCCATAGCAGAACCAAAATAGCGGAGCCCAATAGCTATAGTGGTATTCATCATCCCCGAAGCTTCAAGGGGTGCAACAATGGCGCCCCTTGACCCAAAACTCCATTTTTGACAATCCAAGTTCAGATCAGTGCTCCTAAAACATTCTATTACTGTTTTCTACAAAAAATTGGGCATTATAACCTCTAAATTCCGTCCAAATCACAACTTTTGTTCAAGAATAACCCTTTACCTCCCATCCCGTTTTTGGCCAAAAATAGTGTAATCGTTACGCTCATAATGCGTGGGAGGCATTGTAAACGTAAGGGAAACGTCCATGCTTCGGGAATCCAACAAAAATCCAACCTAAGGTTCTAGTTCAAAACCCACTACAATGTATACCCCAAAACCTCATTTTGTTTACCAAAATCATGTCTAAATTCATGGAAGGAAGTAAGGAAACAAGTAGAAACGAGTCTTACCTGGAAATTTCAATGTCAGGAGCGAAGTGATCGGGAGAGAATGTGGTATTTTCGAAAGGAATATGGGAAGAATGAGGGGTGAAATCTGTTTTCCCCCTATTTCAACCTTCTATCAACCGCTATAGCGGTTGACAGTCTGCCATAGCAGAAGCGCTATAGTCGAATAATATCCGCTATAGCAGACAAAAATCTATTTTGGGAAAGAAAAGTTCTCCTGGGTATTTTCAAATTCATTTGCTCCGACATTGTCCGAGACCCCGGATTCCTTGGGTACCCGGGAAGGTCACGTATAAATTTTCTTAGGTAATTCAAAAATTCTCTGAGGGAGTGGGATCATCTAATTTCCTTCAAATCGGTGTGACTAATAAAGGGAAGGTTGGTAATTCACGTAGGTTCGTACGTCATGCGGTCATTTGGGACAGTGAGGGTCCCCGGCTAGTTTCTTTCATTCTCCTAATTTTTGGGATCATTCGGGGATAAATGATGGGTAAATTAGTATCTGCTGTAATGATCGGATCCGTCGTTATTTAATGAACTACGACGTCATGAAATTTCAAAAATGAATCAAAATATTTTTGGCATTAAGTGGGGTGACGTGATGAAAAATTTCAGATTTTTGGAAATCATCCAGACTGATGTCACTCTGCTATAGCGGAACTGCTATGGCGGAAGGCCATCTGCTATAGTGGAATGACGGGAGGCAGTAGCCTCAGAACAAGTTTTGTTAAAAGATTCTCCTCTTCTGTTGAGAAACATACGAGGGTTTCTCCAAAAACCCTCATATGCTGCTCCAGGACTTGGGAACCATAGGGAGGAAATACTATGGCTAAAGGGACGTGGAAAAGCAGATTCTAGGACCATCGTTCAGTCGAGAATGCCTTCACGGAGCTGGAAATGCATCCTTGAAACTGCTTTGCATCTAAGTAGGCTAGGTTTCTTTCAAGAGTAGATTGACCGCTTTCATTTTCTTATTATTGTATAGAATGAAAGGGAGAATCCATGGTTAGGCCTTCGGGCACGGAATCTGGAGGAAGTTGTTGATTTGTTGGATTAGTTTGAAAATGGTAGAATGGGTGTAGGGTGTTGTGATATTCTAGGAATTTCTTAAATTATGTGGTTTTGCTGATAAAAAATGCGGGAACTAGAATATCAGGAGGTTCAGGGAACCGGAAAGGGGTTGGTAATTAACAATGTGTAAGGAACAGAAGCTTCGAAACTAATTGGTATAATTAGGATATTCGTTGGTTGTGGCTTAAGGCTGTGAAAGGTTTTCCCAGGTTGTAATTAGTCCTAGGAAGAGGGTCAGGAATAAATGTAATTAATTGCATGTTTAAAAGGGGTAAACCAGGGTTGGCCTTCGTACGGGATTTGACAGTTCATTGTGTACCCAGAATGGGGTAGGTGATGATTATTGTTTCTTGTATGCATTGTATGTCTGTATACTTTGGTCTAAGTATTGTATGTGTTGCATGCTTAGGGAATGATTAGGAATGTCTAAGAGTCTGGTGATCAGTCTTATGAAATAAACCTGGTATATTTACTTGTTGCTTTACAAGTGTTGTTTATTTATTGTTTGTAACTGTGGATTTCTGTGTGATATTCGGTTGGCTCGGGTACCATGCCTGGTATGGAAAATACTAATGGTCGGTTCGAGTACCATTCCTGGTATAGGATAACACTAACAGTTGGCTCGGGTACCACGCCTGGTATGGGTTTACTTATTGCATTGCATTGTGTAATTGATTTGGTTCCATGAGTGGACCGGGCTGTGTTTATAAATTGTGATATTACATTGGGTCTTGATGTAGGCCGGATTATTATGTTGACTATTAGTTGGTCTTGGTGTAGACTGGGTTTGCCATGTTAACACCTAGATGTGTTAGGGGAATCCGGGTGGGTCCGGACTATGTAAAAAAGGTTATAAGTTCACAAATTGTTGTCATTTAGTGTACTAATGACGGTCAGGAATTGTTGTGGTTAATAAGCTAAGGGTGGGTCTTGGTGTAGATTGGGGTAGTTTGTTGAATACTTAGGTCTGGACGGACGACCCTTGGAGGGTCCGAGTTATGTGATCAAATTAAAAAGGGATTTAGATGTAACTCTGTTGTTTTCATTAAAGGTGTCAATGGTCGTTAGTAGGATTCTATATGATTGGTATATTGGGAGGAAGACTGAGAGTCTGGGGTGTAGTTACTGGTTAAGATAAACAGGTTAGAAAGTTGTGCTAGAGGTTCTGGAAAGGTCTGGACAATGATAGGTAATACTACGGGCATAAGTGGTTTGGTGGGGCAGTTCGCCAGATTAAGTCTAAATATTTAGTCAAGGTAGTTGACTCGGGTAAAGGTTAAAGTGAGACTTGGGAAGTCTAGGTGACAAGGCAACCTGAGAAGTCTAGTTATGAGCGAGACTTGGGAAGTCCCAGGATGTTAGAGTCAAGGCTAGGGTGGTGGAGTTGGCAACGAAAGGTTAGGAAGGTCGGTTCCGAAAGGGGGGATTAATAAAAGTGTTGTTGAAAAGGGTGAAGCATTTACCTTTTGCATTTTATCTTGATTTTTATATGATGGTAGGAGTGAATTCTGGTCAGCCGATGATGCCTACCAAAATGTGTGTTTGTACTGATTCTACTCTTGCTATACCTTTTTGGGTATAGTCTGGTTGCAGGGTCGATGATGTTTCATAGGTTCAGGATTGCAGTGATCTTCCAGCATCTCCTACTTCCTTCTATGGTGGGAGTTGTGTCCATCTTATGTTATAAGCTCATCTTGTTGAAGCTCTTGTACCGGCTTAGACTAGGTTCTGGAGAGGTTGTGTTATATTGTTAGTAAATTTCCGCAAGTTCTAAAGGTTGTTATTTTTTGAAAGTTGTTGTATAAAGATTTTTCAAATATTTGTAAAATGATTTCTCATGTATAAAAAGGGACTTACTTAATGGTTATTTTCTTTTCTGCTTTGCCTGTTAGTTCAGGTGGTAAGGGTTCTCCTATCTAGGTGGATTAGAGTAGGTGCCCGCACGGCCCGATAGTTGGGTCGTGACATTAATGTATTGTCATTTTTCTCTTTGGGGTGGGGTAGGCTAACATCCTTTCATTGTAAAAGATTCAATGGCTCCTCCTACATCATAGACAATCTTTGGAGCCCCCCAAAACGTAGACCATGAGAAGGATATTTTGAGAATTTGGTTCAATTTTTATTTTTATGATAAGTTTTGAGTTATTTTTCACTTAATGCAAATTTTATCTTATTTGAGTTATGTTGGAGCAAACTGACACTACATTATGGTATATTTATCTCTCAAAATTCTAGGTTTACCTTTGGCACAAAAGAGGTCTCCAAATTAGGAAACGTCATCAACGTGTTTAACTATTTCAGTTTTTCTTTCATAGCACATCATAATTTATTTATTTATTACTAATTTTATTTGTCTTTTGTATTTTTTTTCTTTTCCCTCCCCAAAGGTTGATTGGTGCCTTTTGTCTATCACGCTTGATCTAGAGAAGACTCTCCTTCCAGGTCTTGACGTTAAGGCAAGAAAATGGGTAATAACAATGCCATTAGTGCCAAGATTAATATAATTGCTCAAAAAAGGCTTTAGAGAGTGTGGAAGGAAAATATCCACCTGAACATAATGAGGTGATATTATGGTTGAAACAAAAGATTCTAGAGATGCAAGGAGAATTATCTCACATTCGCAATTTAGCCAATCTATCAATTACCCTGAATACCCCTCTAGAACCACCAATCGAGAGCAACGCCACTACCAAACCCCAAGTCACTTTCACAAGCCTTCCTTTACCATATCACCCTTAAAGTCGTACTTATTCATCGCAATATTCACATAATACATCTAATTGCACATACCTAGCTCCATGAAATTCCCAAACCACCTTACATACCCATGGTATACTACCAACATCTACCACAAATATAGCTTGTGCCTATGCTCCAGAAAATCATAATTCAAGTTTTATCTATGTCGAGAGAGCCCCTTCCACCCACCATTACTATGAACCAAAGTCCTCTTACAAGGACATATTAATACGAACTATGGCCGACCAATTAGAAAAGCTGGATGGTTAATTGCAGCATGTGGAAGGTAATAAAGAGGTCGAAGGGTTAAATTTTGAAGACTTGTGCATACATACTGATGTTGAACTGCCTGAAGGATACAAACCTCCTAAATTTGAAATATTTGACGGGACTGGAGACTCAAAGGCACATCTAAGAGTGTACTGTGATAAGCTAGTAGGCGTCCGAAAAAATGAGAAGATTCGCATAAAACTATTCATGAGGAGTCTTATCAAAGATGCTTTGTCATTGTATATTGCACAGGATTCAAGAAAATGGTCAAAATGGACTTACATGGCATCTGATTTTATGAAAAGATTTGAATTTAATACTAAGAATGTGCTTGATTGGTTTTACATTCAGAGCTTGAAGAAGAGACCTACAAAATCATTCCGAGAATATGGAATAAGATGGATATCTGAAGCCGCTAAAGCACGCCCTCCTTTAAAAGAAGACCAAATGAAAGAAATCTTTATGCGTGCTCAAGAGCTACAATATTATGAAAGAATGATGCTCATAGAAGATCGCAAACTTTTTGACATCATCAAGCTTGGAGAGAGAATTGAGGAAGGCATAAAGAATGGCATGATAGTAAATTTGGAGGCATTACAAGCAACTAATAAGACTCCACACTGTGATAAGGTCATCGAGAACAAGAACATGAAAGAGGTGAATACTGTATCGATTACTAAAGGACCAAAAACTCCTTTAATTTGCCAAACATCATCACTTTTACCTCATTATCAAACACCCACAAACCAAGTACTTTCATCTTTCACACCAATATATAATTATCCAATATCGTCCTATAATCCTGTCGCTCATCCCGTCTATAATACACAACCCGCATATTTTCAAGTTTCCCCACCTACCTTTCAAAAGCCACCAGCTTATCAAAAGCCACCAAGATCTCAACGATTCCATTGACAAAACCTCGAGCCAATTTAAAGAAAAATCCACTCAAACAATACACTCCTTTGGTTGAGCCCATAGCCCAATTATATGAGAGATTAAAGGTTGCCGGTCATATTGCTCTTCTGAGCTTGTGATGGATACACACGTAAAATGGTTTGATCCCACTAAAGTCTGTGCTTATCATTCAGGGATGAAAGGGTACATCACAGATAAATTTTGAGCTTTAAAAGATCGTATTCAAACATTGATTGATACTAATGTGATACACTTGAAAGAGTCTAATTTCAATGACGCTTGATTATGTTGTCTCCCCGGCCAAGGCTTCCAAGCATTTCAAAAAAGACTTTAAACTTTATTAATTTGGCGATGGTGATATGTACTTGGAGCAAGATAAAGTTTCTTTGTGCTTCCTTTTCATAGATTTGGAACTACGTTTGACCTGATTCCTATTTAAGAGGAATATGTAGGCGCTCATATGGAGTTCGGTCTTATCATAATAAAAATTTCATATTCCCCTATCAAGAATGTAACTGGGGCATAATATTTGAGAGGGACTCAAAAATTTCATTGAAAGAAGAATTTCTACAAGCTCAAGGCTAACAAAATAGGACACTGGGGCAAAATTTTTTGAGGAGTCTCAAAAATTTCATCAAAGACTGCATACCAAGACAGCCAAGCAAATGCAAGATCAAATCCGAACAGAGGCACGAATCAATCTTCCCTTTTTAAAACTTACAATTTTTCTTTGAGCGCAGGAAGAACAGGTACAACCTCACAAGTATACTACATCGTCAGTGACAAAATTTTAAAGGCTAAGCATTGTCCTTTTGAATTTTGAAAGGGAGAGTACAAAATATTTCAAATTATAAACTAGGGCAGAAAGTTTTGAGGGACACTCAACAATTTTGAGTATTACATCTCAAGAAATCCAGACAAAGTGCAAACTCAAAATCCAATAATTAAAAGACAAGCAAAGGTATGAGTCAATCTTTTGCTTTTTACAACTTATAATTTTTCTTTGAGTGCAGAAGTGCAGGTACAAATTCAGAAATAATCATTGCAATTAAATAGGGACACAAGAACACTGGTCATTAAGAGAGATATGCTCTCTCAAATTTGACATAAAAGCTAAGTTACTTTACTCCCATGTCTCTGATGACACTAGACTACTAAATTATATTGGACTACTATTGCACTATCAAATACTTGAATTATGCTACTTTGGGCTACTATAACTCAACTACTATTAATAAGGCTACTACAAATAAGGTTAAGCACTACCTTTTCAAGACTATTACTTTAAATTATGCACTTTCTTCTCGGATCTATTACCTTTTTCAAAATTTTACCCGAGGCTAAGCATTGTCCTTTGGAAGTTGATTCGGTTAAGCACTACCTTTTCAAGAATGTTACCCGAGGCTAAGCATTGTCCTTTGGAAGTTGATTGGGTTAAGCACTACCTTTTCAAAATTTATCCAAGGCTAAGCATTGTCCTTTGAAAGTTGATTGGGTTAAGCACTACCTTTTCAAGAATGTTACCCGAAGCTAAGCATTATACTTTGGAAGTTGATTGGGTTAAGCACTACCTTTTCAAGGATGTTGCCCGAGGCTAAGCATTGTCCTGTGGAAGTTGATTGGGTTAAGCACTACCTTTTCAATATTTTACCCAAGGCTAAACATTGTCCTTTGGAAGTTGATTGGGTTAAGCACTACCTTTTCAAGATTTTACCTGAGACTAAGCATTGTCCTTTGGAAGTTGATTGGGTTAAGCACTACCTTTTCAAGATTTTACCTGAGACTAAGCATTGTCCTTTGGAAGTTGATTGGGTTAAGCTATCATTCCCCGAGGCTACCCCCTGGATGCACGATGCTTAGTGTCACAAGTGACCCCAAGCTAACCCATGGCATGGCATATCTATACAAGTTCAAATTTGAAAACAGGTACTGTGCAGAAGCTAACAACAATTTAATCAACTGAAATGGGAAGAACCCAACTATCTGAATATATGGAATATATAAATAGTATAGTGCTAACTGAAAACAACACTAACACTGCTGAAATCTAGTCTATGTCTGAAAGCCTTCTAACTGGTAGAAGTTGCTGGGACATGCCCCCAGCTAACTCTAACAAATCTGAAACTGAAAGATAAGGACTTAAAATAAAGCATGCCTATCATCCTCGAGCTATGAGGACTCACCACTGAGATTGCTGAGTACGGACTGGGAGTCAAACTAAGCACGGTCTGGATGATGAGCGCCTGAACTTATATCATGAAATGATGTAGCACAAAAGTATGTGTCATTACTTTGAATGTACTTAGCATGCAGGATATGTACTAAACTGGACAATATAGAACTGAACATAGAAATAGATATACTGGCATGTAACTGAAATCTGACTTGTATGCAATGACCAAGTACAAATTATGAATATAACATGCTGGACTGAATACTGAAATAAATACTGAGTACATGGTCAATGCAATATGAATATGACTGTGGAAGATACTATTAATTGACATACCCCAAGTTGAGCTAACTATGGGGACAACCTGTAACCCTGGATGGAAGGGTGTTCATACCTTGCCAAGGGTACGAACAAATCTGACGTGCATCCACTAACTGATGTCCACAAGGGACAAGGGTGTCAAGCCTAATTTGACAAGTGACCCCTTTAGAACCTACAGTGATGCTGTAGTTCTGGAACTCAGGGATTGCTACCAAAGGTCTCAGCCTAAACTAACGGGTGAGCCTTCATCCCTTTGTCCGCTCAGTTCTAAGTCTACTCCCAACTGAATGTAATCTAAAAATTTCAACTGTAATATTGAATAGCTCAAAATACTGATATAATCTGAGAATGCACATAAACATACTGAAAGATATGGAACTCGAGTTCTAAAGTATGATTATCTGACTGACCTTCTTAACAAGTATAATTCATGAAGTAATGGAATTAATACAAGCTAGGGTTTCTGAATTTTATACATGAACTGTACTAATTCTCCAAGGAACATGAGCTGAGAATCATATAAATTATAGCATCTGAATAGCAAAGAAATATCTATGGTTTATAAACCCTAGGTCTAATCAATCATGGAGAAACTGAAGGACTGGCTGAATTTTAGGGACCTAATGGGTGAAAGAAACCCACTAGTGAAATCCCACATACCTAGATGAAGATTCTACGGTTGAACCTTTGGATTCTTAGAGGAACTTGGAGGAAACCCTTTAGCCTTGTTCTTGAGAGAGAGCATTTTATTCTTAAATGAATTTGCTAAGTATCGAATGATTTAGGAGTAATGAGGGAAAATAAAGTTAAATACCCTTAAATTATTCCCAAAATGACTAAGGATTGGAACTAGAAGAATTGGGAAAAGACTGAACTGCCCCATAATTAATCTGGAAATTTCAAAAAAACTGACCGTCGAATCATCCACACACTTCTTCAACAGGGAAATGTGAAAGACTGGATGAACCGCTGCTAGTTCTGCTGGCAACTCTAACTCATAAGCCACATTACCAACCCTGTTCAGCATTCTGTAAGGACCTACATACCTGGGACTGAGCTTCCCTTTCTTGCCAAATCTCATCACTCCCTTCATGGGTGACACTTTCAGCAAAACCCAATCATCAATTTCGTACTCTAAGTCTCTCCTCCTAACATCTGTATAAGACTTCTGATGACTTTGAGCTGTCTTTAGTCTATCTCTAATGAGATGAACTTTTTCCATAGCCTCATGAACTGAATCTGGCCCAATCAAGGCTACTTCACCTACTTCGAACCAACTTACCGGTGATCTACATCTATGCCCATAAAGTGCCTCATAAGGAGCCATCTGAATACTGGAGTGAAAACGGTTAATATAGGCGAACTCTATGAGAGGCAGGTGATCATCCCAACTACCCTTGAAATCGATCACACAAGCTCTCAACATATCCTCTAAGGTCTTAATAGTATGCTCTGCCTGACCATTCATCTGCGGGTGAAATATTGTACTGATATTCACCTGAGTACAAAAACCTCTCTGAAACGATCTCAAGAAATGAGATGTAAACTAAGGACATCTATCTGAGATGATAGACAAGGGAACCCCATGAAACCTGACTATCTCGCTGATGTAGAGTCTGGCATAATCGTCCACTAAATCTGTAGTCTTGACAGCCAAGATGTGAGCTGACTTAGTGACTCTGTCCACTATCACCCAAATGAAGTCATGCTGTTTGCGAGTACGAGGTAAACCCATAAAGAAATCCATGTTGACCACTTCCCATTTCCAAGTAGGTAAGCTAATATCTCGAGTCACATCTTCTAGTTTCTGATGTTCTACCTTCACCTACTGATAGTTGGGACACTTAGCCACAAAATCTGTGATGTCCCTCTTTATGCTGTCCACCAATAGGCTTCCCATAGATCACGGTACATCTTAGTGGCACCCGGATGAATAGAATATCTGGAATTATGGGCTTCTGTAAGGATCTGCTGCCTCAACTCACCCACCCTAGGAACACATAATCGACCTTGGTAACGAAGCACACCATCTCCCCCCTTGGGAGAAAACCTATACTCTCTGCTGATGAACTGTACCCTTCAATTGAAGTAATATAGGGTCACTTTCCTGCTTCTCCTTAACCTCTGCTACCAAAGAAGATTCTGATCCATTATGTACTATCACACCACCATCTGACGTGTCCATAAGGCAAACTCCTAAGCGAGCCAGCCAGTGAACATCTCTAGCTAATTCTTTCATCTCTTTCTCAACATGTGACACACTACCCATGAACAGTCTACTGAGGGCGTCAACCACTACATTGGCCTTACCCAGATGGTAGAGCACATTCATATCATAATCCTTGAGGAACTCAAGCCATCTCCTCTGACAAAAAATCAACTCTTTCTGGGTGAACACATACTAGAGGCTCTTATGATCTGTGAATACATCAAAATGAACACCATACAAGTAGTGTCTCCAGATCTTTAAGGCAAGCACAACAGCTGCAAGCTCTAGGTCATGAGTCAGGTAGTTCTTCTCATTGACCTTAAGCTGTCTGGAAGTATAAGCTATGCCCTTACCGTGTTGCATCAAAACACAACCTAGGTCGACCCTGAACGCATTGCAATAAACCACATAACCATCCGAACCCTCTGGTAGAGTCAGGACAGGAGTTGTAGTCAACTTAGTCTTCAGTTCTAAGAAACTTTTCTCACACTCATCTGACCACTGGAACTTGACCTTTTTCTGAGTCAACTTTGTCAATGGGGCAGCTATGGATGAAAATCCTTTAACAAACCTCCTGTAGTAACCAGCCAAACCCAAGAAACTTCTGATATTTATCGAGGAGGTGGTTCTGGGCCAGTGCTTTACTGCCTCAACTTTTTGAGAATCCACTCGGATCCCTTCGCTGGATACCACATGACCAAGGAAAGCAACTAATTTCATCCAGAACTCTCACTTACTAAACTTGGCGAATAGTTGGAGGTCCTTGAGAATATATAGAACGACCCTCAAATGAGTCGCATGCTCCTTCTCATTCTGAGAATAAATGAGGATATCATCAATGAAGACAATAACAAACAAGTCCAAGTATTGCTTGAACACCCTATTCATTAAGTCCATGAAAACTACAGGAGCATTGGTTAGTCCAAAAGACATAATTACAAATTCGTAGTGACCATACCAAGTCCTGCAGGCTGTCTTCGGGATGTCACTACCTCTGACTCTGAGCTGATGATAGCCAGATTTGAGGTCTATCTTAGAAAAGCAACTGGCACCCTGAAGCTGGTCGAACAAGTCATCAATCCTGGGGATGGGTTATTTATTCTTGATTGTGACTTTATTCAACTGAAGGTAGTCAATGCACATCCTGAGAGAACCGTCTTTCTTACGCACGAACAACATTGGAGCACCCTATGGAGAGATGCTAGGTCTGATGAAGCCCTTATCTAGCAGGTCTTTCAGCTGTTCTTTAAATTCCTTAAGCTGAACTGGATCCATTTTGTAAGGAGGAATTTAAATAGGCTGGGTATCTGGAAGGAGATATATTCCGAAGTCGATTTCCCTTTCTGGAGGGACTCCGAGATGTATTCTGGGAACACTTCTGGAAATTTGCTTACTACTGGAACTGACTCAAGAGTTGGGGTTTTGGAGTTTGAATCCTTGACCAGAACAAGATGGTAGATATACCCCTTGAAAATCATTTTTCTGGCCTTAAGGTAGGAGATAAAATGACCTAAGGCACTGAGTTATCACCCTTCCATTTTAAGGCTGGCTCATTTGGAAACTGAAACCGAACGATCCTAGTTCTACAATCGACTAAGGAATAACATGAATGTAACCAATCCATGCCTAGAATGATATCAAAATCTACTATTTCTAACTCTACAAGATCTGCTGAGGTGACTTTCTAGGAAACTGTGATAAGGCAATTTATGTATACCCGTCTAGCTATAACTGGGTCACCAACTGGAGTAGAGACTGAGAAGGGTTCTGGGAAGGCTTCTGGACTGACACCGAAGTTTACTGCTATATATGGAGTTATAAAGGAAAGTGTAGCCCCTGGATCTAACAATGAATAGACATCAGTATTAAAGACTCGCAACGTACCCATGACCATATCAGGAGAATCCTCCTGGTCCTGTCGAGCCTGAAGAGCATATAACCTATTCTAGCTCTGACCACCACCTATTCTAGATAAGGCACCCTGCTGAGTAGGGCAACCTGCTGGAGCTGTTGTAGAGCTAGCCTGGTTTTGCGAACGAGTATCCCTGCCCTTTTGAGAATTTTCAGGGCACTGTCTCATCCTGTGGCCTGGCTTACAATACCCAAAGAAATTTCCACTACCTGCCATGCACTCACCTTGGTGGTTTCTACCACATTTCTTACACACTGGGTTAGTGCGCCCGTTAGTAACCATACCTTGGGACTTAGAGCCAAACGCTCTATCACGTCGATCCTTCTTGAACTTAGGCACTGGGGAGCTAGAAGAAGATGGAGCTGGAGCTGAACTCTTCTTGAAAAATTGAGAGCGATTGCCACCCTCTAACCTCTGCTGAGAGTAGCTAAAGTCACCTGTCCTAGCCCTCTTAGTATCTCCTCCCCTCTCTTTGATTTTCTCCTCCTCGATCTGCTGAGCGTAGGTAACCAACCTGGAGAAGTCCATCTCCTTAATCAGTATAGCAGTCTTGCACTCCTTGACTATATCATCTGTTACATCAAATACAAACTTGCTCATGCAAGCTCTGGAGTCAGCTACTATCGCTGGAGCATACTTAGATAGATGAGTGAACTTGAGAGCATAGTCCTTCATGCTCATGTCATTCTGCTTCAGATTGATGAATTCCTGAACCTTGGCTTCCTTGAGCTCTAGTGGGAAGAACCCGTCCAGAAAAGATGTCTTAAAAAGATTCCAGGTCACTGGCCCTACATTGGCACAATGGGATTTCTTCCATTGCTGGTACCAAGTGTAGGCCACTCCCTTCAACTGATAGGCGGCCAAGTCTGCACCCTCGTCTAGAGTGACACCCATAATATCTGTCACCTTCTGAATGTCATCTAAAAACTCTTGTGGATCCTCTTCTGATTTAGACCCATGAAATTCTGGAGGGTTCATCTGAGTAAAGTCCCGGATTCTAGCCGCAACACTGTTAGTCTGAGGTGGAGCTGGTTCCACAACTTGCTAGTTGACCTGGGCGGTCATGGCTTAAGCAAGCACTTGGAAAGAAGACCTGAATTTGGCATGCATGACTTGCTCGTTCAATGGGTATGCTAGAGCTGCTGGTGCTGGCTGATCTCTGGCGTTGGCTCTTCTGGGAGGCATTTTTCTGAAATGCAAAGAGCACGAGTTAGAATAGAAGGAGATTAAATAGAGTTTACACTCCATAGCACGAGCTGGAAAGAAGTAAAGGAAGTTATTCCTAATGACATCTCATAGCTCCTCCCCCATAAGTGTGGCGCGCTTCACACCCATGAAGAAGACTCTACTCGATGCGGCTTTCGAAAAACCTAGGACAGTTAAACTTGATGCTCTAATACCAAGTTTGTCATGTCCCGAGGCTACCCCCATGATGCAACACAGTGCTTAGTGTCACAAGTGAACCCAAGCTAACCCATGGCATGTCATATCTATACAAGTTCAAATTTGAAAACAGGTACTGTGCGGAAGCTAAAAATAATTTAATCAACTAAAATGGGAAGAACCCAAATATATGAATATATGGAATATATAAATAGTATAGTGCTAACTGAAAACAACACTAACACTACTGAAATCTAGTCTATGTCTGAAAGCCTTCCAACTAGTAGGAGTTGCTGGGACATGCCCCCAGCTAACTCTAACAAATCTGAAACTGAAAGATAAGGATTGAAAATAAAGCATGTCTATCATCCTCGAGCTATAAGGACTCACCACTGAGGCTGCTGAGTACGGATTGGGAGTCAAACTAAGTGCGGTCTGGATGATGAGCGCCTGAACTTACATCATGAAATGATGTAGCACAAAAGTATGCGTCAGTACTTTGAATGTACTGAGCATACATGATATGTACTAAACTTGACAGTATAGAACTGAACATAGAAATAGATATACTAGCATGTAACTAAAATCTGAACTGTATGCAATGACCAAGTACAAATCATGAATATAACATGCTGGACTGAATACTGAAATAAATACTGAGTACATGGTCAATGCAATATGAATCTGACTGTGGGAGATACTATTAACCGATATACCCCAAGTTGAGCTAACTATGGGGCCAACCTATAACTCTGGATGGAAGGGTGTTCATACCTTGCCAAGGGTACGAAAAAATCTGATATGGATCCACTAATTGATGTCCACAAGGGACAAGGGTGTCAAGGATTGGAACTAGAAGAATTGGGAAAAGACCGAACTGCCCCATACTTAATCTGGAAATTTCAAAAAAACTAACCGCCGGACGGGCCACCCGACGGGCGTCAGAACTACGACGGCCCGTCGGCTAGGGCATCGGTATGGGACAGGTTTGGGATAGTCCCCTAGACTATTCCCACAGGCAGGACCATAGCCCGTCGTGTCTGCAATGCCCGTGGTGATTGCCCGTCGGGGCAAAGGAGGCTGGGAGGAGGGTTGCTGGCCCCTTTTCACGCGTTGCTCGATAGCTCATCGGACCTTCGACGCCTGTTGGGTTCCCTGTTTGGCTGGAGTCGGCTGTGACCAAGTCCCTGGCCCTTTCCCATGGGGACCCCTGACAGGACGTCGTGTCCACGACACCCGTGGGTCAGCTCGTGGGGCTTGACTGGGGATGGGATTTTTTTTAAGTCTTGCTGAGTTTTGGGTTTCTAAAGCTGGCCTAAATTCTGGGGTTTTACATAAGCACTACCTTTTCAAGATTTTACCCGAGGCTAAGCATTATCCTTTGGAAGTTCATTGGGTTAAGCACTACCTTTTCAAGAAATTACCCGAGGCTAAGCATTATCCTTTGGAAGTTGATTGGGTTAAGCACTACCTTTTCAAGAATGTTATCTGAGGCTAATCATTGTGCTTTAGAAATTGATTGGGTTAACCACTATCTTTTCAAAATTTACCCGAGGCTAAGCACTGTCCTTTGGAAGATGATTGGGTTAAGCACTAACTTTTTAAGAAATTACCCGAGGCTAAGCATTGTCCTTTGATGGGGTTAAGCACAACTTTCTTAAGATTTCTCCCGAGGCTAAGCATTGTACTTTAGGAGTTGACCTTTTCAAGATTTACCCGAGGCTAAGCATTGTATTTTGGATGTTGATTTGGTTAAGCACTAGCTTTTCAAGATTTACCCGAGGCTAAGAACCGTCCTTTGGAATTTGATTTGGTTAAGCATTACCTCTTCAAGCTATTATTCGAGGCTAAGCACTGTCCTTTGGAAGTTGATTTGGTTAAGCATTACCTTTTCAAGATATTACCTAAGGCTAAGCGTTGTCCTTTGGATGTTGATTTGGTTAAGCATTACCTTTTCAAGATATTACTTGAGGATAAGCATTGTCCTTTGAAAGTTGATTGGGTTAAGCACTACCTTTTTAAAATTTTACCTGAGGCTAAGCACTGTCCTTTGGAAGTTGATTGGGTTAAGCATTACCTTTTCAAGATGTTACCTGAGGCTAAGCATTACCTTTTCAAAATATTACCTGAGGCTAATCATTGCCCTTTTGAAGTTGATTGGGTTAAGCACTACCTTTTCAAGATGTTACCCGAGGCTAAGCATTGTTCTTTGGAACTTGAAAGGGTTAAGCACTATCTTTTCAAACAAACAAATACGTTTTCTTACCTCCTTTTATCATTATTGTTATCTAACATAACTATTTTTCATCACATTAATTCATGTTTCTATAAATTTCTTGGCTAACCCTTTATCTAGTTATATCAGAAGATGCAGGTATCAAAGGCAAGAAACAAATGTGAACAATTTTCTCTCTCGTTTATGAAATACAATTCTTCCTAACTTTTGTCTAAATCACACCCTATATCACCACAACTTGACCAAAATCATATTCACGTTTCATCCTGGTCATACTCTAATCTTGTCAACTCGGGCTATTTTCATTCAAAATCTATGTCTGTCACTCTTCTTTAGGGATCTCGTTTGTTCTTGAATCTATAATTACATGGCCTGATTCTTGTAAAACCAGGAATATGTAGGCGACTTAAAACTGAAGTGCTAGCCGCAATATTTTTACAAATCCCCTCTTGTTTCTCCAATTTCGAGGGACTATTCTTTCTGTCGGACAAAATTGGCTACTAAGTCAACGTTCCTTGCCCGACAATTCATCCTTTATTCCCGAGGGACTTGACTGAGGATGAGATTTTTCTTAAGTCTTTCCGAGTTCTGGGTTTCTAAAACAGGCCTAAATTCTGGCGTAATACAATATATCCCCCTTGGGATAATTCATCCTCAAATGAAGATTAACTAAGCTGAGTTTGGAGAGAAAGAGCTGCAATCCCTACCAATCTAAAAACTAGAAGCTGGTATCTGACTGAGTCTAGTTCTAAGTACATGGAAGCATGCTGAAAATACTTGAATAGCTTGGAAACACATGATTCTGAGACTGAAATGCATAAGAGGAAACTTAGAGACTGGAGAGGAGCTGTTACCTCAAATTAAAACTGGGTCGGAAGGAAAGAGGTGAGGGTACTTGGCCATCATAGTTGTTTCTGCTTCCCAAGTAGCTCCCTCTATGGACTGATACCTCCACAAAACATTTACTGAAGCGACTTTCTTATTTCTAAACCTACGAACCTGACAGTCAAGAATCTCAATTGGAACCTCCTCGTAGGTGAGGCTATCCTTTACAGCCACACTCTCTAAAGGTACAATCGATGTCGGATCACCCACACACTTCTTCAATAGGGAAATACGGAAGATTGGATGAATCGCTGCTAGTTCTGCTGGCAACTCTAACTCATAAGCCACATTACCAACCCTATTCAGGATTCTGTAAGGACCTACATACCTGGGACTGAGCTTCCCTTTCCTGCCAAATCTCATCACTCCCTTCATGGGTGACACTTTCAGGAAAACCCAATCATCGATTTTGAACTCTAAGTCTCTCCTCCTAACATCTGCATAGGACTTCTGACGACTTTGAGCTGTCTTTAGTCTATCTCTGATGAGCTAAACTTTTTCCATAGCCTCATGAACCGAATCTGGCCTAATCAAGGCTGCTTCAACTAATTTGAACCAACTTACCGGTGATCTACATCTACGCCCATAAAGTGCCTCATAAATAGCCATCTGAATACTAAAGTGAAAACTGTTATTATTGGTGAACTCTATGAGAGGCAGGTGATCATCCAAACTACCCTTGAAATCAATCACACAAGCTCTCAACATATCCTCTATGGTCTAAATGGTACGCTCTGCCTGACTATTTGTCTGCGGGTGAAATGCTGTACTGAGATTCACCTGATTACAAAGACCTCTCTGAAACGATCTCCAGAAATGAGATGTAAACTGAGGACCTCTATTTGAGATGATAGACAAGGGAACCCCATGCAACCTGACTA
Source organism: Jaltomata sinuosa (assembly GCA_003996215.1). Taxonomy (NCBI): domain Eukaryota; kingdom Viridiplantae; phylum Streptophyta; class Magnoliopsida; order Solanales; family Solanaceae; genus Jaltomata; species Jaltomata sinuosa. Next base: position 1,338,722 of record QJPP01000024.1, read on the forward strand.
TCTCGCTGATGTAGAGTCTGGCATAATCCTCTACTGAATCTGAAGTCCTGACAACCAAGAAGTAAGCTGACTTAGTGACTCTGTCCACTATCACCCAAATGAAGTCATGCTGTTTGCGAGTACAAGGTAAACCCATAAAGAAATCCATGTTGACCACTTCCCACTTCCAAGTAGAAATGCTAATATCTTGAGTCGCATCTTCTGGTTTCTGATGTTCTACCTTCACCTACTGACAGTTGGGACACTTAGCCACAAAATCGGCGATGTCCCTCTTCATGCCGTTCCACCAATAGACTTCCCGTAGATCATGGTACATCTTAGTGGCACCCGGATGAATAGAATATCTAGAATTATGGGCTTCTGTAAGGATCTGCTGCCTCAACTCACCTACCCTAGGAACACATAAGCGACCCTGGTAACGAAGCACACCATCTCCCCCTTGGGAGAGAACCTCTACTCTCTGCTGATGAACTATACCCTTCAACTAAAGTAATATAGGGTCACTATCCTGCTTTTCCTTAACCTCCACTACCAAAGAAGATTCTGATCCATTATGTACTATCACACCACCATCTGACATGTCCATAAGGCAAACTCCTAAGTGTTGACACCCATTTTGACCTCCCTATACCTCTCTCGGGCTGTTCTTTTACTAATCTTTACTATATTTAAAACTTAATTTTCCTCGCGCATCACTTTTATTTACTAAATAAATCATGGCTTTTATCATCGTCTTGACAATTTTCAAATTCGTATACAATTTATAAATACATAATTTATTTCTTATTATTACTATTTTATCGTAAATTTCGTATAGTATTACACATCATTATTTTATCGTAATTTATTTATAATTTTTAAATAATAATATATAGTTTTGATAAATATCATTATTTATTTTTATCTACTAAATTATATATATGTAGTATTTTACGTACTAATTATCGTTAATTATTATTTTATTTATCAAATTATATATGGTTTTATTAATCAAATAGCAGCCTAATTACATTTGGTCTTCCCAATTTATTTAAATCATAAACCCTTTCTATCCAATTTCTTTCAAATCCATCCAAAATTGAGTCATTTGGGCCAAATTCTAAATCTCAATTTCAATTCTAATTGTCCAAATTATTGACCCTAACCCATTTTGACCCGTTTGACCCGACCCAAAACCCTTTGTTTGATCTCAGCTGTTGATCTATTCCAATCCAACGGCTGAGATTAAAACCTTTATTCTTTCCTTTTTAATACACCCTCCCTCTTGACTCAAACCCTAACCCTCATTTCCCCTTAGCACTCAGCCGCCACCATCTCCCCAAGCTCCCTTCCCTCTCACCCTCTTCACCAGTGACCAGCGTAACCCCGACGCTGGCACCACCGAGCTGTGATCCTTCATCCCAACACTCCCATCTCTATCATCCCTCTTCCCTCACCATCATACGCTGACCCTCCTCTCTCCTCCTCTTTGCTTTGCCATCGGCGAAACCCGTTTGAACTGCTATTGCTCCACCATCATTGGTGAAGCTGACTGGCAACCGGTTCTCCTCTCTTATTTCCTCACCGACGAGTGGTGGCCCACTGTCGCCACCTCATTTATCCAGCCAACCCCCACCGTCGGCAAAACCCCGATGAACCCAACAACTGCCACCCTTTCACTCCTCTCCCTCTTCTCCTTCCTTCTTCTCACCTCACCCAAAGTCCTCACTATCGGAGAACCCTGCGCCGCTCATTCCAGCGAGGGTCCAACCATGCTTCCCATCTCCGGTAGGCTCCAATAAAGATTTAGATGATGGACTATTACAAGTCTTGCTCAGTTTTGATTTAAATAATGGATTGTTATAAGTCTGGCTTGGTTTTGATGTGGATTTCATTATGAGCTTCTTATACACCATTTCATCCTCTTCGTTTAAAGGTTCTGTGATCCAAAACTCATTTATGAGGGCTTATGCATAGTCGTTTAATTTCTCCAATTCATGTTTGACTGTCTATGAGAGTTTGGTGAAAACCACCAATTTTTACGAATTTTACTTTTAGCCTAATTCTGAAAATTCGATTATGTGTTTGTTTTGTTGGTAAAGTTGATGTATAAGCATGCCGGATTACTGTTGTTGTTCTAAGTCTGAAACTAATGAGTTGTCTTTATTTTGTTCCTGTGCTTTGTTGCCCCAATGTATTATACATGTTAATCCATAGCTTGGTTACTAGTTGTTGGAATACAATGTTGTGACTTGAAAAATTATGCTTAGTTCTAAGATAGTCTTATATGGCCTATTTGTGAGCACGAGAGTAGAATAATTGCCATGATTCCATTGCTTGACTGATTCTGTGATCCTTTATGCTCACTGTCAGTCGTAATTGGCTCATTCCAAGCATGAATTGACATTTTTTAGATAGCTTTGATACTTGGCCTTCTGTGGTGAAATTTTTTACTATGGAATTTCTTTTAACTAATTGCCTTAGCTTTAGCACTTATCTAATCTTGATAATATTAGAATTATTCCCCTTTAATTGATTCTCCAGATATTTTCTCCCTCTCCCTTCTTGGAATTAGAATTTGGACAGATTTGAGACCCCATGCATTTCGTAAATTTGGATATTACTGATTAATCTCAGCATCTTGACTCCCTAATTGATCTCGTTTCCTTAGCTGGATTGAAAGAATTGTGGTACTTGGTTATTCTTGGTAAACTTGGATATGTAATTGATCAAATCAACATGTCTTCATCCCTTTGATTGATTTCTCTTTCTTTTATGGACATCTTAGTACTTGGATAATTATTGTAAAATGCTGACCGGTTTATTTCATAATTGATTCGACTATCTAATTTTGGAAAAAGAATTTTTGTGTTGACAACTTTGTTACTTGGTTATTTATGGTAAAGTCGAACCTGCCTCATATGCTAATTGATTATCTATGTTAATTAAGGAAAAGGCTCTCTTGATTTATTATTCTGATTATTTCCTTTCCATTGAAAAGCCCCTATTTTTCAACTATATAAATAGCCCCCCCATCTTCAGTAGTTTCTCAGATCTGACATCTCTTACTCTCATATTTTAAAGTTTCTCTTCTGGGATGACAATTGCTAAGTGTTGGATTTCAAATATCTTCTTGTTGTTACGACTAACTTGTTAGTTTCTATCGAAGTAAATTTCAATTCGAATGCAAGCTTCCTTGTAGTTTAGAATATCCACTCTAGTTCATCTATGTTTATTCATGAATGCTTTTAGTGTATGTGTGCGTGAATTCACAGAAAATATGCATGTAGTATCTGTACCTAAAATCTGTCTCTTGTTGGCTTTTCCTTGTTCGCATGTTGGCAGTTTGTTGGTTTATTAGATTATATTTAACTCTGTTTTGTCTTGTTTTCGTGGTATTTGAAGGAATACGGAGGCCCTAATGCACCCCTATTCCTTGACATAAGCACTGCCTAGGGTCCTTGAGATCCTCAGGAACTCTGACATGTCAAGGGGTGGTCCTATGGGGTGTATTCAGGATTCTCTGGATCCTATGTTCTACATTTGACAGGTTTCGGTTAGAAGACGAGTCTTACCGTGAAGAGTTACCCGGGATTGGGAGATCTTGATAGAATTTTAGACTGTATTAATTCTATTTTTTATTTATTATTCATTTATTTGATCTGTAATAATTTATTGTATAAACTCCGACAATGTAATAAAATAATTTAGGGGCTGCTATGGGGGAGGGACAAACTACATGCTACCTGTCAAATCTATCTAAAAAAAATAGAAAGCATGCCTACAGGACTTAAATTAGTTTCAATGTTTTAAACTAGAAATCTTGCCTATAGGTTTAAATTCATTTCAGCTTAAATTAATTACCATGCTATAGTACTTAAAACCAGTTTTCAGTATGTTTCAGTGTTTAAAATAACTAGTTACCATGACATTAGGACTCAATTAATTAATTATTCTTTAAATAATAGGCAGCATGTGCAGTATTTGTAACTAATCATTCTTTGTTTTAACCAGTCCGATGCATGCCTAGATTAATAAAATCAGGTTTCAACATTTTTACACAGTTAGTGACCATGCGTATATGATTCAGAAATCTGTCCTGCACACAACATTTAGATACCATGTCAATAGGATTTAAAGTTGTTTAAGCGTATCAATTCATTTAGATACCATGCTTATAGGATGTAAATTTGTTTAAGCATATCAATTCATTTAGATACCATGCCTATAGGACTTGAATTTTAGCATATTAATTCATTTAGTTACCATGGTCATAGGATTTAAACCTATTTCAGCAGTCATGTAATCAGTTGTCGTGTCTAATAATAATTTGTGTCAGCATGCTTAAAATCAGTTTTAGCGTATTAAAACAAACAGTTAGGTTCTTTACAGATCTAGATTTAGTTTCAGCATGCAAATAATTAGCAGCTCTGTTCATAGGAATTAATAATTTTCTAGGTGTTTTATCATTAGACAACCTGTTCATAGGACCAAATCATATTTTTTTAGAATGTTAAATCAGTTAGTTATCATGCCTATAAGACTAAATTAGTTTCAGCTTTTAAATTAGGAATCACGTAAGCAAAAAATCATTTTCAGCAGTTTAATTGGCTATCAGTTTCAGCACGTTAAGTAGTTGCAGCATGTTAACATACTTATCTGTTCAGAGGATTAAATTCGTTTCCAGCATGTTTAAATAACTAGATATTATGCTTATAGGGTTTGACTGATAGATTTTTTTTTTCATGTCTCAGTCATTATTACTTATGTTTATAGTTTAATAAAAGTGTTATTTTTTCAATGCATGTTTAATCATTTAGTTATCCTTTTAAATTTAGAGGCTTACATAAAACTATTTTGTGCTACTTCTTTTTCAAGTCCATGTATGTTTTTGTTTGATGCTAAATCCCTAGTCTAATTAATAACTTTAGGATCTTATTGTCTAGACCCATATCCAAATAGTAAGTCCAATGCCTCTTGGACATTAAGTTGGGACGGGTAGGCATATTAAGGTATGTTAGACTTTTTCATTTCTTTAGTACGCGCTTAGGTAATAACAACCTTAATAACCAACCTAGGTGGGTAGTCAAAGATGATAGTCTGTGCTCGCTGATTAATACGAGCAATTCTTAATTGGATTGTGAAGTATTAATTTATGTTGCGCGGGGTGATCCTTTAGGCTAAAAAACCCCTCCTCCCCAACTTGTTTCCTCCTACGTCGGGAGTGATCTACATGATACACTTATAGCTCGATAGTCATTGCACTTTGACTAAGAGGTCTCCTACGACTTCGCACAAGGTCGAGCGATTACTCCCCGACGTATGAATTTTGTAGTTATAGTAATTCCTTATGTTATTAAGTGTCTGGGTAGTTAATTAAATCACTTAGTAATTAGGTTATATTCTTTAAATCATTGTGTCAATTCTGTTTTCTCACTTATCTCTCTTCTTATTTACTTGTTCATTTATTTTAATTGTAATTTGCACCTATTTCTTTCTCACTTTGATTTATTAATAATTTTATTAGCCTAATTTATCTGTTTCTTTTAAAATAAGATTTTTACTTGAATTTATTAATCGACCTTTGTTTATCACATACTCCCCACATAAATAATGAATCCGGCAGGGACCCATATTTGTGGACCTCGAAGGGTGCTTAACACCTTCCTTTCGAGGTAATTTGAACTCTTACTCGATTTCTGGTGACGTAGACTTTAGACATTAATTTAATCATAGTTGGTAGTTAGAATGGTGCCCTAACACACCTTTAATTCATTAGGTGGCGACTCTTCATTCACCCTCTTTTTATCCTAAAGAGAGTTGTCACGTCGAATTTCGCTTTTCGCGAGAAAAATAGGGCGCGACAGAATGGCGAATCTGCTGGGGATACTTAGGTTCTAACCGTTACGGGTTTTGTGTTTTATGTGGGATTATTGTGTTCATTTTTTTCTTGTCGTAATTAATTGTTTTTCCTTGTCTTTATTTTTTTTTCATGTTTAGCGCACTCCTTATTTTATGTGTATTTTCTATGTTTAATCTTTATTTTCATAAATAGTTATTTTCATGCTGAAAGTGCTTTCTTTTATTTGTTTTCCTAAATAACATGCCTATTTTTCATGCTTAGAACATTTTAATTTGTTTGAGTGTTCAAATAATATGCCTAGCTGTATTTCTTGAAAAATTATGTGCTATTTTTTTTGTGTGTGCAATTCTTTCTCTTTTATTTTTTGTAAAAAATTATTTCCATGTTGAACTCCCTTTCCTTTCTCCATTTTATTTATCTTTTAAAATAATTCTAGTATGTTTTAATTTTTTTCATGATCAATGTTGAACTCTCTTTATATGTGTTAGCATGCTTGATTTTCTCTTTTTATCCCTTTCTCCATGTTTTCATGTTAAATTCTTTCTCTGTCTTTCACTATTTGTTCCCATGGATAATTTATCTGTTTTATGTTTAGCATGTTTTTCTTTCGATATGTGTTTTATGTTTGACTTCTCCTTAGCGGTCATATATTTTTGGTTTCTCTATCGATTGAATTACTTATTTTTTTTACCACTTTCCTTAACTGTTCAACGTGTTACTGCTTTTCTTATATGCTACATGTTACCGATTTTCATAACTTTCATTCCGCTCATACTTTCCCCACTTGGGAACTTCACACTTTCACACACTATACACGTGAGTTATGCCTTTACACTTCTCCAAAATTTTTTCAAACATCCATTTTAGAGAGTTGGCATTGACGTGGGGTGAGCAGATTATTTTGCTACTGTATGACCACGTGCCTCCTCGCATAGGAAAACCTTGAGTCCGTGTCTATCCAAATCTTATAAACTTAGGATAATGCTATATCCATCCCTTTATATAAGTCATGAATGCATCAACCATAGATGGTTTGTCCCTAGGGATCAACCCATGAAATTAGTAGCCTCCCTATTGTCAAAGGGTTCCCATCAACCCAAAGATAAATAATCATATTATGTGCTAAGTGATCATGACAAATTAATCCAAGCCAGTTTAATATGAAAAGAAGTTTAGAAAAATTTGTTTTGTTTCTCTTTCAGGCTGTAGAATGGAAGGCATACCGGTATTTCCCAACACTAGGATGGTTGTGGGTGTTCCTCACAAATTAAGGAAATGGTGGGAAGATATGAAGAAGGAACATGGTAAGGAGATTCGTCGGTCCTTGGGCTTCCTGGCCTCTTTGATTTATGTAGCTCCAAATCGGTACTTGATCAAGGCTTTGTTGCAATTTTGGGACCCTGAAAGGGTAGTTTTCAAGTTTACTGATTTTGAGTTAACACCGACTGTGGAAGAGATTCGAGGATTCACTAAGTTGCAGTACCAAAATAGAGGGTTGATCTTGCCTCGCAAACAATCTGGGAAAAAGTTTCTGCATCATCTCGGGTTGAAAAATAATCTCAAACTAGCTTGTCTAGACTTTGACCGGATCTCTTTGGATTTCTTGTACAAGCGTTTTAGCCGCAGGGATGGTCATAAGATTTTTCAAAAAGAATTCTCTTGTTCTGCTGAGAAATGGGAAAATAAGCGACTGAATGCTTTTTCCATAGCCTTGCTAGGCACCCTATTGTTCCCGAGGGAGAATGGTAAGATTGATACTTGCCTCAGTTCGGTGGTTCAGGCCTTATGGCGCAGTATTGATAACATGGAAGTCACATTGGTATCCACGATTCTTGCTGAGATATTTAGGGCACTGTCCAAATGCTCTAGGGGCAAGAGGTTTTTCGAAGGGTGTAACCTTCTACTTCAGCTATGGGCCGTTGAGCACTTTTACAAATGGCCCAACTTGATAGACATCTTGACAAGAATGGGAAACAACATCGACACTCATGCTCAAAGGATGGTCAGGTTCAATTCTCCTGTGGGTGCTGAAGATTGGTTTTCTTATATGAAAGCACGTTCAGGGTATCAGATTCAGTGGAAGTATTCATGGTTACCTCCCTGCACAGCCATCATAAGAAGAAACGAGCATTACTACATTGAGCTCATTAGTCTAAAGGGCCGCTAGCCATACGCTCTAGTTCGAGTACTTCGCCAGTTCGGACGAACTCAAGTCATACCTCTAAGAGCTCACATGGGAGGTTCTGAGCTTGAGTTTGGCTCGAAATATGAAATTCCTAGGGCCAAAGAATTACTTCAACAATGGAAAGGGTTGATGACTGTAAATGTGGGAACCGAGCAGGCTTATTGTGCACCCGAATACTATGTGTGGCTTTTGGAGGATGCTAAAGACGTACGGCTTAGCGGATTGGGACAACCTTATGGATTTGAAGATGTAAAAGAGACCACTTGGGCATGAAAGTTGTTGAATCGTCACTATGATATCACTCCTGTAATATGGGCGCAAGTCAATCCAAGAGCTCTGAATCAGTACAATGAAGGCTTTTGAATTTAAGATTATCCCTTGTCACCCCATTTTACCTAGTTCTGTTTTGTTGTTTTTCTTTTTTTTTTCATTCCCACAAAGGATTGTAGTAGATTAAAGTTTGATTCAATAAAGTAGTATGTTTTGTTTATTATCTAACTCTAAACTCCAATTGACATTAAATTTTGGCTTGGATTAAATTATCATAAATTATATATGTGTCGCCTTAGGCCTACCTCTGGCTCAACGAGGTTCCTTACATTTAGGACGTTTATTTTTTCGCAACCAATGTGTTTTTCCTTATAATATATATTGTGCGACTAATTTGGTTTCTGTTGATTTTGTCTTATTTTTTACTTCCTTTCCCAAAGGTTGATTTGTGCATGCTGGGGTATCACACTAGATCAAAAGGGATTCCTCCTCCTCCTCCGCCAAGTCCAAATCGTGAAGTGAAGGATAAAATGGGTGACAGTGTGCAAGTAAAAGGGCTGATACGAGCAAGGAAATCTCAGAAAGTGTTGGAGGAGAGCATAATGAACTAAACTTATGAATGGAGGAGCGAATTGTTGACTTACAGGATGAACTGGCGCAAGTCCGTAATCTGGCCAAGTTGTCCTTTACCTTGAACAGTCCGCAAGACCCGTTGGTTGATGTCAATACCTCCACAAGACCTCAAGCCATACCCACATCACAACCCCTAAATAACCTACATCATACCCCACCAAGAGCTAGCTAATGTCCTCCACCACTACGGTACCCCACACACTCGGCTCCGCAAAATTCCCAAGCCCCTCCAAATATAACCTATATCCACATCCCAGGAAATCATAACCTGAATCCTATATACGTGAAACCGCTCCTTTTGTCTAGTACCAGCCTGAGCCTGAGCCTTTTGAAAAGGACCGATTAATACAAAACATGGCCAAAAATTTAGAGCAGGTAACCAACAGACTGCAACATATGGAGGGCATTAGAGAGGTGAAGGGTCTGAGTTATAAAGATCTGTGTATGCACCCAGACGTTGAATTGCGGGAGGGGTACAAACCTCCTAAATTTGAGTTATTCAATGGGACCGGGGATCCCAAAGCACACTTAAGAATGTACTGTGATAAGCTGGTGGGAGTAGGAAGAGATGAGAAAATACGGATGAAGCTGTTCATGAGAAGCCTTACTGGGGAGGCTTTAACCATGTATATTGAGCAGGATGCCAAAAAATGGTCCAGATGGATAGACATGGACTCTGATTTTGTAGAAAGAATTGGGTTCAACGTTGACAATGCCCCTAATTGGTTCTACATCCAAAACCTGAAGAAGAAGCCTAAAGAATTATTTTGAGAATATGCTTTAAGATGGAGAGCTGAAGCGGCTAGAGCCTGACCTCTAATGGACGAGGCTCAAATGAAATATTATTTTATTCGAGCTCAAGAACCACAGTACTATGAAAAGATGATGCTCATCACAGAGAAGAGTTTTGCCAAAATCATCCAGGTCGGGGAAAGACTAGAAGAAGGCATCAAAAGTGGTAGCATTATCAATCTAGAGCCTCTACAGGTTACCAATAAGTCCCTGCAATCTGGCGGAATTGCTGAAAATCGAAAGAATAAGGAGGTGGGAACTATAATGATGGCGCAGGACTTAAAAACCCCACCCATTCCCCAAACGTCTACACCACACCCTCCGTAATACCAACAACCTCTGGGATCATACCTAATGCCTCTTTATCAAACTCCGTATCGAATGGCTACATACCAAGCACCTTTTCTACCACCATACCAGATTCTATCCTACCCCATTTATAATGCCCAGCCTTCCCAATTCCAATCGCCCCCACCAAATTCAAATTACAGACCCCGAGACAACTTCGAGAAAAGGCCAGTCAAGCAGTATACTCCTTTGGCTGAACCAATTGCCCAGTTGTATGAAAGATTGAACACGGCTAGTCTCATCGCTTCCATTCCTGCTTTAGTTGTGTATTTGTGGATACACAGGCAAAATGGTATGACCAAAAAAGTCTGTGCATACCACTCAGGGATGAAAGGTTCACACTCCACCAAAGTATGTCGCTCACTGAAAGACCGAATTCAGAAGCTGATTGATACGAAGGTTATTTAGTTGAAGGACCCAGCTCCAAATGTCACCAATAATCCACTTCCAAATCATCAGGTAAATATGTTGGAGGTCGGAGAGGTAGTGGATCTGGAGGGTTCTATTTGGGTTGTTAAGAAAGAAAGGGATGTCGCGATGGTGTCACAAAGTCAGGTTTTATTTGAAGTAGAGGTGGCTGCACCTAAACCCACATTCACTGTCTATTAAGCCACTCCAGTTATATACGATCCCCATGCTGTCCTGTGGAATTATGAGAAAGAAATTTTGGGGAAAACAAAAGTAGCAGAGGCAAATGTCACTCAGGGTGTGACTCGATCTGGCAGAATCTACGCACCTGAAAATTTGGCTCAAGGAAGTTCTAGCAAAGGAATGCAACCAGTTATAGAGGTGGAGGAGAATGGCGTTTGGAAGAAGGTACAAGCAAAGGAATATTCTATGGTAGATCAGCTGAGCAAAACTTCAGCTCAAATATCTATTTTGTCACTTTTGCAGACCTTTGAGCTCCATCAGAAGGCTTTAATGAGGGTTCTTAGCGAGGCTTATGTACCGACTAATATCACTGGTGGAGAGGTAGCCCATATGGTCAGGCAGGTATTTGAGGCTCACAAAATATCCTTTCACGAGGATGAGTTGCCACCTCAAGGGAGGGCGCACAATGATGCTTTGTACATCACCATGCAGTATGAAGATACGGTGATAACAAAGGTATTGATCGATCCAGACTCTGGTTTAAACATATGCCCCCTTGCAACACTGATGAGAGTAGAAGTTGACACTTCTAGGATCCAGACTTGGAGGATGAACATAAAGTCTTTCGATGGCTTTCAAAAAGACACCATTTGGGAAATTACCCTCGATATAGTGATTGGTCCTTCCACCTTCCCCATTATGTTTCAAGTAATGGATATCCCAGCTTCCTACAATATGTTACTGGGTCGTCCATGGCTTTATATGGCAGGAACAATGTCCTCTACTCTACATCAATGCCTCAAGTTTGAATGGGACTATCAAGATGTGGTGGTCCATGGTGAGAAAAGACATTCTATATACGCGGTGGAAGGAAAGAAAGGATTGGATAGAGAGATGTTTCACACACTTGAAATGGTGGGATTTGTTGGTGAAGGTCTATGGTGGAGCAGCATGATCATGAATATGTTGCTCCGCTCAGGATTCGTACCTAATGGTGGCTTGGGAGAAAATTTGCAAGGCATAACAGAACCAATACAAATACAGTCATAGGAGACCATGTTCGGGTTGGGTTATCCTTACACTGCACAAGAGTACGAAGATTGGAAGTCACATGTGGGTGGATTTTATTATCCTTCGCCAAGACCGATATTGCCATTGCATCAGACTTTCATCTCCGCAAGATTTCTTGATAATGGTGAAGATGATATGCTAGAAAGCTTAAGTGGTCTATTCTTAACAGAGGTTGATGAGAAGGGTTGCAACGTCATCATCAATGAGGAGAGATGAGGAGTTCCTATATAGAGCAATCAGCCGAAAGCCACTCTCAACAATTGGACTGTCACTCCTTCCAGGGCCCGCCGAGCACTTGGGTAGATGCAATTTTTTTTACTATTTTCAATAAATAGGATCGATTTCAAGTTTACTTTCATTTTATTTACCATTTTGGAGACATTCAGTTTTCTTTAATAAAAGGCTTTCTCTTAAGTCTATTAATATCATTTATTTATGTTCCTTTTTCTTTTTCAGCAAAATTACTTTTAAAAATGTTGAATCTGAGACTGTGAGATGTAATGAGACTGTGCAACATAATATAAGTGAACTAGAAGAGATAGAAGAAGCTGAGGTATCAGACGAACTTGTTAAAAAGGTTGAAGAATTTGAAGATAAACCTAAGGCAAACCTAGTAGATACAGAGGTAGTAAACTTAGGGGACTCAAAAATGACTAATGAAACATACGTCAGTGTTTACTTATCCGAAGATGAAAAAGAGGACTACGTCCGGATTTTGAAAAAGCATAAGGACGTCTTTGCTTGGTCCTATGCAGATATGATAGGGTTGAGAACTTCGATTGTATCTCATAGGTTGCCCACTGATCCATCTTGTCCTCCTGTCAAGCAGAAACTCAGGAAGTATAAACCCGATCTGAGCTTGAAGATTAAAGAGGAGGTAGCAAAGCAAGTCGAGGCCAGAATCATTCGAGTGACTAAATATCCTACTTGGCTGGCCAATATCGTGCATGTTCACAAAAAAGATGGTAAGGTCAGATTCTCTGTCGACTACAGGGATCTTAACAGAGCCAGCCCTAATGATAACTTTCCACTCCCTAACTACACATCTTGATTGATAATTGTGCCAAGCATGAAACACAATCATTTGTGGATTTCTTTGCCGGCTATCATCAGATTAAGATGCATAAGGATAATGTTGAGAAGACTGCTTTCATTACACCTTGGGGGGTCTACTGTTACAAGTTCATGCCTTTTGGATTGAAAAATGCTGGTGCTACATACATGAGGGCCATGACTACCATTTTTTTCATGATATGATCCACAAAGAAATTGAAGTTTATGTGGACGATGTTATCATCAAATCCAAGAAGGGTTCAAATAATTTGGATGATCTCGAGAAGTTCTTTAATAGATTACAAAAGTACAATCTAAAGCTAAACCCGGTGAAGTATGCCTTCGGAGTCCCCACGGAAAAGTTATTGGGTTTCATCGTCAGTCATCGAGGTATAGAGTTGGATCCGACCAAAATTAAAGCCATCAAGGAGCTTTCGCCGCCAAAAATTAAAAAGGAAGTAATGAGTTTCTTGGGCTGACTCAACTATATCAGTCGCTTCATAGCCCAATCCACTATCATCTGTGAGCCAATTTTCAAGTTGCTGAAAAAGGATGCTGCCATAAAATGGACGCAAGAGTGTCAAAAGGCGTTTGACAAAATCAAGAATTACCTATCTAATCCTCCTATATTGGTCTCTCCTGAGCCAGGTAGGCCGCTACTGCTATATTTATCTGTGATGGATAATGCCTTCGATTGTATTCTGGGACAGCATGATGAAACGGGGAAGAAGGAGCAGGCAATCTATTACATGAGTAAGAAGTTCACATCATATGAGGCTCATTACTCTTTTCTGGAACGCACGTGTTGTGCATTGAATTGGGTAGCCCAGAAGTTGAGACATTACCTCTCAGCATACACTACTTACTTGATCTCGAGAATGGATCCACTGAAGTACATCATCCAGAAGCCTATGCCAATCGGATAGTTGGCTAAATGGCAGATTTTGTTGAGTGAATTTGACATAGTTTATGTAACTTAGAGGTCCATGAAAGCACAGGCGTTGGCAGACCACCTGGCCGAGAAACCCATAGATGATAGATACGAACCCTTAAAGACTTATTTTCCTGATGATGAAGTGGCATTTGTGGGAGAAGACATATTTGAAATATATGATGGATGGAGGATATTCTTTGATGGAGCCGTGAACTTCAAAGGGCTAGGTATTGGAGCTGTTTTGATCTCAGAAACTGGCTAGCATTATCCGGTATCAGCCAAACTCAGGTTTCCTTGCACAAACAATATGGCTGAATATGAAGCTTGCATTTGGGGCTTCGACTGGCCATTGACTTGAATTTCCAAGAGGTATTGGTAATTGGGGACTCAGACCTGTTGATTCATCAAGTACAAGGGGAATGGGCTACCAAGAATAGGAAACTCCTACCATACATAGATTGCATACAGAAGTTGCGCAAGAGGTTTGTCAAGTTAAAATTCAAACATGTTCCGTGGATCCAGAATGAGTTTGCAGACGCTTTGGCTACCTTGTCTTCTATGATTCAGCATCCGAATAAGAATTATATTGACCCCATTCCTATCCATACTCACGAGCAACCTGCATATTATTTCCATGTCAAAGAAGAGTTAGATGGCAAGCCATGGTATGTCGATATCCAGGGATACTTGAAGAATGGAGATTACCCAGAGAACGCCACAAGTATTCAAAAATGCACTATTTGGAGGTTATCAAATTAGTTATTCTTAAGTGGAGAAATCGTGTACAAGAGGATTCCTGATTTAGGGTTACTGAGGTGCGTTGATGCTAGAGAAGCTTCTAATTTGATTGATGAGGGTTATGCTGGAACTTGTGGCCCTAACATGAACGGATTTACCTTGGCCATGAAAATCCTGAGATCCGGGTACTTTTGGTTGACTATGGAGACATATTTCATTCGTTATGTGCAAAAGTGTCATCAATGCCAGACTCATGTCGACATGATTTGAGTTCCTCCCAATGAACTCCATGTCACAAGCTCCCCTTAGCCATTTACAGCTTGGGGTATGGACATCATTGGTCCTATTGAACCTGCCGCATCCAACGGTCATAGGTTCATCCTTGTTGATATTGATTATTTCACTAAGTGGGTCGAGGCTACCTCGCATAAATTTGTCACAAAGAAGGTTGTAGCTGATTTTGTCCGAGATCATATTATCTGTCGATTTGGGGTTCCTGAGTCAATTATTACAGATAATGGTGCCAATCTTAATAGTGATCTAATGAAAGCAAAGTGTGAGCAGTTTAAGATCAACCATCAAAACTCTACAACATATAGGCCACAGATGAACGAAGCAGTTGAGGCTGCAAACAAGAACATCAAGAGGATATTGCGTAAGATGATCAACAATTACAAGCAATGGCATGAGAAGTTACCTTTCGCATTGATGGGATATCGCACTACAGTAAGGACCTCTACAGGGGACACCCCTTATCTCTTGGTTTATGGTACTGAAGCTATGATACCAGCCGAGGTAGAGTTACCTTCTTTAAGAATAATTCAGGAAGCAGAGTGAAGTGATGCCAAATGGGTGCAAAGTAGAATGGAAAAATTGGCACTCATTGATGGGAGGAGAATAAACGCGATTTGTCATGGTCAACTCTTTCAGAATAGAATGGCCAAAGATTTAAACAAGAAGGTCAGACCAAGGTGCTCCACACCCGGCCAACTTGTGCTGAAATGGATCTTTCTAAATCAAGATGAGGCAAGAGGAAAATTCGCACCAAATTGGCAAGGTCCTTACATGGTCCATTGGGTTCTGACAGGAGGAGCACTCATACTAGAGGAAATGGACGGTGAAGTGTGGCCCAAGCCTATCAATTCAGATGCCGTCAAAAGATACTTTATCTAAGAATTGAGAAGAAAGTTTATTTCTGTTATGCTTCCTTACCTTGTAATTGGAACTATGTTTGACCTGATTCCCGTTTAAGAGGGATACGTAGGCGCTCCTATGGAGTTCGGTCTTATCATAATACAACCTTCCATTTTCCCTTATCGAGCACTGTAACTAGGGCAGAATTTTTGAGAGGATCTCAAAAATTCCATCTGAAAAACATCACCATGGATCATAAGACTGGGGCAAAATTTTGAGGGAACCTCAAAATTCACAACAAGCGACCATTTGTTCTACAAAACTTCTAGCCGAGGATCAAGTTCTACACTGGGGTAGAAATTTTTGAGAGCCCTCAAAAATTTCATCGAAGCTGCACTCCAAACTCAAAGACATTCTCTTATAAGATGTTGTGATGTCTCAAAACATGTCACGGTTTATGATTCAACAATATTTTGATTTTTCTTAACATTTCCTTTCTCTTTTCAAAGCAAATTATTTCAAAATATGATTTCAAAACTCATCCATTTATTTGCTTGAGTGAATGCCTGAAGATAATGCGACAGTCCACAAACACAAAACAAGGAGGACAGATGCACCCCAAGAGCAGATGCACAGATCAACCTCCCCCTTTTACAAATTAACAATTTTTCTTTGAACGCAGAATTGGCAGGTACAAATTCGAGAATCATCTCAGCAGCATCAAGACAAACATCGTCATCAAAATATGGCAAGAAAGCTAAGCCACTGTATCTCTTCAAAGAAGAATTATATTTGGCCTAGAACTGCATTATGCCCGAGAATTATATTTGGCTCGATAATTTCATTTGGCTTGAGATTGCATGATGCTCAAGAACTATATTCGGCTCGAGAATTGCATTGCCCTAGAATTATAATTGGCCCGAGATTTGTATTTGGCCCGAGATTGCATTATTCTCGAGATGACATTTGGCCTGAGACTACATTGAGCCCGAGAATTGTGAATTGCATTGAGCCCGAGATTGCATTTGGCCTGAGAAATGCACTGCACCCGAGAATTGCGTTTAGCCCGAGAATTGCATTTGGTCCAAGATTGCATTAAGCCCAAGAATTGCATTATGCCCGAGATCACATTTGGCTCGAGAATTGCATTTGGCCCGAAAACTGCATTGTGCCCGAGAAAGACATTGAGCCCTAGAATTGCATTGTGCCCGATATTGCATTATACCCGAGATGGCATTTGGCCCGAAAATTGCATCGTGCCTGAGATTACATTGAGCCCGAGAATTGTGAATTGCATTGAGCCTGAAAATTGCATTTGGCCCGAAAATTGCATTGAGCTCGAGAATTGTATTATGCCCGAGATGGCATTTGGCCCGAGAATTGCATTTGATCCGAGAATTGCATTATGCTCGAGATCACATTTGGCCTGAGAATTGCATTGTGCCCGAGATTACATTGAGCCCGAGAATTGCGAATTGCATTGAGCCCGAGAATTGCATTTGGCCTGAGAATTGCATTATGCTTGAGAAATGCATTGAGCCCGAGAATTGCATTGTGCCCAAGAATGCATTGTGCCCGAAATTGAATTGAGCCTGAGATCGTATCGAATCACAACAAGCTACCATAGATTAAATCATTCAGAAGCTACCAAACGTCATGCTATGCCATTTAAAACAGATACGCTTTCTTTAATCATCATTTAATCATCCGAGGGTGCCATGGTCTAAAGGCATCATTTCCATGGCCTGCGGACATCATTTCATGGCCTAAGGGTTTAATTTATGTTTATCATGCTCTGAAGGCGTCATAGTCTAAAGGCATCATTTCCATGGCCTGCGGACATCATTTTATGACCTAAGGGTTTAATTTCTGTTTATCATGCTACGAAGGCGTCATAGTCTAAAGGGATCATTTCCATGGCCTACGGACATCATTTCATGGCCTAAGGATTTAATTTCTATTTATCATGCTCCGAAGGCGTCATAGTCTAAAGGAATTATTTCCATGGGCTGCGGTCATCATTTCATGGCCGGAGGATTAATTTTACGTATCATGGCCCTAAGATATCATCGCTTAAGACATTATTTATACCGTCCTAAGCAACTTTCCATAGTCTTAAAGGGAACTTGCATCATGTTTAAATACCGATGATACTTTACTTTATTCTTCTTTAAGTGCTAATCTTTTATCTAGTTATAATAGAATTCGCAGGCATTGAGAGCCGACCAAGTCAAGAAACGACGTTAATCATCGCCTTCACTTTCAAAACCTAACTTTTCTTATCCCTATATCACCAGCACTAGACCATTGCTCTCGTCTTATTCCCAGCTAATCGTTTAAATCTCATCAACTCGTGCCAACTACATCTTCGTTCGTATTTTCAGATGTGCATTTTATTTAGAAACCTCATTCGTTTCTGAATCCAGAACTACACACGGCCTGATTCTCGTAAGACCCGAGATATGTAGGTGACTTTAAACTGAAGTCTCGACCACACGATTTTCCATAACTCCCTCTTGTTTCTTCTGACTCCAAAAGAATCATCCTCCCAGTCGGACAAAATTGGCTAAGTCAACGTTCCTTGCCCGATAATTCATCCTTCATTCCCGAGCAAGGAAGGAGCAGCTGTTGACACCCAATTTTAACCTCCCTATACCTCTCTCGGGCTGTTATTTTACTAATGTTTACTATTTTAAAAACTTAATTTTCCTTGCGCATGACTTTTATTTACTAAATAAATCACGTCTTTTATCATTGTCTTGACAATTTTCAAATTCGTAATCAATTTATGAATACATAATTTATTTCTTATTGTTACTATTTTATCGTAAATTTTGTATAGTATTACACGTCATTATTTTATCATAATTTATTTATAATTTTTAAATAATAATATATAGTTTTGATAAGTATCATTATTTATTTTTATCAACTAAATTATATATATGTAGTATTTTACGTACTAATTATCGTTAATTATTATTTTATTTAACAAATTATATATGGTTTTATTAATCAAATAGCAGCCCAATTATATTTGGTCTTCCCAATTTATTTAAATCATAGCCCCTTTCTATCCAATTTCTTTCAAATCTAGCCTAAATTGAGTCATTTGGGGCAAATTCTAAATATCAATTTCAATTCCAATTGTCCAAATTATTGACCCTGACCCATTTTGACTAGTTTAACCCGACCCAAAACCCTTTGTTTGATCTCAACTATTGATCTATTCCAATCCAACGGCTGAGATTAAAACCTTTATTCTTTCCTTTTTAATACACCCTTCCCCTTGACTCAAACCCTAACCCTCATTTCCCCTTAGCACTCAGCCGCCACCACCTTCCCAAGTTCCCTTCTCTCTTGCCCTCTTCACCAGTGACCGGCGTAACCCCGACGTCGGCACCGCCGAGCTGCCATTCTTCACCCCAACACTCCCATCTCCATCATCCCTCTTCCCTCAACACCATACGCTGCCCCTCCTCTCTCCTCCTCTTTGCTTCACCACTGGCAAAACCCGTACTGTCACGACCCAACCCATCGTGAGTGGCACCCACCCAACCCCCGGATGAGCGAACCAATAGAGTCCCACTCTTTGCCTAACAAACAGCCTAAAACTAATAACAGAAAGTAAACTAACAATCAAAATAAGCCAAAACAAATTATTAATATAATCCTGCGGAAAATCCCACCTAGGAACTGAAGATCATTGTACCAAACATCAATACCAAATCTGGAGTACGAGGATGCAACCCCAAAAGATAAACTGAAATAGTTTTAAGTCCGAAACAATTGGACTGAAACTCTAAAGATAACCCAAGGTAGCTCGAATCAAGCAGCTCACCCTTGAAAGTCATAAATCGCCGGTGCTAGATGCGAGGTCGCGTCTCAGTCGCTGGTAGATTTCCTGTACTCACCAAAAGAAAGAGAAGTGCAGTATCAGTACACCACAACTGTGTACTGGTAGGATCATCATCCAGTTTTCAAGTAAACAGTATATATTTTGTACAACAATATCAAGTAAGGAGTATGGCAAACATGCAACAATAATCACATGCATATCTAGCCTACAGGTCTCTAACTATCTTGTTACCGCATGAATCCATCTCTTACAGTTCTAATCCATAACATGTAACCACAACACTCCTTTCTGTCTAGCCCGGACCCACCCTGGAATCCCTCTAGACAACACCAAAGGTAATTGTTCAACCCGGCCTAAACCAAGACCAACACAGCAGTTATACAACAGTTTCCGGCCACTCAAGGACCATCAACAATAGCACCTTTAACTAGATAACCCGGTCCACTAACGGAACCAATACTAAGTATTACATCTAGTAAAACAACCCGGTCCACTCACAGAACCAATATCAAGTATCACATTCAGTAAAACAACCTAGTCCACTCACGAAACCAATATCAACCAATGCAATACAATAGTCAATGAAACAATGCAAGATGCAATAAAGTAAACCCGTACCAGGCGTGGTACCCGTGCCAACCAAATGATATACCCGTACTAGGCATGGTACCCGTGCCAACCATGTGTTATACCCGATCCAGGCGTGGTACCCGAGCCAACCGAATGTCAACAATCACAGTTAATATATGAACACACACAACTTGTAAAACCAACAAGTAAACCGTTCAATCACAGACTGTAACCAGGAATCTAAATATTCCTCACAATTTCCCTAAGCAATGTAGGGCATACAATCACTTAGACATGAGTACATCACTATACACATTCACAGAAAATCATAAGCCATCACCTACCTCGAAATGTTCCAAGCTATATTTGACCCGAGCTTTTCCATGTTACGGATTCCTCTCTCGTTCTTGGTCTAAAAACAACACATAATACATTCCATTAACACATAAGGCCTGCACATTACCCGGATTATACCAAATCCCAAAACCCCAGGCTATCCATGATCATCCCACCCTTTTCCTGGCCTTTTCACCATTAATTCCCCTAGTTCTATAATTTTTACGGATAAAAACATGAAATCAAACAACCTATGATCATTTTAATGTACTTTATCAATGCCCAAGAACACACATGCTTGGAATCCCCTCCCTTTCCCGAATTCCACCATCCCTAGGTTATTCTAACCTTTCCCCAATTTCTCTCCTAGCAATTTTACCGCACAGGAAACGTATTACCAAGTTTAGGAAACGAAAGCCTTACCTTAGGGAAGATTTTTGACGGAAGGATGAAGAAAATTGTCGGGAAATGGCCCAGCCCTTCTCCAAAACAATCTTTTGAAAACTGAATGTTTTGAGAGTTGTTTCTGCATTAAAAACCCATCAGACCGTTATAGCGGTCTATGCTCCGCTATAGCAGTCCCGCTATAACGGTAGGCTGCCGCTATAGCGGTCTTATGTGGGTTTACCGCCCTTTGACCGTCGCTATAGCTGTAATTTCTACCGCTATAGTGATGGACGCTATCATGCGTGACAACGCTCATCACAGACAGAAAGTCCGGAACTCTACCAGTTTTGTCCATTTCATAACACACTTGTTTCCCCCGACGTCTTGAAACAACCCCTTCACATCAAATGCGATTCTGGGAGTTCTACTTACCCAAATGCGATTCCGAAAAGTCCCCTGGACTCCTTTATGTATTGGCTACATGGAAAACTAGCTCACTCCAAGACACCCTAACCCATCTTTACCCGGATTTACCTAAACTCTACCTCACTCCAAAACCGGCCGAGGCTAGCCTAGCCTAGAATTTCAAACTCCCGAACCTGAACTTTTCTAACTCTAAAACTTGGCACGATGGAACTAGTCGTAACGACGGACCTGGTTGTTACAACAGATACTAATTTACCCATCATTCGTCCCCGAATGATCAAACCCAAATTTGCAAAAAATAAAAGGAAGGAAGTATAGTACCTGAATCCTCAAACAGTTGAGGGTACTTGTCCCGCATGTCCTTCTCGGTTTCCCAAGTGGCTTCCTCAACCGGATGATTCTTTCACTGAACCTTCACCATGTGAATCACCTTTGTCCTTAACCTCCAAACATCCCGAGCAAGAATCACAACCAGTTCCTCCTCATAACGAAGATCCTTATCAAAAAGTACTTCATCCTAATTGATGATGTAGTCCCCATCCCCATGGTATCGCTTGAGCATGGATACATAGAATAACGGATGGACGCCCGACAAACTGGGTGGCAGTGCTAACTTGTAAGCTACTGGCCCCATAATTTGAAGCACTTTGAATTGACTGATGAACTGAGGTCTAAGCTTGCCCTTATTACCAAACCGCATAACCCCTTTCATTGGCGATACTTTTAGCAATACTTTTTCACCAACCTGAAAGTCCATGTCCCAGACCTTGCGATTTGCATATCCCTTCTACCTGCTTTGAGCAGCCAACAACTTGGTCTATATGCCCCTTACATTTTCCTGCGCTTCCTTCACTAAGTCTATGCCCAAAGGCTTCACATCACCTTCCACAAACCACCCAACTGGTGATCTACAGTTTCTCCCATACAAGGCCTCGAACGGTGCCATATTGATACTGGAGTTGTAGTTAATATTGTACAAGAATTCGCACAATGGTAGAAACTGGTCCCAATGACCACTGAAGTCTATTATACATGCTCTCAGCATGTCCTCCAATACCTGAATCGTCCTCTCCGACTGACGATCAGTCTGAGGATAGAAGGCTGTGCTAAAGGTGAGTTGTGTACCCAACTCTTCATGTAACTTGCCCTATAACTTAGAAGTAAACTGCGTACCCCTCTCTGAAATGATGGACAGTGGTACCCCATGTAGTTTCACAATCTCTTTCATGTAGATCTTGGCCAATTTATGCGAATTATAATCTACCCTGACCGAAATGAAATGAGCGGACTTGGTCAGCCTGTCAACAATGACCCAGATTGAGTCATACTTTCCCAATGTCTTGGGAAGACCCACCATGAAATCCATGGCTATCCTTTCCCACCTCCACTCTGGAATTGGCATTCTCTGAAGTAGTCCTGCAGGTCTCTGATGTTCATACTTCACCTGCTGTCAGTTCTGACATTTGGATACAAAATCTACTATGTCCCTTTTCATCTTGGGCCATCAATAACGCTACCTCAAGTTCCTATACATTTTGGTCACACCCGGATGAATTGAGTACCGCAAACCATGAGCTTCTGTCAAGATTTTCTGTATTATATCATCAACCCGAGGAACACAAATCCTCTCCCTGAAATGCAACACTCCACCAGAGTCTAACATGACGTCTCTGGACTCCCCGGATATCACCTTACCTCACAACTTACCCAGTTTCGGATCCTGAAACTGTTTTGCCTTTATTTCCTCTATAAAGGTGGCCTTGACCTCAATGCTGGCCAACAACCCACCTTGATCTGAAATACCCAAGTGCATGAACTTGGCCTCCAAAGCCTAAATTTCCTTAGCCAATGGTCATTTGGACGCCCCCAAACAAGCCAAGCTACCCATGCTAATAGTTTTCCGGCTCAATGCGTCTGCCACCACATTAGCCTTACCCGGATCGTACTGAATGGTCACATTATAATCTTTCAATAACTCCATCCACTTCCTCTGCCTCAGATTCAAATCTTTCTAAGTGAAAACGTGCTTCAGACTGTGATGATCTGTGAATACTTCACACTTGACACCATAAAGGTAGTGTCTCCTGATTTTCAAAGTAAAACCACCGCTGGCAACTCTAAATCGTGAGTCGGGTAATTCCTCTAATGCACCTTCAACTGCCTGGATGCATAGGCTATCACATTCCTATCCTGCATAAACACAACTCCCAAACCAGAATGTGAAGCATCACAGTAAACAACAAAGTCTTTACCTTCAACCGGCAAGGACAAAATAGGGGCTTTGGTCAAAATTGTCTTGAGCTTTTGGAAGCTCTCCTCGCATTTGTCGGACCACACAAATGGTACCTCTTTCTGTGTCAACCTGGTCAGTAGAGTAGCAATAGAAGCAAAGTTCTTAACAAACCTCTGGTAGTACCCCGCGAGCCCAACAAAACTCCTCACCTCAGTCACAGAGCTAGGTCGAACCCAACTCTTGACTGCCTCAATTTTCTGGGGATCCACTATCGCCCCTTTTTCTGACACTACATGCCCCAAGAATGCCACAAAAGTCAACCAAAATTCGCACTTAGAGAACTTTGCATAAAGCTTTTGATGTCTCAAAATATCCAACACAATATGAAGATGATTGACATGCTCTTCCCTACTCTTAGAGTAGATCAATATATCATCGATGAACACAATAACAAAAGAATCCAAGTAGGACTTAAACACCCCATTCATCAAACTCATGAATGCTGCCTGTACATTGGTCAAACCAAACAACATTACCATAAACTCATAATGCCCACACCGGGTCCAAAAAGCAGTTTTCGGAATGTCCTCAGGTCTAATCTTTAGCTGATGATACCATGAACTCAAGTCGATTTTTGAGAACACCGATGCACCCTGAAGCTGGTCAAATAAATAATCTATACGGGGTAGAGGGTACTTATTCCGGATGGTCACCTTGTTCAACTGCCTATAATCTATGCACATCCGCATACTACCATCCTTCTTCTTTACAAACAAGACCGGAGCACCCCAAGGTAAAGCACTGGGACGTATAAATCCCTTATCTAGGAGTTCCTGCAGCTGAGTCTTCAGTTCTTTTAACTTTGTTGGAGCCATTCTATACGGAGGAATGGATATGGGATGAGTGCCTGGCTGTAAATCGATACAAAAATCTATGTCTCTATCTGGAGTTATACCAGGCAAGTCTGCTGGAAACACCTCTACAAATTCGGAAACCACTGGAACTGACTCAATAGGAGGAGACTCCACACTATTATCCCGGAGATGAGCCAAGAAGGCTAGACACCCCCTCCCAACTATCTTCCTAGCCTGGACAAACGATATTATCTTAACTGGCTTAGGCATGTATACACCTTCCCACTCTAGTCTATCCTTACCCAGAATCTCTAGAGCTACAGTCTTGGTGTTACAGTTCAACACAACATGATAAGGATATAGCCAGGTCATACCCAAGATAATATCAAAATCAGCCATGTCCAGAATTACCAAGTCTACCCAAGTATGTAACCCCACAAAAACAATAGAACAACCACGATAAACATGAGTCACAACCACCGACTCTTCCACTGAGGTAGAAACATAGATAGGGGAATCAAGGATATCAAAGGTCAAACCCAGTCCCAAAGCAAAACTCACAGACACATAAGAATATACAGAACCTAGGTCAAACAATACTGAAGCCATTTCATCACAGACAAGAATAGCACCTGTGATCACCGTATCTGAGGCTTCCACCTCAGTCCTTCCTAGAAATGAAAAGCAATGTGCCTGATCATCAATCGGGACAACTTACCTAGCCGGCTGCGCCACACCCCTTCCTGCGCCACCATTCCCTCGATCTCCCCGGCCTTCCTGGAAATTACCTCACCCACCCTATGGACGACCCCTAGCATTACCACCTTTGCTTGCAGAACCACTGCTCTAGTCTGCTGCTGACCGTGATTACCTTCCTGCCTATATGGACACTCCCTCTTAAAGTGGCCAAACTCACCACAATGGAATAAACCATGGTCCAAAGTAGGCCTGCTAGCTGATGTATATGATGATCCCTCGCCTCTAGGAGCTGAAGACTGAGCTCCCCGACGACCACCTGTAGTAGCTGGCAGAGCTGACTCAATAGGACAGGCCGGATAAGCCTGCTGATGCTGGCCCCTTGAGTATGAACCACCATAGTTTTCCTCATTCTGGGGCTTTTTGGCTAAGGCCTTAGCCTGCCTCGCTTGCCTAACTCCCTCAATCTTCTTCACATAGTCCACCACATCATTAAAACCCTTCCCTGAAGAAGTCATATGCACTGACAGTACCTGCAGATCACTATTCAGACCCTTGATAAAAAACCAGACCCATTTCTCCTCGGAACCCAACATCTGTGTAGCAAAAGGAGACAACGCATGGAACTTAGCCTCATAAGCTGAGACCGACATGCTACCCTTCTCCAAGTTCAGAAACTCATTCTTCTTCTGGTACCTCAAAGTACGAGGAATGTACTTCTCTAGAACTGCTTCTAAGTCAGTGGAGGTAGGATAGATGACCGACACACAACATGAGACCTCCACCACTGCTTGGCATCACCCTGCAGCTGAAAAGTGACAAACTCTACTCCAAGATGACGTACAATACCCAACTTGTGCAACCTCTCATGGAAATCCAGGATGAACTCATAGGCATCCTCCTTGTCTGTACCCTGAAACATCGCAGGTTTCAGCTTAAGAAACTTAGTCAGCAACTCATGCTCATTACATGTCATCACTGGGCCTAGCATTGGCCTGAGGAGATCATTTATGCCCGAAGCTGCATCTATCCTTGGTGTAGTAGTAACTGCTGGCTGAGTATCCAAAGCCTGATTTACATAAGCTGCGGGTATGGATCCAGCGCCAACCAACCCACTCAGAATATCCCATGCCTACCTGAAAGCTTCCGGTGTCATAGTAGGAAGGCATGCACCCCCAATCGGTGCCTCCTTCTCCTGAGCTCCTCTATCCTCTACAACCACTTATTCTACATCCTCAGCCACATGATCCTGAGGTGGGGGAGGGGTTACCTCACGTGCAATAGCAGCAGCTCAAGCCCCACCCCTAGCAGGTGCGGCTCCAGCTCGTCCCCTACCTCTGCCATGAATTGCCGGCCCACTGCTGGGACCGCTGGCCTTTCTCCATTATTCCTTGTAGTAACCATCTGCGGACAGAATAGTGAACGAGGTTAGATACCAATTTGTATCACCAGATACCAATTGGAATCGAGTTATAGCATAAAGGAAAGAAGGAAGAGATAGTTTTTCCTAAAGCCCCATATCCTATCGAAGAAAAGTATGGACGTCTCTGCACCGTTCCGCAAGACTCTACTAGACTTGTTTGGTACAACGAGATCAATGAACCTAGGCTCTAATACCATATTTGTCACGACCCAACCCGTCGTGAGTGGCACCCACCCAACCCCCAGATGAGCGAACTAATAGAGTCCCACTCTTTGCCTAACTAACAGCCTAAAACCAATAACAGAAAGTAAACTAACAATCAAAATAAGCCAAAATTAATCATTAATATAATCCTGCGGAAAATCCCACCTAGGAACTGAAAGTCATTGTACCAAACATCAATACCAAATCTAGAGTACGGGGATGCAACCCCAAAAGATAAACTGAAATAGTTTTAAGTCTGAAACAATTGGACTGAAACTCTAAGGATAATCCAAGGTAGCTCGAATCAAGCAGTTCACTCTTGAAAGTCAGAAATCACCGGTGCTAAATGCGAGGTTGCGTCTCAGTCGCTGGTAGATTTCCTGTACTCACCAAAAGAAAGACAAGTACACTATCAGTACACCACCACTGTGTACTGGTAGGATCATCAGCCAGTATTCAAGTAAACAGTATATATTTTGTACAACAATATAAAATAAGGAGTATGGCAAACATGCAACAATAATCACAGACACATCTAGCCTACAGGTCTCTACCTATCTTGTTACCGCATGAATCCATCTCTTATAGTTCTAATCCAAAACATGTAACCACAACTCTCCTTTCTGTCTAGCCCGGACCTACCCTGGAATACCCTCTAGACAACACCAAAGGTAATTGATCAACCCGGCCTAAACCAAGACCAACACAGTAGTTATACAGCAGTTCCCGGCCACTCAAGGACCATCAACAATAGCACCTTTAACTAGACAACCCGATCCACTCACGGAACCAATACCAAGTATTATATCCAATAAAATAACCCAGTCCACTCACGAAACCAATATCAAGTATCACATTTAATAAAATAACCCAGTCCACTCACGGAACCAATATCAACCAATGCAATATAATAGTCAATGAAATAATGCAAGATGCAATAAAGTAAACCCATACCAGGAGTGGTACCCGTGCCAACCGAATGATATACCCGTACCAGGTGTGGTACCCATGCCAACCATGTGCTATACTCATATAAGGCATGGTACCCAAGCCAACCGAATGTCAATAACCACAGTCAATATATGAACACATACAACTTGTAAAACCAACAAGTAAACCGTTCAATCACAGACTGTAACCAGGAACCTAAACAATCCACATAATTTCCCTAAGTAATGTAAGGCATACAATCACTTAGACATGAGTACATGACTATACACATTAACAAAAAATCATAAGCCATCACCTACCTTGAAATATTCCAAGCTCTATTCGACCTGAGCTTTTCCGTGTTCCGGATTCCTCTCTCATTCTTGGTCTAAAAACAACACATAATATATACCATTAACACATAAGGCCTGCACATTACCTGGATTATGCAAAATCCCCAAAACCCAGGCCATCTATGATCATCCCACCCTTTTCTCGAGCTCTTCCACCGTTAATTCCCCTAGTTCTATCATTTTTACGGAAAGAATAGGAAATTAAACAATCTATGATCATTTTAATGTACTTTATCAATGCCCAAGAACACACATGCTTGGAATCTCCTCCCTTCCCCGAATTCCACCATCCCTAGGTTATTCTAACCTTTCCCCAATTTCCCTCCTAGCAATTCTACTGCATAGGAAACGTATTACCAAGTTTGGGGAACGAAAGCCTTACCTTAGGAAAGATTTTTGACGGAAGGATGAAGAAAATCGCCTGGAAATCGCCCAGCCATTCTTTAAATTAAACTTGTGAAAACTGAATGTTTTGAGAGCTGTTTCTACATTAAAAACCCATCGGACCTCTATAGCAGTCCCCGCTCCGCTATAGCGGTCCTGCTATAGCGGTAGGCTGCCTCTATATCGGTCTTAAGTGGGTTGAACGCCCTTTGACCGCCGCTATAGTGGTAATTTCTACCGCTATAGTGGTGGCCGCTATTGTATCTGACAATGCTCGTCATGGACAGAAAGTCCTGAACTCTGCCAATTTTAGCCATTTCACAACACACTTGCTTACCCCGTCGTCCCGAAACAACCCCTTCACGTCAAACGCGATTTCGGGAGTTTTACTTACCCAAATGGGATTTCGAAAAGTCCCCTGGACTCCTTTATGTCTTGGCTATGTGGAAAACTAGCTCACTCCTACATACTTTAACCCATCTTTACTCCGATTTTCCTAGACTCTACCTCGCTCCAAAACTGGCCGAGGCTTGCCTAGCCCTGAATTTCAAACTCCCAAACCCAGAGTTTTCTAACTCTAAAACTTGGCACGATGGAACAACCCATAATGAAGAACCCGATCATTACACGTATGAACTACCTCTTCTACACCATCATTGGTGAAGCTGACCGGCCACCGATTCTCCTCTCTTCTTTCCTCACCGATGAGCAGTGGCCCACTGTCACTACCTCATTTCTCTGGCCAACCCCCACCATTGGCAAAACCCTGATGAACCCAACAGCCGCCACCCCTTCACTCATTTTCCTCTTCTCCTTTCTTTTCCTCACCTCACCCAAAGTCCTCACCACCAGAGAACCCTGCGCTTCTCATTCCAGTGAGGGTCCAGCCATGCCTCCCATCTCTGGTAGGCTCCGATAAAGATTTAAATGATGGAATATTATAAGTCTGGCTCAGATTTAAATGATGGATTGTTACAAGTCTGGCTCGGTTTTGATGTGGATTTTATTATGAGCTTCTTCTACACCATTTCATCCTCCTTGATTACAGGTTCTGTAATTCAAAACTCATTTATGAGAGCTTATACATGGTCATTTAATTTCTCTGATTCGTGTTTGGATGTCTATGACAATTTGGTGAAAACCGCCAATTTTTATGAATTTTACTTTTAGCCTAATTCTAAAAATTCGATTATGTGTTTGTTTTGTTGGTAAAATTGATGTATAAGCATGCCAGATTACTGTTGTTGTTCTAAGTCTGAAACTGATGAGTTGTCTTTGTTTGGTTGTTGTCCTTTCTTTCCCCAATGTATTATACATGTTAATCCATAACTTGGTTACTAGTTGTTAGAATACAGTGTTGTGACTTGAAAAATTATGCTTAGTTCTAAGATAGTCTTATATGGCATGAGAGTAGAATAATTGTCATGATTACATTGCTTGACTGATTTTGTGATTCTTTATGCTCACTGTCAGTCGTAGTTGGCTCATTCCAAGCATGAATTGATATTTTTTAGATAGCTTTGATACTTGGCCTTCTGTGGTGAAATTGTTTACTATGGAATTTCTTTTAACTAATTGCCTTAGATTTAGCACTTATCTAATCTTGATAATGTTGGAATTACTCCCCTTTAATTGATTCTCCAAATATTTTCTCCCTCTCCCTTCTTGGAATTAGAATTTGGACAGATTTGAGACCCCATGCATTTCGTAAATTTGGATATTACTGATTAATTTCAGCATCTTGACTCCCTAATTGATCTCGTTTCCTTAGCTGGATTGAAAGAATTGTGGTACTTGGTTATTCTTGGTAAACTTGGATATGTAATTGATCAAATCAACATGTATTCATCCCTTTGATTGATTTCTCTTTCTTTTATGGACATCTTAGTACTTCGATAATTATTGTAAAATGCTGACCGATTTATTTCATAATTGATTCGACTATCTAATTTTGGAAAAAGGATTTTTGTGTTGACAACTTTGTTACTTGGTTATTTATGGTAAAGTCGAACCTGCCTCATATGCTAATTGATTATCTATGTTAATTAAGGAAAAGGCTCTCTTGATTTATTATTCTGATTATTTTCTTTCCATTGAAAAGCCCCTATTTTTCAACTATATAAATAGCCCCCGCATCTTCAGTAGTTTCTCAGACCTGACATCTCTTACTCTCATATTTTAAAGTTTCTCTTCTGGGCTGACAATTGCTAAGTGTTGGATTTCAAATATCTTCTTGTTGTTACGACTAACTTGTTAGTTTCTATCGAAGTAAATTTCAATTCGAATGCAAGCTTCCTTGTAGTTTAGAATATCCACTCTAGTTCATCTATGTTTATTCATGAATGCTTTTAGTGTATGTGTGCGTGAATTCACAGAAAATCTGCCTGTAATATTTGTACCTAAAATCTATCTCTTGTTGGCTTTTCCTTGTTCGCATGTTGGCAGTTTGTTGGTTTATTAGATTATAATCGGCTATGTTTTGTCTTGTTTTCATGGTATTTGAAGGAATACAGAGGCCCTAATGCACCCTTATTCCTTGACATAAGCACTGCCTAGGGTCCTTGAGATCCTCAGGAACTCTGACATGTCAAGGGGTTGTCCTATGGGGTGTATTCAGGATTCTCCGGATCCTATGTTCTACATTTCACAGGTTTTGGTTAGAAGACGGGTCTTTTTGTGAAGAGTTGCCCGGGATTGGGAGATCTTGATAGACTTTTAGACTGTATTAATTCTATTTTTTATTTATTATTCATTTATTTGGTCTGTAATAATTTGTTGTATAAACTCCGACAATGTAATAAAATACTTTAGGGGCTGCTATGGGGGAGGGTTAAACTATGTGCTACCTGTCAAATCTATCTAAAAAAATAGAAAGCATGCCTATATGACTTAAATTAGTTTCAATGTTTTAAACTAGAAATCTTGCCTATAGGTTTAAATTCATTTCAGCTCAAATTAATTATCATGCTATAGTACTTAAAACCAGTTTTCAGTATGTTTCAGTGTTTAAAATAACTAGTTACCATGACATTAGGACTCAATTAATTAATTAGTCTTTAAACAATAGGCAGCATGTGCAGTATTGGTAACTACTCATTCTTTATTTTAACCAGTCCGATGCATGCCTAGATTAATAAAATTAGTTTTCAGCATTTTTACACAGTTAGTGACCATGCCTATATGATTCAGAAATCTATCCTGCACACAACATTTAGATACCATGCCAATAGGATTTAAAGTTGTTTAAGCGTATCAATTCATTTAGATACCATGCTTATAGGATGTAAATTTTTTTAAGCATATCAATTCATTTAGATACCATGCCTATAGGACTTGAATTTTTGCATATTAATTCATTTAGTTACCATGGTCATAGGATTTAAACCTATTTCAACAGTCATGTAATCAGTTGTCGTGTCTAATAATAATTTGTGTCAGTATGCTTAAAAATAGTTTTAGCGTATTAAAACAAATAGTTAGGTTCTTTACAGATCTATATTTAGTTTCAGCATGCAAATAATTAGCAGCTCTGTTCATAGGAATTGATAATAATTTTCTGGGTGTTTTATCATTAGACAACCTGTTCATAGGACCAAATCAATTTTTTTTAGAATGTTAAATCAGTTAGTTATCATGCCTATAAGACTAAATTAGTTTCAGCTTTTAAATTAGGAATCACGTAAGAAAAAAATCAGTTTCAGCAGTGTAATTGGCTATCAGTTTCAGCACGTTAAGTAGTTGCAGCATGTTATCATACTTACCTGCTCAGAGGATTAAATTCGTTTCCAGCATGTTTAAATAACTAGATATTATGCTTATAGGGTTTGATTGATAGATTTTTTTTGCATGTCTCAGTCATTATGAATTATGTTTATAGTTTAATAAAAGTGTTATTTTCTCAAAGCATGTTTAATCATTTAGTTATCCTTTTAAATTTAGAGGCTTACATGAAACTATTTTGTGCTACTTGTTTTTCAAGTCCATGTATGTTTTTGTTTGACGCTAAATCCCGAGTCTAATTAATAACTTTAGGATCTTATTGTCTAGACCCATATCCAAATAGTAAGTCCAATGCCTCTTGGACATTAAGTTGGGACGGGTAGGCATATTAAGGTACGTTAGACTTTTTCATTTCTTTAGTACGCGCTTAGGGAATAACAACCTTAATAACCAACCTAGGTGGGTAGTCGGAGGTGATAGTCTGTGCTCGCTGATTAATACGAGCAATTCTTAATTGGTTGTGAAGTATTAATTTATGTTGCGCGGGGTGATCCTTTAGGCTAAAAAAACCCTCCTCCCCAACTTGTTTCCTCCTACATCGGGAGTGATCTACATGATACACTTATAGCTCGATAGTCATTGCAGTTTGACTAAGAGGTCTCCTACGACTTCGCACGAGGTTGAGTGATTACTCCCCGATATATGAATTTTGTAGTTATAGTAATTCCTTATGTTATTAAGTGTCTGGGTAGTTAATTAAATCACTTAGTAATTAGGTTATCTTCTTTATACCATTGTGTCAATTCTGTTTTCTCGCTTATTTCTCTATCTATTTACTTGTTCATTTATTTTAATTGTAATTTGCGCCTATTTCTTCCTCACTTAGATTTATTAATCATTTAATTAGCCTAATTTATCTGTTTCTTTTAAAATAATATATTTACTTGAATTTATTAATCGACCTTTGTTTATCACATACTCCCCACATAAATAATGAATCCGGCAGGGACTCACATTTGTGGACCTCAAAGGGTGCTTAACACCTTCCTTTCGAGGTAATTTGAACCCTTACCTGATTTCTGGTGACGTAGACTTTAGATATTAATTTAATCGTAGTTGGTAGTTAGAATGGTGCCCTAACACACCTTTAATTCATTAGGTGCCGACTCTTCATTCACTCTCTTTTTATCCTAAAGAGAGTTGTCACGTCGAATTCTGCTTTTCGCGAGAAAAATGGGGTGTGACACTAAGCGAGCCAGCCGGTGAACATCTCTGGCTCATTCTTTCTTCTCTTCCTCAACATGTGACACACTATCCATGGACAGTATGATGAGGGCGTCAGCCACTACATTGGCCTTACCCGGATGGTAGAGCATATTCATATCATAATCCTTGAGGAACTCAAGCCATGTCCTCTGACAAAGATTCAACTCTTTCTGGGTGAACACATACTAGAGGCTCTTATGATCTGTGAATACATCAACATGAACACCATACAAGTAGTGTCTCCAGATCTTTAAGGCAAACACAACAGCTGCAAGCTCTAGGTCATGAGTCGGGTAGTTCTTCTCATGGACCTTAAGCTATATGGAAGCATAAGCTATGACCTTACCCTGCTGCATCAAAACACAACCTAGGTCGACCCTGAACGCATCATAATAAACATAACCATCCGAACCCTCTGGTAGAGTCAAGACAGGAGCTGTAGTCAACCTGGTCTTCAGTTCTAAGAAACCTTTCTCACACTCATATGACCACTGGAACTTGACCTTTTTCTGAGTCAACTTGGTCAATGGGGCAACTATGGATGAAAATCCTTCAACAAACCTCCTGTAGTAACCGGCCAAACCCAAGAGACTTTTGATAGTTGTCGGGGAGGTGGTTCTGGGCCAGTGCTTTACTGCATTAATTTTTTGAGAATCCACTCGAATCCCTTCGCTGGATACCACATGTCCAAGGAAAGCAACTGATTTCAACCAGAACTCGCACTTACTAAACTTGGCGAATAGTTGGAGGTCCTTGAGAGTCTGAAGAACGAACCTCAAATGAGTCACATGCTCCTCCTCATTTTGAGAATAAACGAGGATATCATCAATGAAGACAATAACGAACAAGTCCAAGTACTGCTTAAACACCCTGTTCATTAAGTCCATGAAAACTGCAGGAGCATTGGTTAGTCCAAAAGACATAACTACAAATTCGTAGTGACCATACTGAGTCCTGAAGGCTGTCTTCAAGATGTCACTACCTCTGACTCTGAGATGATGATAGCCGGATCTGAGGTCTATCTTAGAAAAGCAACTGGCACCCTGATGCTGGTCGAACAAGTCATCAATCCTGGGGATGGGATATTTATTCTTGATTGTGACTTTGTTCAACTGACGGTAATCAATGCATATCCTGAGAGAGTCATCTTTCTTACGCACGAACAACATCGGAGCACCCATGGAGAGATGCTAGGTCTGATGAAGCCCTTATCTAGCAGGTCTTTCAGCTATTGTTTCAATTCCTTAAGCTCAGATGGATCTATTTTGTAAGGAGGAATTGAAATATGCTGGGTATCTGGAAGGAGATCTATTCCGAAGTCAATTTCAATTTCTAGAGGGACTCCGGGAATATCTTATGGGAACACTTCTGGAAATTTGCTTACTACTGGAACTTACTCAAGAGTTGGGGTTTCGGAGTTTGAATCCCTAACCCGAATAAGATGGTAGATATACCCCTTGGAAATCATTTTTCTGGCCTTAAGGTAGGAGATGAAATGACCTACAGGCATTGAGTTATCACCCTTCCATTTTAAGTCTGGCTCGTTTGGAAACTGAAACTGAACGATCCTAGTTCTACAATCGACTGAGGCATAACAGGAATGTAACTAATCCATGCCTAGAATGATATCAAAATCTACCATTTCTAACTCTACAAGATCTGCTGAGGTGACTTTCTGGGAAACTGTGACAAGACAATTTTTGTATACCCGTCTAGCTATAACTGGGTCACCAACTGGAGTAGAGACTGAGAAGGGTACTGGGAGGACTTCTGGACTGACACCGAAGTTTATTGCTATAGACCCTAGATCTAACAATGCATAGACATCAGTATTAAAGACTCGCAACGTACCCGTGACCACATCAGGAGAATCCTCCTGGTCCTGTCGAGCCTGAAGAGCATATAACCTGTTCTGGCGCTGACCACCACCTGTTCCAGATAAGGCACCCTTCTGAGTGGGGCGACCTGCTGGAGCTTCTGTAGAGCTAGCTTGGTTCTGCGAATGAGTATCCCTGCCCTTCTGAGAATTTTCAGGGCACTCTCTCATCTGTGGCCTGGCTTACCACACCCAAAGCAATTTTCACTACCTGTCATGCACTCACCTTGGTGGTTTCTACCACACTTCTTACACACTGGGTTAGTGCACCCGCTAGTAACCGTATCTTGGGACTTAGATCCAGACACTCTATCCCATCGATCCTTCTTGAACTTAGGCACTGGGACGCTAGCAGAAGATGGAGCTGGAGCTGAACTCTTCTGGCAAAACTGAGAGCGGTTTCCACCCTCTAACCTTTGCTGAGAGTAGCTAAAGTCACCTGTCCTAGCCCTCTTAGTATCTCCTCCCCTCTCTTTGATTTACTCCTCCTCGATCTGCTGAGTATAGGTAACCAACCTGGAGAAGTCCATCTCCTTAATCAGCATAGTAGTCTTGCACTCCTTAACTACATCATCTGATACACCGGATACAAACTTGCTCATGCGAGCTCTGGAGTCAGCTACTATCACTGGAGCATACTTGGATAGCTGAGTGAACTTGAGAGCATAGTCCTTCATGCTCATGTCATTCTACTTCAGATTGCTGAATTCCTGAACCTTGGCTTCCCTGAGCTCTAGTGGGAAGAACCGGTCCAGAAAAGATGTCTTGAAAAGATTCCAAGTCACTGGCCCTACATTGGCACAACGGGATTTCTTTCATTGCTGGTAAGAAGTGTAGGCCACTCCCTTCAACTGATAGGGGGCGAGTCTGCACCCTCGTCTGGAGTGACACCCATAATATTTGTCACCTTCTGAATGTCATACAAAAACTCTTGTGGATCCTCTTCTGATTTAGACCCATGAAATTCTGGAGGGTTCATCCGACTGAAGTCCCGAATTCTAGCCGCAACAGTGTTAGTCTGAGGCGAAGCTGGTGCCACAGCTTGTTGGTTGACCTGAGTGGTCATAGCTTGAGCAAGCACTTGGAAAGCAGCCCTGAATTCGGCATGCATGACTTGCTCCTTCAATAGGTCTACTAGAGCTGCTGGTGCTGGCTAATTTCTAGCGTTGGCTCTTCAGGGAGGCATTTTTCTGAAATGCAAAGAGCACGAGTTAGAATAGAAGGATATTAAATAGAGTTTACACTCCATAGCATGAGCTGGAAAGAAAGAAGGGAAGTTATTCATAATGACATCTCATAGCTCCTCCCCCATAAGTGTGGCGCGCTTCACACCCATGAAGAAGACTCTACTCGACGCGGCTTTCGGACACCCTAGGATACTTAAACCTGATGCTCTGATACCACCTTAGTGTCACAAGTGAACCCAAACTAACCCATGGCATGTCATATCTATACAAGTTCAAATTTGAAAACAGGTATTGTGCGGAAGCTATAAACAATTTAATCAACTGAAATGGAAGAACCCAAATATCTGAATATATGGAATATGTGAATAGTATAGTGCTAACTGAAAACAACACTAACACTACTGAAATCTAGTCTATGTTTGAAAACCTTCTAACTGGTAGGAGTTGTTGGGATATGCCCCCAGCTAACTCTAAAAAATCTGAAACTGAAAGATAAGGACTGAAAATAAAGTATTTCTATCGTCCTCGAGCTATGAGGAGTCACCACTGAGGCTGCTGAGTATGGACTTGGAGTTGAACTAAGCGCGGTTTGGATGATGAGCGCCTGAACTTACATCATGAAATGATGTAGCACAAAAGTATGTGTCAGTACTTTGAATGTATTGAGCATGCAGGATATGTACTAAAATGGACAATATAGAACTGAACATAGAAATAGATATACTGGCATGTAACTGAAATATGAACTGTATGCAATGACCAAGTACAAATCATCAATATAACATGCTGGACTGAATACTGAATAAATACTGAGTACATGGTCAATGCAATATGAATCTGACTGTGGGAGATACTATTAACCGACATACCCCAAGTTGAGCTAACTATGGGGCCAACCTGTAACCCTGGATGTAAGGGTGTTCATACCTTACCAAGAGTATGAAAAAAATCTGACGTGGATACACTAACTGATGTCCACAAGGGACAAAGGTGTCAAGCCTAATCTGACGGGTGACCCCTTTAGAACCTATGGTGGCGCCATAGTTCTGGAACTCAGGGATTTCTACCAAAGGTCTCAGCCTAAACTGACGGATGAGCCTTCATCCCTTTGTCCGCTCGGTGCTAAGTCTACTCCCAACTGAATGTAAGCTAAAAATTTCAACTGTAATACTGGATAGCTCAAAATACAGATATAATCTGAGAATGCACATAAACATACTAAAAGATATGGCACTCGAGTTCTGAAGTATGATTATCTGACTGACCTGCCTAACAAGTATAATTCATGAAGTACTGGAATTAACACAAGCTAGGGTTTCTGAATTTTATACTTGTACTAAACTAATTCTCCAAGGAATATGATCTAAGCATCATATAAATTATATCATCTGAATAGCAAAGAAATCTCTAAGGTTTATGAACCCTAAGTCTAATCAATCATGGAGAAACTAAAGGACTGGCTAAATTCTAGGGACCTAATGGGTGAAAGGAACCCACTAGTGAAATCCCACATACCTGGATGAAGATTCTATGGTTGAACCTTTGGATTCTGAGAGGAACTTGGAGGAAACCCTTTAGCCTTGTTCTTGAGAGAGAGCGTTCTGTTCTTGAATGAATTTTCTAAGTATCGAATGATTTAGGAGTAATGAGGGAAAATAGAGTTAAAGACCCTTAAATTACTCCCAAAACGACTAAGGATTGGAATTAGAAGAATTGGAAAAAGACCGGACTACCCCCAACTTAATCTAGAAATTTTAAAAAAATTGACCGCCAGACGGGCTGCCCGATGGGCGTCGTACCTGCGACGGCCTGTCAGCCAGGGCACCGGGATAGGACAGGTTTAGGCTGGTCCCCTAGACCATTCCCATGGGTAGGCCCATGGCCCATCGCGTCTGTGATTCCCATGGTGATTGATCATCGGGGCAAGAGAGGCTGAGAGGGGGGTTGTTGGCCTCTTTTCATGGGCTACCCGATGGCCCGTCGGACCTCCGATGCCCATTGGGTTCCCCGTTTGGCTGGAGCCGGCTGGGAAAAAGTCCCTGGCCATTTCCCATGGGGACCCCTGATGGGCCATCGTGTCCATGACGCCCGTGGGTCAGCCCGTGGGGCTTGACTAGGGATGGGATTATTCTTAAGTCTTGCCGAGTTTTGGTTTTCTGAAGCTGGCCAAAATTCTGGGTTGTTACATAAGCACTACCTCTTCAAGATTTTACCCGAGGCTAAGAATTACCCTTTGAAAGTTGATTGGGTTAAGCACTACCTTTTCAAGAAATTACCCGAGGCTTTGGAAGTTCATTGGGTTAAGCACTACCTTTTCAAGAAATTACCCGAGGCCAAGCATTATCCTTTGGAAGTTGATTGGGTTAAGCACTACCTTTTCAAGAATTATATCCGAGGCTAAGCATTGTTCTTTAGAAGTTGATTGAGTTACCACTATCTTTTCAAAACTTACCCGAGGCTAAGCACTGTCCTTTGGAAGATGATTGGGTTTAGCACTACCTTTTCAAGAAATTACTCGAGTCTAAGCATTGTCCTTTGGAAGTTGATGGGGTTAAGCACTGCCTTTTCAAGATATCGCCCGAGGCTAAGCATTGTTCTTTGGGAGTTGACCTTTTCAAGATTTACACGAGGCTAAGCATTGTACTTTGGATGTTGATTTGGTTAAGCACTACCTTTTTAAGATTTACCCGAGGCTAAGCACTGTCCTTTGGAATTTGATTTGGTTAAGCATTACCTCTTTAAGATATTATTCGAGGTTAAGCACTGTCTTTTGGATGTTGATTTGGTTAAGCATTACCTTTTCAAGATATTAACCAAGGCTAAGCGCTGTCCTTTGGAAGTTGATTTGGTTAAGCATTACCTTTTCAAGATATTACCTGAGGATAAGCATTGTCCTTTGAAAGTTGATTGGGTTAATCACTACCTTTTCAAAATTTTACCCGAGGCTAAGCACTCTCCTTTGGAAGTTGATTGGGTTAAGCATTACCTTTTCAAGACGTTACTCGAGGCTAGGCACTGTCCTTTGGAAGTTAATTTGGTTAAGCATTACCTTTTCAAAATATTACTTGAGGCTAAGCATTGTCCTTTTGAAGTTGATTGGGTTAAGCACTACCTTTTCAAGATGTTACCCGAGGCTAAGCATTGTTCTTTGGAACTTGAAAAGGGTTAAGCACTATCCTTTCAAACAAACAAATACGTTTTCTTACCTCCTTTTATCATTATTGTTTTCTAGCATAACTATTTTTTATCGCATTAATTCATGTTTCTATAAATTTCTTGGCTAACCCTTTATCTAGTTATATAGAAGATGCAGGTATCAAAGGCAAGAAACAAATGTGAACAATTTTCGCTCTCATTTCTGAAATACAATTCTTCCTAGCTTTTGTCTAAATCACACCCTATATCCCTACAACTTGACCAAAATCATATTCACGTTTCATCCTGCTCATACTCTAATCTTGTCAACTCGGGCTATTTTCATTCAAAATCTATGTCTGTCACTCTTCTTTAGGGATCTCGTTCATTCTTAAATCTAGAATTACACGGCCTGATTCTTGTAAAACCAGAGATATGTAGGCGACTTAAAACTGAAGTCTCAACCACAATATTTTCACAAATCCCCTCTTGTTTCTCCAATTTTGAGGGACTATTCTTTCGGTCGGACAAAATTGGCTACTAAGTCAACGTTCCTTGCCGGACAATTCATCATTCATTCCCGAGCAAGAAAGGGGTAGCTGTTGACACCCAATTTTGACCTTCATATATCCTACTTAATTATTTTATTAACTGCACACTCTTACAATTATTTTGTACTATTTTTGCACATAATTTTTACAAGATGTATTTACTATTATTTTTAGTATTCCGACTTCTTTGTTTATTATCATAATATCTCAAATTAATTATCACTATTATCTTACACTTGGTTATTCATATTATTATCCTAATTACTATTATTATTATTCTTTTAATTATTATCATAATAATATATCTTGTCATGATTATCCATTTTTATTAATTATTATCACCGTTTAATTAGTAATAAGTATTGTTAATGTCATTATTATTATTATTATTATTAATACATTTTTTATTATATTATTACCATTACATTTTGATTAATTGTCACGACCCAACCCGTCGTGAGTGGAACCCACCCAACCCCCGGATGAGCGAACCAATAGAGTCCCACTCTTTGCCTAACTAACATCCTAAAACCAATAACAGAAAGTAAACTAACAATCAAAATAAGCCAAAACTAATCATTAATATAATCCTGCAAAAAATCCCACCTAGAAACTGAAAGTCATTGTACCAAGCATCAATACCAAATCTAGAGTATGGAGATGCAACCCCAAAAGATAAACTGAAATAGTTTTAAGTCCGAAACAATTGGACTGAAACTCTAAAGATAACCCAAAGTAGCTCGAATCAAGCAGCTCACCCTTGAAAGTCAGAAATCGCCGGTGCTAGATGCGAGGTCGCGTCTCAGTCACTGGTAGATTTCATGTACTTACCAAAAGAAAGACAAGTGCAGTATCAGTACATCACCACTGTGTACTGGTAGGATCATCAGCTAGTTTTCAAGTAAACAGTATATATTTTGTACAACAATATATCAAGTAAGGAGTATGGCAAACATGCAACAATATTCAAAAGCACATCTAGCCTACAGGTCTCTACCTATCTTGTTACTGCATGAATCCATCTCTTACAGTTCTAATCCACAACATGTAACCACAACTCTCCTTTCCGTCTAGCCCGGACCCACCCTGGAATTCCCTCTAGACAACACCAAAGGTAATCTATCAACCTGGCCTAAACCAAGACCAACACAACAATTATACAACAGTTCCCGGCCACTCAAGGACAATCAACAATAGCACCTTTAACTAGATAACCCGGTCCACTCACGGAACCAATACCAAGTATTACATCCAGTAAAACAACCCGGTCCACTCACAAAACCAATATCAAGTATCACATTCAGTAAAACAACCCGGTCCACTCACGGAACCAATATCAACCAATGCAATACAATAGTAATTGAAACAATGCAAGATGCAATAAAGTAAACCCGTACCAGGCGTGGTACCCGTGCCAACCAAGTGATATACCCGTACCAGGCATGGTACCTGTGCCAACCATGTGTTATACTCATACCAGGCGTGGTACCCGAGCCAACCGAATGTCAACAACCACAGTCAATATATGAACATACACAACTTGTAAAACCAACAAGTAAACTGTTCAATCACAGACTGTAACCAGGAACCTAAACATTCCACACAATTTCCCTAAGCAATGTAAGGCATACATTCACTTAGACATGAGTACATACTATACACATTCAAAGAAAATCATAAGCCATCACCTACCTCGAAATGTTCCAAGCTCTATTCGACCCGAGCTTTTTCGTGTTCCGGATTCCTCTCTCGTTATTGGTTTAAAAACAACACATAATACATACCATTAACATATAAGGCCTGCATATTACCCAAATTATACCAAATCCCCAAACCCTAGGCCATCCATGATCATCCCACCCTTTTCCCGGGTTTTTCCACCATTAATTCCCCTAGTTCTATCATTTTTATGGATAAAAACAGGAAACTAAACAACCTATGATCATTTTAATGTACTTTATCAATGCCCAAGAACAAACATTCTTGGAATCCCCTCCCTTCCCTGAATTCCACCATCCCTAGGTTATTCTAACCTTTCCCCAATTTCCCTCCTAGAAATTCTACCCCATAGGAAACGTATTACCAAGTTTGGGGAACGAAAGTCTAACCTTAGGGAAGATTTTTGACAGAAGGATGAAGAAAATCGCCTGGAAATCGCCCA
Organism: Jaltomata sinuosa; assembly: GCA_003996215.1. Lineage (NCBI taxonomy): Eukaryota > Viridiplantae > Streptophyta > Magnoliopsida > Solanales > Solanaceae > Jaltomata > Jaltomata sinuosa. Next base: position 1,380,864 of record QJPP01000024.1, read on the forward strand.
GCCCTTCTCCAAAACAAACTTGTGAAAACTGAATGTTTTGAGAGCTGCTTCTGCATTAAAAACCCATCGGCCCGCTATAGCGGTCCCCCCTCCGCTATAGCGGTCCCGCTATAGTGGTCTTAAGTGGGTTGATCGCCCTTTGACCGCTGCTATAGCGGTGATTTCTACCGCTATAGTGGTGGCCGCTATCGCGCATGACAATGCTCGTCACAGAAAGAAAGTACAGAACTCTCCCAATTTTGGGCATTTCACAACACACTTGTTTCCCCCGACGTCCCGAAATATCCCCTTCACGTCAAACATTCTGAGAGTTCTACTTACCCAAATGAGATTCCGAAAAGTCCCCCGGACTCCTTTATGTCTTGGATACATGGAAAACTAGCTCAATCCAAGACACCTAAACCCATCTTTACCCAGATTTCCCTAGGCTCTACCTCGCTCCAAAACTGGTCACGGCTAGCCTAGCCCAGAATTTCAAACTCCCAAACCTGGAGTTTTCTAACTGTAAAACTTGGCATGATAGAACTACCCGTAACGACGGACCCGGTCATTACAACAGATACTAATTTACCCATCATTCATCCCCGAATGATCAAACTCAAATTTATGGAAATAAAAGGAAGGAAGTGTAGTACCTGAATCCTTAAACAGTTGAGGGTACTTGTCCCGCATGTCCTTCTCGGTTTCCCAAGTGGTTTCCTTAATCGGATGATGCTTCCATTGAACCTTCACCATGTCAATCACCTTTGTCCTCAACCTCTGGACATCCCGAGCAAGAATCACAATCGGTTCCTTCTCATAACGAAGATCCTTATCAAAAAGTACTTCATCCCACTTGATGATGTAGTCTCCATCCCCATGGTATCGCTTGAGCATGGATACATGGAATACTGGTTGGACGCCCAACAAACTAGGTGGCAGTGCTAACTTGTAAGCCACTGGCCCCATAATTTCAAGCACTTCGAATGGACCAATGAACCGAGGGCTAAGCTTGCCATTCTTACCAAACCGCATAACCCCTTTTATTGGCGATACTTTTAGCAATACTTGTTCACCAACCTGAAAGTCCATGTCCCGGACCTTGCGATCTGCATTCTCCTTCTGCCTGCTTTGAGCATCTAGCAACTTGGTTTGTATGCCCCTTACCTTTTCCTGCACTTCCTTCACTAAATCTACTCCAGAGGCTTCACATCACCTTTCTCAAACCATCCAATCGGTGATCTGCAGTTCCTCCCATACAGGCCTCGAACGGTGCCATATCTATACTGGAGTGGTAGCTATTATTGTATGAGAATTTTCACAATGGTAGAAACTGGTCCCAATGACCCCCGAAGTCCATCACACATGCTCTTAGCATGTCCTCCAATACCTGAATCGTCCTCTCCGACTGACCATCAGTCTGAGGATGGAAGGTTGTGCTAAAAGTGAGTTGTGTACCTAACTCTTCATGTAACTTGCCCCGGAACTTAAAAGTAAACTGCATACCCCTGTTTGAAATGATGGACAATGGTACCCTATGTAGTGTCACAATCTCCTTCACGTAGATCTTGGCCAATTGCTGTGAATTGTAATCTACCCTGACCGGAATTAAATGAGCGGACTTGGTCAGCCAGTCAACAATGACCCAGATTGAGTCATACTTTCCCAATGTCTTGGGAAGACCCACCACGAAATCCATGGCTATCCTTTCCCATTTCCACTCTGGAATTGGCATTCTCTGAAGTAGTCCTGCAGGTCTCTGATGTTCATACTTCACCTGCTGGCAGTTCTGACATTTGGACACAAAATCTACTATGTCCCTTTTCATCCCGAGCCACCAGTAACGCCGCCTCAAGTTCCTATACATTTTGGTCACACTTGGATGAATTGAGTACCGTGAACCATGAGCTTCTGTCAAGATTTTCTGTATTATATCATCAACCCAAGGAACACAAATCCTCTCCCTGAAATGCAACACTCCTCCATAGTCTAACATGATGTCGCTGGACTCCTGGATATTACCTTACCTCGCAACTTACCCAGTTTCGGATCCTGAAACTGTTTTGCCTTTATTTCTTCTATGAACGTGGCCTTGACCTCAATCCTGGCCAACAACCCACCTTGATCTAAAAATACCCAAGTGTATGAACTTGGCCTCCAAATCCCGAATTTCCTTACCCAATGGTTGTTTGGACGCCCCCAAACAAGCCAAGCTACCCATGCTAATAGTTTTCCGGCTCAATTCGTCTGCCACCACATTAGCCTTACCCGGATGGTACTGAATGGTCACATCATAATCTTTCAATAACTCCATCCACCTTCTATGCCTCAGATTCAAATCTTTTTGAGTGAAAAGTGCTGCAGACTGCGATGATCTATGAATACTTCACACTTGACACCATAAAGGTAGTGTCTCCAGATTTTTAAAGCAAAAACCACCGCTGCCAACTCTAAATCATGAGTCAAGTAATTCCTCTCATGCACCTTCAACTGCCTGGATGCATAGGCTATCACATTCCTATCCTGCATCAACACAGCACCCAAACCAGAATGTGAAGCATCATAGTAAACAACAAAGTCTTTACCTTCAACCGGCAAGGACAAAATAGGGGTTGTGGTCAAAAGTGTCTTGAGCTTTTGGAAGGTCTCCTCGCACTTGTCGTACCACACAAACGGTACCTCTTTCTATGTCAACCTGGTCAGGTGAGTAGAAATAGAAGCAAAATTCTTAACAAACTTCTGGTAGTACCCCGCGAGCCTAACAAAACTCCTCACCTCAGTCACAGAGCTAGGCCGAACCCAACTCTTGACTGCCTCAATTTTCTGGGGATCCACCATCACCCCTTTTTTGGACACTAAATGCCCCAAGAATGCCACAGAAGTCAACCAAAATTCGCACTTAGTGAACTTTGCATAAAGCTTTTGATGTCTAAAAATATCCAACACAATGCGAAGATGATTGGCATGCTCCTCCCTACTCTTAGAGTAGATCAATATATCATCGATGAACACAATAACGAAAGAATCCAAGTAGGACTTAAACACCCCATTCATCAAACTCATGAATGCTGCCTGCGCATTGGTCAAATCAAACAACATTTCCAGAAACTCATAATGCCTATACTGGGTCTGAAAAGCAGTTTTCGGAATGTCCTCAGGTGTAATCTTTAGTTGATGGTACCCTGACCTCAAGTCAATTTTTGAGAACACCGATGCACCCTGAAGCTGGTCAAACAAATCATCTATACGGGGTAGAGGGTACTTATTCCGGATGGTCACCTTGTTCAACTGCCTATAATCTATGCACATCCGCATACTACCATCCTTCTTCTTTACAAACAAGATCGGAGCACCCCAAGGTGAAGCACTGGGACATATAAATACCTTATCTAGGAGTTCCTGCAGCTGAGTCTTCAGTTCCCTTAACTCTGCTGGAGCCATTCTATACGGAGGAATGGATATGGGATAAGAGCTTGGCTCCAAATCGATACAAAAATCTATGTATCTGTCCGGAGGCATACCAGGAAAGTTCCCTGGAAACACCTCTACAAATTCGGAAACCATTGGAACTGACCCAATAGGAGGAGACTCCACACTATCATCCCAGAGATGAGCCAAGAAGGCTAGACACCCCCTCCCCACTAGCTTCCTAGCCCGGACAAACGATATTATCTTAACTGGCTTAGGCATGTATAAACCTTCCCACTCTAGTCTATCCTTACCTGGAATCTCTAGAGCTACAGTCTTGGTGTTACAGTTCAACACAGCATGATAAGGAGATAGCCAGGTCATACCCAAGATAATATCAAAATCAACCATGTCCAGAATTACCAAGTCTACCCAAGTATGTAACCCCACAAAAACAACAGAACAGTCACGATAAACATGAGTCACAACCACCGACTCTCCCACTGGGGTAGAAACATAGATAGAGGAATCAAGGATATCACAGGTCAAAACCAGTCCCAAAGCAAAACTCACAGACACATAAGAATATGTAGAACCTGGGTCAAACAATACTGAAGCCATTTTATCACAGACAAGAATAGTACATGTGATCACCGCATCTGAGGCTTCCGCCTCAATCCTTCCTAGAAAAACATAGCAATATGCCCGATCATCAATCTGGGAAACTTCTCGGGTCGGCTGCACCGCACCCCTGCCTGCGCCACCGTTCCCTCGGTCTCCCCGGCCTCCCTAGAAATTACCTCGGCCACCCTGTGGACGACCCCTAGCATTACCACCTCTGCCTGCCGGAACCACTACTCTAGTCTACTACTGACCCTGATTATGTGGACACTCCCTCTTAAAGTGGTCCAACTCACCGCAACGGAAGAAACCATAGTCTAAAGTAGGCCTGCTAGCTGATGTATATGATGTTCCATGGCCTCTAGGAGATGAAGACTGAGCTCCTTGATGACCACCTGTAGTCGTTGGCAGAGCTGACTGAATAGGATAGGCCGGATAAGCCTGCTGATGCTGGCCCCTGGAGTACGAACCACCATAGTTTCCCTCATTCTGGGGCTTCTTGGCTAAGGCCTTAGCCTGCCCCGCTTGCCTAACTCCCTCAATCTTCTTCACATAGTCCACTACATCATTAAAACCCTTCCCTGAAGAAGTCATATGCATTGATAGTACCTGCAAATCACTATTCAGACCCTTGACAAACAACCGGACCCGTTCCTCCTCAGAACCCAACATCTGTGTAGCAAAACAAGAAAACACATGGAACTTAGCCTAATAAGCTGAGATCGGCATGCTACCCTGCTCCAAGTTTAGAAACTCATCCTTCTTCTGGTCCTTCAAAGTACAGGGTACGTACTTCTCTAGAAACAATGCATGGAACTACTCCCAAGTCAGTGGAGGTAGGATAGATGACCGACACTCAACATGAGACCTCCACCACTGCTTGGCATCACCCTGCAGCTGAAAAGTGACAAACTCCACCCCATGCTGACGTACAATACCCAACTTATGCAACCTCTCCTGGCAATCCAGATGAACTCATAGGCATCCTCCTTGTCTGTACCCTCAAACATCGGAGGTTTCAGCTTAAGGAACTTAGTCAGCATCTCATGCTCATTTCCTGTCATCACTGGACCTAGCATTGGCCTAAGGAGATCATTTGTGCCCGAAGTTGCATCCATCCTTGGTGTAGTAGTAATCGCTGACTGAGTATCCAAGGCCTGATTCGCATAACCTACGGGTATGGCTCCAACACCAACCAACCCACTCAGAATATACCACGCCTGCGTGAAAGCTTTCGGTGTCATAGTAGGAAGGCCAGCACCCCCAACCGGTGCCGCCTCCTCCTGAACTCCTCCATCCTCTACAACCACTTCTTCTACATCCTCAACCACTTGATCCTGAGGTGGGGGAGGGGTTACCTCACGTGCAACAGCAGTAGCTAGAGCCCCACCTCTGGCGGGTGCGGCTCCAGCTCGTCCCCTGCCCCTTCCCCAACCCCTGCTGCGAACTGCCGGGCCCGCTGCTGGGACCGCTAGCCTTGCTCCGTTATTCCTTGTAGTAACCATATGCGGACAGAAGAGTGAACGAGGTTAGATACCAATTTGTATCACCAGATACCAATTGGAATCGAGTTATAGCACGAAGGAAAGAAGGAAGAGATAGTTTTTCCTAAAGCCCCATAGCCTCTCGAAGAAAAGTACGGACGTCTCCACACCATTCCGCAAGACTCTAATAGACCTATTTGGTACAACGAGATCAACGAACCTAGGATCTGATACAATCTTTGTCACGACCCAACCCGTCGTGAGTGGCACCCACCCAACCCCCGGATGAGCGAACCAATAGAGTCCCACTCTTTGTCTAACTAACAGCTAAAAACCAATAACAGAAAGTAAACTAACAATCAAAATAAGACAAAACTAATCATTAATATAATCCTGCGGAAAATCCCACCTAGGAACTGAAAGTCATTGTACCAAACATCAATACCAAATCTAGAGTACGGGATGCAACCCCAAAAGATAAACTGAAATAGTTTTAAGTCCGAAACAATTGGACTGAAACTGTAAAGATAACCCAAGGTAGCTCGAATCAAGCAGCTCACCCTTGAAAGTCAGAAATCGTCGGTGCTAGATGCGAAGTCGCATCTCAGTCGCTGGTAGATTTCTTGTACTCACCAAAAGAAAGACAAGTGCAGTATCAGTACACCACCACTGTGTACTAGTAGGATCATCAGCTAGTTTTCAAGTAAACAATATGTATTTTGTACAACAATATCAAGTAAGGAGTATACCAAACATGCAACAATAATCACAGGCACATCTAGCCTACAGGTCTCTACCTATCTTGTTACCGCATGAATCCATCTCTTACAGTTCTAATCCACAACATGTAACCATAACTCTCATTTCCATCTATCCCGGACCCACCCTGGAATTCCCTCTAGACAACACCAAAGGTAATTGATCAACCCGCCCTAAGCCAAGACCAACACAGCAGTTATACAACAGTTCTCGGCCACTCAAGGACAATCAACAATAGCACCTTTAACTAGACAACCCGGTCCACTCACGGAACTAATACCAAGTATTACATCAAGTAAAACAACCCGGTCCACTCACAAAATCGATACCAAGTATCACATTCAGTAAAACAACCCGGTTCACTCACGGAACCAATATTAACCAGTGCAATACAATAGTAATTGAAACAATGCAAGATGCAATAAAGTAAACCCGTACCAGGCATGGTACCCGTGCCAACCAAATGATATACCCGTACCAGGCATGGTACCCGTGCCAACCATGTGTTATACCCATACCAGGCGTGGTACCCAAGCCAACCGAATGTCAACAACCACAGTCAATACATGAACATACACAACTTGTAAAACCAACAAGTAAAGAGTTCAATCACAGACTGTAACCGGGAACCTAAACATTCCACACAATTTCCCTAAGCAATGTAAGGAATACAATCACTTAGACATGAGTACATCACTATACACATTCACAGAAAATCATTAGCCATCACCTACCTCGAAATGTTCCAAGCTCTATTTGACCTGAGCTTTTCCGTGTTCTGAATTCCTCTCTCGTTCTTGGTCTAAAAACAACACATAATACATACCATTAACACATAAGGCCTGCACATTACCCGGATTATACTAAATCCCCAAACCCCAGGCCATCCATAATCATCTCGCCCTTTTTCCGGACTTTTCTACCGTTAATTCCCCTACTTCTATTATTTTTACGGATAAAAATAGGAAATTAAACAACCTATGATCATTTTAATGTAATTTATCAATGCCCAAGAACACACATGCTTGGAATCCCCTCCCTCCCCCGAATTCCACCATCCCTAGGTTATTCTAACATTTCCCCAATTTCCCTCCTAGCAATTCTACCACATAGAAAATATATTACCAAGTTTGGGGAACGAAAGCCTTACCTTAGGGAAGATTTTTGAAGGAAGGATGAAGAAAATCACCTAGAAATCGCCCTGCCCTTCTCCAAAACAAACTTGTGAAAACTGAATGTTTTGAGAGCTATTTCTGCATTAAAAACCCCTCGGCCCGCTATAGCGGTCCCGCTATAGCAATAGGCTGCCGCTATAACGGTCTTATGTGGGTTGACCGCCCTTTGACCGCCGCTATAGCGGTAATTTCTACCGCTATAGTGGTGGACGCTATCGCACGTGACAACGCTCGTCATGGACAGAAAGTCCGGAACTCTGCCAATTTTGGCCATTTCACAACACACTTGTTTCTCCCGACGTTCTGAAACAACCTCTTCACGTCAAACGCAATTTCGAGATTTCTACTTACCCAAATGCTATTCCGAAAAGTCTCCTGAACTCCTTTATGTCTTGGCTACATGGAAAACTAGTTCAATCCAAGCCACCTAAATCCATCTTTACCCGGATTTCCCTAGGTTCTACCTCACTCCAAAATCGGTCGAGGCTAGCCTAGCCCAGAATTTCAAACTCCCAAACCCGGAGTTTTCTAACTCTAAAACTTGGCACGATGGAACTACCCGTAACGACAAACTCGGTCGTTACATTAATATGATATGATTTTTATCTCTCACTTTAAAATTAATTAATTACTACTTTCTTTATGATGTTCTTCCATCAATTTCACTCAATCTTAGCAAAGTACTTTCCATCTACACATTAGCAATTTTGACAAACTTTGAGTTATCTTATTTGAATTTTATTACATTTACTTTTCAAATTGTTTAAATTCCACTAATTTGGATATTTTTAGATTTTAGAATACAACTTTAGAAGCCCAAAGGAATAGAGGTAATATTTTTATTAATATATTTATTTTGGAAAGACCATAAAGTGGACAAATATTATTATACTATTATTTTTTAAGAAAGCACTGCTGAAGACGGACCTACTTTTAATGCTAGAATTGAAGTTGACCTTAGGTGTAATAGGACTCCCTAATTTTAAAATTGTCATTTTATTTACCTTACAAAAGAGTAATCTTTCCATATGCTTATTGATTTTTTTTCCTTTACCATTTGCTGCCTTTCAACGTCTCTTTTCCTTTCTTTTAAATTTGTTTTATTTTTATTCTTATTTTTATTTCTTTTTCTCTTATCCTCTCCTTTTGGCTTCTTACTTTCCCTCCTTAATTATTTTTCCTATTTTATAAATCAAGTCCCAAATTTTTTAAATTAAGTCACAAATTTTCTAAATTAAGTCCCAAATCATATCATAATCTTCCCTCAAATCATTCCAAATCAAAAAATTTATTCTCTTCTAATTCAAAATTCTTGCCATCAATTGATTCTTTTACCATTTTAATTCTCCAATTCTGTCACTATAAATATTGTGTTCTTTACCTTTCAAAGGGAGATTCTCTACTCATTTTCCTTAGACACAATTTACGCTCCTCATTCATTATTGACACCTCTATTTTCTTTCTCTTACAGATATGTTAGGACTCTGAAAAGGTCAATCTTCTTCAATCCTTTTCTTTATTTTATCATGCTAAATCTTTTGTGCCTTGAATTAATATTAAATATATGCTAATGTGAATCTGTCCATGTGCTTACTACATATATTTTATTTGTTTATTCATAATAATTTAATCTAATATAAGTAATTAAGCTCGAATCTAATAGTAAAATAGTCTTTCTCTCATATGTTTAGCAGAGTATAGTCTCAAAGCTTGTTATTTTTTTTTCTTTTCCTACATGTTTGTAGCTTAAATGCACGAGCATTTGTATGATTATAGTTTGCTAATGATTTCGTCTTGCCGCTATGAATAAATATATATCGTAATATTTTTATCCTTATCATTTATTTTCTCAATATTGTATAAATACCAAAATGGTAGGGAATTTTAGGCCTACTACATGGATCTCTTTGTTTGATTTTTTTGCTTATTTGCTTATTTTTGTTTATAGATTATATATCTTTTCTAAACGTACTTGTTTGACTACATGTTTATTTTCACACTTAAGGACGATAACCTAGTCAATATATCAATTGTGTGTTCGATCACTTAAAACTCATCTTTAATTAATAACTCGGCTTGTATTTGATAACAATGACATTCTCTATCTCTATGAATACTTTAGTTCTCGCTCTATCCGTAAGAATATCATGATTTTTCTTTATTTTATAAGTCCCTTATTTTCTTTGTGGTATCTTGGGCATTAATCAATTATTATTCTTTAGTTATGTCTTTTAAATAGTAACTTGATTTTTTTAAATCATTAAGGTTTTTCTTAATTAAAATACTCGAATTTCTATGTTCTTGCCTGCTTGACCTTCCGCCATGAAAATTTAAGAATCTTATAAATATTTAGACACTTTAGCTTCTTATTAAAGATCATTTGAACACTTTTTTTTGGTAAGCATTAGATTTTAGTTAACTTTACCATTTTTGTTATTTCTCATTTCAATCACCGTGTCATTTTTTTTATTTCTTTCAATTTAGACATTTCATATTTTTATCTTATCACTTCACTATTTTTAATCTACTTTTATTACTATTATTTTTAATGATTTGTACTACTTAATTGTTTACTGTATTTAATTATTTTATAGGCCTCATGTATTAAATTTGTAGTATTTTCAGAATATTTGCATATAGCTTAGCATGTTTAATGGAGGAGTTTAAAATATAGTCTTTGTAACTTTTTCTTTACTCGCTATTTGTTTAAAGTCTTTATTTGTTTTGTTTTAACACATTAATAGTTAATATATTTCAACCATAGTTTTATTTAAGTCTAGTGACCTTCCTGATTAATAGTTCATCCATGCCTCTTGGACATTAAGATTAGGAATGGGTTGGCACGGGTAAATTTTGCTTAGGACACGCCTTTAAGTAATAACGTAAATTATTAATTGGGTAGATAGACGGACATGATGAAAATCGACCCGAGCAGAATACGACAATAAACTTTGAAATTTATCGTTGATCCGAATAGGTTAAAATTAACCTAGGTTTAATCCATCCTACTTGTAATATAGCTTTTTCTTTAAATATCATTTCTTTCCTTTCCTTATAGAGTTTACTTAGACTTTAAACTTATCTACATTCGTTTAAAGTGCTTACAAAAAAAAAAGTTGTACTCTCGTATTTTTTTCTTTACTTTAAAGGTTGTTGATTTTTTTTAAAAAAAAAACATGTTATTCTCTCTTTATGTTATTTTACTTTATTTGCCTAATATATTTGTGCATTTTATCTTCGTTATCATGTATCTCTCCACATAATAATGAATCTGGCAGGGACCCACATTTGTGGACCTGAAAAGGTGCTTAACACCTTCCTTTCGAGGTAACTTGAACCCTTACCCGATTTCTTATTGCATAGAACTTAATTAATTTAATCGTAGTTAGTTAGTATGGTTCCCTAACGCACCTTAATTCGTTAGGTGACGACTCTTCACGCTCTTTTATCCTAAAAAGAGTTGTCACGTCAAATTCGCTTTTCGCGAGAAAAATGGGGCGTGACAGGACCTTTAGAGGTGAAGATGAGCTATTGAAGAAACTCCTCATCATCTCTTGGTCCTTGCCTCTCTTCAATCAATCTTTCTTGGAATCGTGAACTAAGAAGATATCTTGAAGAAAAACTCTGGACAGACACATATAAGGGCAACACATTTTCTCAACTATACATGAACATACAAGCATATCGGCAAAGACTCTTAATCTTACACATTGGATTCTCACCAAAAAAAACAAGAAATTACAAATAAGACCAGTCGAAACCATCCTAAAATCACTATGATACTAAGGATAAAAGAAAACAAAAGGGTAGGGTGGACGGGTTACTTTTTTCTAGGCAGCAAAACTAGGACAATGAGTTGAGACTTTCTAATGACTTTTTGACAAACTAACGTTGGTAGCTCTTGAACGGCAACAAAGAGAAACAAGAAATCTCTAAGAAATTTAATAAAAATCAATATGTTTTTCGCTCTGTTTCAGCTTGAATTCTTAGGTTTTCCCAAAAATTAGAAAAAAGAACTCTCCAAGATTTTTGCTACCCAAAAACTCACCCCTTCTCAGTGAAGAAGGAAGGGTTTATATAGGAGAACTTCAAGGGTTTCCAACAGGTGGAAATAGGGGGAAATATTTGGGGATTTTCATATAAGGGTTGGGAATTTGAATTCTCAAAAATCAAAATTCCTCCCCGATGAAGACACGAATGTACCTTTGGGTATGAATTTGATCATGAGCCGTTCATTTGGAGGATAATCTGTCGCGTTTCATGGAAAGAGAATGCTGGAAACGCCACCTGTGAGCATCTGGGTTCTTCTAAAATTTGGACAGCTCATCCTTCGTACAATCAAACGAAGGTGAGCGGAATTTGATAGAGGGGTAACAATTTGAGGATTTTTGGGCATTGTTTGGAACTGTTGTCATCATCATTTGGTACTGTTTGGCGGAGCTTGTTCATCTGGGTGTGTTCGTTTGTTTTGAGAGAGATGAAGACATATAAGAAAGATAAGGGGTCGTTTGGATTATCTATTGTTGAGCTAAAGGAGAAGAAGAGATTAGAGGTTAATATACAGTGGGCTGAGGAATTGTTTTTGGGCTAAGAAAGTTGAAATGGAAAAGAGGATTAATGTTGGTTAAAGATTTGGCCAATTTGCTTTGCAAACGTGGCCACATTAAATCAAGAATAACCAAATCGAATTTAAGATATGGCCACTTCATTTCGATTGTGGCAAAAATTAGATTTAAATTATGACCTAATCGAATTAGTTAGGAAATTAAGGCCATAATTGAAATTGAGATAAATCAAAAATTAATTAATCGAGCTTTTATTATTTAAACAACGAAAATAACTATTTTTTCCATCATATTTTAATCATGTGTTTACAAAAGACCAATTTCGCAATTTAATTTTTGGTTAGATTATTTTGACCAAAATAGACAGTTTTAAAATATTTTGAAATAAATTTTGGAAAAACCTTTTTAATATCTATTAAAATTCACAAAATAATATGTAGACGTATTTTTATTCATGAAAATTATAAAATACTTCGGGATTAATTTTGAAAAATTCTTTTAATTATAAAAATTAATTATTAAACATTGTTCAAAATTTAAAAACTTGATAATCAATCCGATAGTGGAGGATAAAAATTGGGTGTCAACAACTGCCCTCCCTTTGGTAGGATGAATGCAAGGAACCCTGGGCAAAGGAAATTGTCGTTCTCAATTTTGTCCGACCACGAAGTCATCCTTAGGAAGCAATTAGTTCAGCACGAATTTTAAGAAATTATGGTCGCACTCTAGTATCCAGTTTCCTACATATCTCAGGTTATATGAGAATTCAGGCTACTTGTAGTTCAAGACACTTGATTTTATACACGATTCTAAAAGAATTTCGAACTATCCCGGTTTCAGAGTATGGAGAGACCAAAAAATTGGGGAGTAAGAAAATTGGGGAGAGTTTAGAATGCAGCCGAGTTTTCAACATAGAGCCCGCCTACATATCCCAGGACTCAGGGAATCAGGCTGCTTGTAGTTTGACTCAATTGGTGAAAAAGGTAATCTTTATGTTTAGAACCACATTTGGTTCGGGATGAGTGACAAATAGTTGAGTTACGAAGGTAAGAATTTACCTGGACATAATTTCTGAAGCTTTGGGTGTATTATCACCCGGATTTGAAGAGAAGGAAAGTTGGCCCCAGAGTGAGTTCAGAAATACTCTAGATGAGAAAGTGATGCTAGAAAATTAACGAATTCTCACATGCTTTCTGATATAGGTGTGGTTTGATTGAAGCGAAAGTCGATTCTCAACTCGCGTTCAGAAAGTTTGACATTTCTTTCTAGACTATGTCCTAGTTTGCTGCTAACAAAAAGTTTCACATTGTGCTGCATCCTTTTTTGGCGTCGTCTTCACCTGTGGTTTTGTTTTGAGAATTTCATCCTCTCAAATTTTCTTGGCAAAATCTCAAAACAGGATGGTTAGTGGTAACATAATTCCAAATAGAGAGATAGTAGTTATACCTCTTTTTCAGACTATGACCCAATTCGTTCATGTCGTGCGATGTCTTTTTGGTATAGTTCGCACCTATGGTTTTACTTTGAGAATTTAATCCTCTCGGGTGCTCTCGATAACATTTCAAAATAAGATCGTTAGTAGTAAAGTAATTCAATAAAGAGGGGATAATATCTCTACCTCATCTCTGCATATGTTGAGTCGTAGGGGATATGCCATCTTTTCTTATCTTTGTCTTCAAAAACAATGGTTCAGATGATAATATAGACATGATGGCCTTCTTGGATGTTGAATAGGATTACCTTTGTGATGGTTGAACACGATGATTCTTCAAATGAGGTGACCTTCTTGGCCATCGGATATGATGGTCTTCACAACCGCTTGTAGTAGTTTCTAGTATGATAGACCTCTCGGTTATTCGGTGGTAATCTTTGCACATGATTTTGAGTAAATCTTGCGCATCTTTCGTATCGACGCGAATTATAGATATTTCTTGAATTGTCAAACCTCAGGTGATCTTGCCCATCATTAGACTTTGAATAGAGGCGGCTTACAGATGTACCTTGAATTATTAGCTTTCGAGTAATGTTGCACATCATCCAACTTTGGATAGAGGCGGCTTATAGATGTCCTTTGAATTGCCAGTCTTTAAGTAATCCTGCACTTTTATCCAATTTTGGACATAATGTGAATTACAAATTTCCCTTGAATTGATAACCTTTGGGTAGTCCTGCACAATATCAACATGAATATACCGCGGCTTATAGATAACCCTTGGGTTGTTAATCTTTGGGTAGTCTTGCGCTTTATCTAATTTCAGATATTATGGTGACTTACGAATTACCCTTGAACTACCAACTCTTAGGCCATCTTGCACACTATCCAGTTTCAGACATGACTGTGGCTTACAGATAACCTTTAGTTCATCAGCTTCTGGGAAATCTAGTTCATCGTTCGATTTTAGATAGCGACTTACAGACCTCTTTTAGACTATATGCTTTCCTTATCCCAGATGGCAGATGTCATTTGATCTTTGGGGTAGCAAAGGACTTTACTATGTGATCCAATATAAATGCCTCTTTTGGATGCACGAACATCCTCGACATTGGACTTTACTGCCTCTGTGGGGAAATAAGGATGTGAATGCACAAATATCCTTAATGTCAGACTGAGTCGTCTCTACGTGATATCAGATATAAGTGTTCCCAATGCCAAACTCTATCATCTCTGCATGGCATGAATATGTAGGTGCAAATATCCTCAATGTCAGACTCTGTCGTCTCCATGCAATATCATATATGAGTGCTTTTGGGTCGATCATGCGCATCAAATGTGACTTAGGGATTCCTTTGAATGTCATCCTCTTAAAACCAGCCAGTAGAGGGAAATAATCTTCATGACGAGCATATGCCTGCCGTAATTGATAATGATGGTCCTCTCAACATAGTCCTCGCGACATGGTCCTCTTGACATGGTCCTCTTAACATGGTCCTCTCGATATGATTCCTGTGATATGATGCCATACAATACAATACAACATAATATAATATGATGCAATGCGATATGACATAATGTGATGCGATATAATACAATTCTATGTAATGCAGTATGATGCAATGTGATGCATTGCAGTATGATGCAATGTGATGCATTGCAGTATGATGCAATGTGAAATGGTGCAATATGAATTCATAATGTAATGCAATGTAGTGTCGTATGATGCAATGGCACATAGGGAAGTTATAGAAAACATCACCTTTGTTGACTCATTAGCTTCTACTTTTGTACCTGCTCTCAAAGTAAACAATTAGCAACCATAGCATCGTTCTTACTGGTGACCGCAATTAATATCCAGCAAAATTTTAAAAAAACATTCATAATGGTGATCAAAAAATAACTTTGTTTGTAGTCATCATCCTCTTCTCGAGGTGGATAGACAAACAATGGATTATTTTGTAAATAAATGGTTGAACCCATATCTGGGGACAACTATAAATACCACATTTGAATGCCATATGTTCGTCGTAATCTCTGATTTGCTGGGATTCAAGAAAGGTATCACTGATCTCTCATCCGATGGTCCCTTGGATTTTTCATGTTGGCACATTGACTCTTTTGCATGTACCGCTTTCGAAAATCATGCATTGGTTGTGATCCTTGATTTGCTGGGGAATTTGCGAATATCGTTGATCTCTCCTTATCTGGTAGTTTCTGCAAATCACAAGAAGATTCGTCAGTTCTAGAAATCTTTGTTTCTTTTGGCTTCTTACCATTATTTTGAATTTTCTCGCTGATCTTAGGAGTTTGATATCATTGTATTTCTTTGAACCCATCGGATGATGAGGGACTTTCGTTGATCCCTAACATTTCTTAGGATAACCTGCATCTATAGAAAAATTGTTAGTTTTTAGGCGTAACTTGATCTGTGTCGAACTTCTTCAATCTTCTGCTCCTTGCTTTTCATTTCTGAATATTTGCTACCCTCAGGCATTTTTCATCCTCGACTCCCTGTGTCACAGTAGATGTAAGACAAAGTCAAATTTATAAAGGAAAAATTATCTTGTAAAATCTTTTCAAAAAATAGTTTTTGAAAGTATTGATTTTGAGGAAATGGTTTAGGAAAATCTTTTCCAATCTTGTCATGTCATGCGCTTACCTCAACAAACGTCTTTCACTCGAGGCCTTGACATATCTGACATGCTGCTGGCAAGCTCTGGAGATGCTTCATCATCCTAGTTGGGGAATTTGAAAATGATCCTTAGAGAAATCTGTCGTGGCTGGGAATTAACCCACCTTGGACTTTGTCACAACTAGGGATTTTTGAAGTAGACTCTGATCTCCTAATGCTGAGGAATTTTTGGTGTTTATTTCTTTGAACTCTCAAATGAGGCTTGGTGGAAATTTGGAGATCTTCCTTAAAATTTCTGCCCAGTTAAAGGTTTCGTGATGAATTTCATCCCGTCGATAAGAGATTTGACTCCTTGTGGGGATTATGAGATTTTTCCTCACAATTCGCTTCAGTTTCTCTTTCGCACAATTTGGATTCTGATTTGCTGGAGAACCATCTTTTCCTTCTGAATTTTTGAGATTCCTTTCTCGAAAATTCTGCCCAGTTTCCATTTTCTGGGTAATATGACCGAGCCGTTGTGGCGCCTATGTATCCCATTGAATTAGGAATCAGGTTAAATATAGTTCCCATACTTATAGTGGGAGAATATTGGAAATAAATAAAGGGGTGACCGAAGCCAACAAAAGCCGCCTACGTATCTCATTCTTGAGAATTTAAGTCATCAAGTAGTTTAAAATAAAAAGGGGAAGATAGATTTTTCTAAGGAGTTGACTGAAGCCAACACAGGCTATCTATGTATCTCATTCTTGAGAATTCAGGTCAAACGTAGTTCATACAAAGAGGATAGGGAATTTTAAGCTATTACAAAGCTTAAAAACGATTACAATTAGAAAGTGCGATTACAGGGAAAGAAAATAAAGAACCATCTTTAAGCATAGTGTCTCTACTCGACCATCTATCAAGGATCCTCATCAAAGAATTTTGTGAATGATATATGGAACTTGTCAATTTGATGAAAATTTTCCCTTGCTCTTATCTCGGTGGAGGGGAAAGATTAATTGTCTACTTCTCGAATTGAACTCTGGGTTGACCAATAACTTTTTGCGAGATAAGGTATGTTCTTGCTCTTGTCCTATCATTGTGGGACCAGTCAAATATGTCGATGTATGGCTTGAGCAGATTGACAAGCTCTTTCATTTGGGCTTTTGTCAAATGAACACCGATGTTGATTTATTCAACTTGACTGTTGTCTCCCAGATTGACCACCTCAAACTCTTTTAGGTGGGGCCTCTTCTGTTCTTCAAAATTCTTAGACTCCTTGGTTATTCATTCCAGGACCATGATTTCTTCAATATACTCTTCTGCTCCAATATCGTATACTTTGATTTGGTTATTCATCTTTGGCATGACATGACATTAGCAGGTATTAAGTTAGTATTACTCAAACCATAAACAAAACAAGTTAGATGGTAACAAGTAAAAATAAACAGCAATGGTTTTTAGAATACGGGAGGCTTTTCATTGAAATCCAAAAATATTTACAAACTATGGCTACAACCCGCATGAATGCGGGTCCATGCCTTTTGGAAAGCAATAAAACAGTATGAGGAAATTAAAACATAAAGGGTGGGTCATGGGCCTCATCTGGACCATCACCAATTTTCATAAAAATAAAGTCTTTATCTACCCAAACAAATGAAGAGTCATAAGAGGAGTAGCGGCCCAATTATTCAACTCTTCGCCAGGCCTGGCATCCCTGATCATGGATGCTTCAGGGACTTCTTCTATTATGGCATCACATTCCCTGAATAGATCTCCTATTCCATCCTCTATACCATCACTTGGAGGACCACTTCGCACTGGGAATGACTGATATAGATGAGGTAGCGGCTTTGGCAATCCTGACTGCTTCTTTTCTTTGGTTTCTGCCTTGTCTCCTTAGAACACATACTCTAGTATGTGCTTGGACAGTTGTCCAGGGATCCTTATTAGCTTAATTATACCATCAGAATTCTCGCCTAATCCAAACCCTAGCTCAAACTCGCTTCTCAACATTGTAGTTGCAATCATCTTATAAACCAGCGACATTGGTACTTGTGGTGCAAGATCCTCTCTGGTGGCATTCACGATTTCCATGGTGTAAAAATTGCTACCCTTGGAACTTTTTCTATTACGGGAACACATCCGTTGGGGTGCCTCAGATGACTCCCTTCACCATGAATGACTTCTTTGTGATCTTCCTAGGCAAATTTTACCATTTGATGCAAAGTCGAGGGCACAACTCCAGCTTAGTGGATCCATGGCCTCCCAAAGAGTAAATTATAACTGGTGGTAATGTCTATGACTTGAAATACTACTCGGAACTCAATGGGTCCTATCTGAATACACAATCTGACCTCTCCTATAATGTCCCTTTGACCTCCATCGAAGGCTCTTACATTTACTCTACTTTTACGGACTTTAACCAGATCATAGTCTAGCTGGGTAAGTATAGACAATAGGAAAATATTCAAACCTGAACCATCATCAATCAGAACCCTCTTTACAATCTTCTCTTGGCATTTAAACGTGACTTGCAAGGCCTTGTTGTGAATTAATCCTTCAAAGGGTAATTCATCATCATTGAAATAGATTTGGTGGCTTCCCAAGACCCAGCTCACCATAGCGGTCAAATTTTTTGCACTCGTGCCTATAGGGACATGGGCTTCATTAAGAAATTTGACTAGGGCTTGCCTGGGGTATTGCAAACTCATAAGCAACACCCAAATAGAGATTTAGGCAGGGGTTTTCTCCAAATGTTTCACCATGGAATACTTCTTTGGTTGTATTCTTCTCCAAAATTATTCCGCCTCTCCTTCAGTAATTGGTCTCTTTTGTTGATCCTTTTTGTAAGTATCATTAACCAGATCGTCGGGCATATAACATCTTCCTGACCTCATCATACCATGGGCTGCAACGGCTTCTACTATAAATTCTTATTTCCAGGTACCAAAGCGAAGGCTTGATGATGGGCTGTCAACACAACAAATTGTGGCTTCTCAATGATACTCAAAGATTCCATGACTTTTTCCAACTCTTCCGACTTCTTGGGGTTGACCGATACTATAGACTTGCTCATAACCCATTCTTCTTCAATTTCTATCATATTGACTGAGGTACCCCCATGATTTGGCAGTGGGTTGCTTGTAACATTCAGTGGTGCCATTTGTAGTGTGATAACCCTTTGATCAATCAAATCTTGAATTTTGTGCCTTAAGTTAATGCAATCTTATGTATCATATATCGGATCCTCTGGAATGATAAGCACAATGTCGATCAGCCTTGAAAAAAAGAGAATATGTGTTACCAGGTTTGGGTTGAATAGACTTGATAAATTCGGTAGCATTCAATCTCTCGTATAACTAAGTTTTGGTTTTAGCTAGCTGGGTAAAAGTTTGAGGAAATTTCTTTTCCAAATTTGGATGGGGGAGATTGTTATTTTGATTGACAAGGGGAGGGACTTGATGATAATTTTGATTTTTGGGAGCCTTTTGATACACTTGGAAGTTTGGGGGAGGAATTTGGTAAGTGGGCTGTGCATTTGGTTGTGGAGTTTGGTAAATAGGTTGGATATTTGGTAGTGGAGCTTGGTAAATAGGCCGAGTGTAGAAAACATGTTGAGGGTTTTGTGAAGCTGGGGGAGGAGGAGATGAAACAAGTGATTTCTTGTGATTGGCTCCGAAGGGTTTTCTCAGTCTCGTGCTTGGACTAGAGGACACCAAAGACACATCCTCTTTCTTCTTTTTAGGGAATCCTGTTGATCCCGATGATGCTGATACTTTAGCAATCATACCCCTCTAAAGGCCTTCCTCAACAATTTCGCCAATTTTAAATAAATCGGCAAACTTAGCCTTAACCGCCAATATCATCTTATCATAGAATTCAGATTCTTGAGAGCGCATAAATACTGCACTAATCTCTTCTTCGGTCATGGGAGGCCAAACTCTTGCTGCCTCTTTTCTCTAATGATAAGCATAATATCAGAAGTCCTTATTTGATTTCTATTTGATACGACCCAAAGAGTATCAGTCCAGAACAACTTCCACATTGTACGCAAACCTCCGAGCAAAATCTCTGGACAGATCACTCCATCTAGACCATTTTTTTAACTCTTGAGTGGTGAACCACTCTAAAGTTTCCTCACTCAAACTCTGGCTAAATAGCCTCATCAACAAAGCCTCATTCTTTCTTGCGCTGACTATTTGGTTGCAATAACTTCTTAAGTGAGCATCAGGGTTCCCAACACCATTGAAGGTCTCAAATTTGGGAATTTTAAATCCTTCCGGCAAGTCCAATTCAGGGTGAATGCAAAGGTCATCATAATCATATCCTTTTTTATCAGATAAACTACGGGATTCCCTGATTCTGGCAATTTATTCTTTCATCAGTGTCAAGTCATGATCACGCTTCTTTTTCGTAGCCGTCAAATCCTTATCCTTTTCCTCATAGTGGTTGAGCTCAAGATTCTCCGGGCGAGCGATATAAGGCTCTACCATGGCATGAAAAGTAGGAGGTGGCATATTCTGGACATGTGAAGGATGGACATGTGGGATGAAATTTGGGTATGTGGAGGTATAGTTCTGTGGATTGATGATATTGGGGTGGTTACCTTGGGAATTGTAGGCATTTAGTGGTGTATTTTTGTAATTCAGGGGGAGGTTTTGTGGATTGTAGGCATTTGGGTTGTTGTTATGGTTAGTGCACTGGATAGGGGGAGTATGGATTTGATATAAAGATCCAATATGGGGAGGGTTATTAGAGAGAGGTTCGTTACAAGGTCTAGGTGCGGAGGCAGAAGGGATATCTCTTGGATGGTTTTCGGTTAATGGGGAATTGAGCGGAGGGATTTGGAGAGGGGTTTGGGAGTTGCCCAGAGTTGGGGTATTAGCGGCAATAGCCAAGCTCGCCATATCCTTGGCTTTTTGCACCTCTTTTTGCATCTTCTCTAGCTTCCTTGCATGCTCTGCAATCATTTCACTCTGTTCAGCAATAAGATTATCTTTTACGGCCAAAGCATTCTCTTCCTTGTTATCAGTCATCTTGCCCTTAGAAAAGCGACGGTTAGAGAAGGAATCTATGTGTGCCTTTAAGCAGGTGAAGTAAGGGTGTTCGGACAGTTTATCGATATAGATCAATTGCTATTACCTGCTGAAGTGAAAACAACTTAAAGGCAAATAAGTCAGATTCCATTAGTGGTAAGCAACACAAGATATCTGACTGAAAATAAACACATAAGAATTGCTTTAAACACATAATAGTTGCTTTTTGTCAAGGTAAATTGATTCACGGGTAATTATTAACTCGAGGATTCAATGGACAGGAATCTTCCCATCAATTCCAGATAAGTAAATTTCATCAGGAAAGTCGATTTGCTGAGTCTTCGTCTTATGATACTCTATCTGTTGCTTTTTCGAATCCTTTTGGCACTTTCCTCAAAGTGGGGGAAATTAAAAATTCTTAAAGATAGGAGTCGGACCTTGAAAGGCTGCTTATGTATCTCACAAAGGAGAATTCCGGCCCTAAATAGTTCGAATGGGTAGTAAATAAGTTCATTTTCTTTTCATTTCATTCATCCACTATCTTTGATTATAGGAGGAAAGTAAAAATGACCTAAAGGAAAATAACTAAACTCTGCTACTTTTAAAGCTTTATTTGGATAGTGTCGAGTCTTCAAGATTCTTCTCTTGTTTGTCTTCTGCAAGGATGATACAATAGAAACTCAATCTAGATCCCTCCCGCATCTATGAGATCTTCAAGGTCAATCCTGAAAGTGCGACGATTCTCTATGTCAAGCCCCCTGCTCTAGCGTGGTAGAGGCATATTTCCTTGCAGTTGCGCCAAGCTCGAGACAATTTTCCCGCCTTCCTTTCAATTGGCTCAATGATACCAGTGTGGACCAGCTTGAAGTAGATGTCGAGGTACGTGTCATAAAATACGGTGAAGTCAAATTGGTGAATCAGAGTATTTTGAGTGATTGGCATTCCCAACCTACTCTATCACAGATCAGCAAAGTGTAAGGGACTCACATGTGACTGATATGTCCACTGTTGATCATCTCGTGAATCGTAACCCTTAGCATCGTGCATTCGTTGGTGGTATGCCCCCTTTGGCATGGGTGGTAAGAGCACATATCACGACCATGACCCGCCGTGAGTGGCACTCACCCAACCCCCGGGCAAGCGAACCATCTTTGACCCTGAACTTAACCATTCTAGCAGCTTAAAACAAGTGCAAAATAAAAAAAATAGCATTTCAATATCCCAACACTAATATCATAATAACTGCGGAAAGTCCTCCCTAGAACCTGAAAGTCATCATACCAAAATATCTACCAAATCTAGAGTGAAGGGATGTAACCCCAAAAACTAAACAAAGTTTAATCCCGAAACAAGTGGGCTACAACTAAAAGAAGAAAACAAGGCATCTTGACCTAAGTAGCTCACCTTTGAAATCTGGAATCGCTGGGACTACAAGTGAGGTCTCGCGTCAGTCGCCCAAAGATTGCCTGTACTCACAAAAGAAAATAAAGTGCAAAAAAAAGTTCACAACAAAGTGTACTGGTAGGATCATCAGCCAGTTCCAAATAAGCAATATAGGAACAGTAACTGAAGCTAAGTAAAGCACATGAAACATGTGAACAAGCCAACAAATATAGCTAAACTACAAGTCTCTCCCTAGCTTATCCCCCATATGTAATCCACTTCACAACCATTGACAACATTCAATGATAATAACTTACATATATCTCTTTTTACATAGTTTGGACCCACCCCGGGATCCCCCTAACAACACCTAAATGTTACACATGCAACCTGGTCCACACCAAGACCAAACACAGATCAATATCATAACCTGGCCGCTCATGGACCATATGCAAAAGTCACAATTCTAGAAACACAACCCGGTCCACTCATGGAACCATCAAAAGAATACAATAATTCAATAAACTAACCCGGACCAGGCATGGTACCCGAGCCAATCAAATGTCACACAGAAAACCAACAGTCACAAGAAATGAACAAAACACACTTGTAAACCAACAAGCAATATCACCCAGTTCATTTTACAAGACTGCTATTAGGACATTTAGATATTTATAACTATTCCCTAAGCATGCAACTCATACAATACTTAAGCAAAAGTATACGAACATATAATGCATAAAGGAAATCAATAACAGTCACCTACCTCAAAAGTTTCCAAAGCTCTACTCAACCAAAGTCTTCCCATTTTTCGAAGCTCTTGCTTGTTCTTGGTCTAAAACAATGCACAAATACTACAATCAATTCTCATGGCCTACTAGTTACCCAGATTATGCAAAATCCCAAACCCCAGGCCAACTATGATCATTCCACCCTTTTTCTCGGGCTTTCCCACCATTAATTCACCTATTTCTACCATTTTTATGGGTACATTTGGAGAATTAAGGTCACATAATCAGAATCTATCAACAAAAACTAGATCCAAGAACTCTAGCACCCTAGAATCCTCCTTTTCCCCAGATTCTACCATTCCTAGGTCATTCAAAATCTTCCCCCAAGTCCCTAACTAGCAATTCTACTCCGTAGGAAAGGTAATATAAAGTTAAGGGACTAGTGATCTTGGGCGTATTTATACGTATGTTTGCCTTATTTACACATGTTTTAGCCTTGTTTTGAGGGCAAAAGTGATGTATATCCCTATGATTATTTACATATTCTTGATTATGAGCTAATATATGTGATAAGATACTTTTCAGGGAAAATATGAAGAAAAAAACAACCCATGAGAGCTAAAAGGGAAGCATAAAAGCATTGAAAAGGAGTTCGCAAAGTTTCGGGAGAAAAAGAGAGCAAAAGAAGAAAATATGGGTTGTGGTATACTGCTGGCGAACAACACTCCAGCCCCCAAACTACTGATGGGTGTGGCTAGCGCATTGGTGGTGCATCGCCCCAGGCCCCAAACTTCAGAAGACTAAAGTTGGTGCTATGGTGGCGCGGCGCGCCAGAGCCTAACCCGAAAAAATTCCATCTTTTTTATACTCCAAATCTAAGTAGGAAAAGGGGTTATTTTCCTCATACTCTATAAATACATCTCAAATCACGGTTTTTACACAAACTTTTGACCTATGAAGAGCTAGGAGCCGCCGTGGAGGCTGGAGAATATTGGTTTCATCTTTTCTTCTCCTTTGTTATTTATTTTACATATTTCTTTCGATGATTTACTGTTATTGCTCCATGTCTATGTGGAGTTAATTTCTCATTCTAGGGTTATGGTAGTTACCTACATGATTTTTTAGTAGACAATTGATTCGATTTGTGAAGATTATCATATTAGTTGTTCTTATATTCTTGTGCTTACTATTTTAATGCTTAGCTACCATTAAAATAAATTTATAATCTCTTTGTGAACTCAGAAGAAGAATCATTGGGATAGAACAAAGAATATAGGGAGCAAGGCCTCTCTTTTGTAACGTAAAGGGTAGGTTCGCGACTAGGATATGAATATACCTAGCATGCCTTGTTTGGTTTATACGGAAAGATATATAAATGCGTTCAAAATAAGATGTCACATCCCCACTCAATGATGTAGTTGTGATGCTATTCTTGATAGGCAATTAGAGGCTCAGAAGACCGTAATTGTAAAATCAACCACGAAATAAGCAACTAGATAAACAAACAAGTCAATGAAATTGCTTACTTAACATGATTGTTAGCGAATCCATAATCTTAGATCGATTTCATCATATTGATTACGTAAAAACCTGCTCTTTATTTGGTTAATTGTTCATTTGTTAACTTCTTCTTTTTACTTTGGTTATTAAATATTTCTTTGAGATTTACCGCTTGAATAAATAATTAGAACTAGTTTAATTTATTAAAATAGTTAATCGACAAGTCTCTGTGGGTACGATATCTGGACTTACAATCCTATATTAATTGTACGACTGCATACACTTGTGTGTGTGTTGGGACGCAACAAGTTTTGGCGCCGTTGCCCGGGAATTAAAAATTAATTTATTATCTATATTAGACTTTTTATTTTTATTTATTTAAGTTTTTGTATATATTTTATTTCCTTTTATAGATAGTTTTTTTTTTCTACTACTCTTATTCTCATGACATCTAGGGATAAATATTGGTTGAATGATGAGTACTATCCATATATCGGTAATTCTTGTTAGTACTGTGAAGGATCCCACCTGGATATAAATTGCCATTATAATCACGAGGAGGGTGGTGCGCACCTACCCAATCTTTTTGTAATGACCGGGTCCATCATTACTAGTAGTCCAATCGTGCCAAGTTTTAGAGTTAGAAAACTCCAGATTTGGGGGTTTAAAATTCTGGGCTAGGCTAGCCTCGACCGGTTTTAGAGCGAGGTAGAGTCTAGGAAAATCTAGGTAAGAATTGGTTTGTGTGTCTTAATTCAAGCTTGTTTTCCACATATCCAAGACATAGAGGAGTCCGGGGGACTTTTCAGAATCGAATTTGGGTAAGTAGAACTCCCAGAATCGCGTTTGACGTGAAGGGGTTGTTTCGGGTCATCGGGGAAAGCAAGTGTGTTGTAAAATGGCCAAAACTAGGAGATTTTTGGACATTTTATCTGTGACGAGTGTAACCGTTTGTCATAGCGACCTCCGCTATAGCAGTGGAAAATATCGCTATAGCGGGCCGACGGGTTTTTAATGCAGAAACTTTCCCAAAATAGTTTAGTTATCTACAATTCAATTTGGGAGAAGGGCTAGGCGATTCCAGGCATTTTTCTTCCTTTTTCCGTTGAAATTCTTCCCTAAAGTAAGGTTCTTGTTCCCCAATCTTTGTAATACGTTTCCTATACGATAGAATTGCTAGGAGGAAATTTGGAAAAAGATTGGAATAACCTAGGAATGGTAGAATTTGGGGAAGAAAGGGGATTCCAAGCATGTATGTTCTTGGGTATTGATAAAAGTATATTTTATGATCATAGGTTGGTTAATTCTCTGTTTTTACCCGTAAAATTGATAGAACTAGGATAATTAACGGTGAAAAAGCCTAGAAAAAGGGTGGGATGATCATGCATGGACTGGGGTTTGGGGATTTGGTATAATCCGGGTAATTTGCAGGCCTTGTGTGTTAATTGTATGTACTGTGTGTTGTTTTTAGACCAAGAACGAGAGAGGAATCCGGAACACTGGAAAGCTTGGGCCGAATTGAGCTTGGATCATTTCGAGGTAAGTGATGGCTTACGATTTCGGTGAATGCTATATATTCTTGTACTCATATCTAAGTGATTGTATGAATTACATTGCTTAGGGAAGTTGTGTAGGATGTCTAAGGTTCATGTTTTACAGTCTGTGATTTGAACGGTATTTGCTTGGTGGTTTACAAGTTGTGTGTTCATGCATTTGACTGTGGATTATTGTCATTCGGTTGGCTTGGGTACCACGCCTGGTATTGGTATAAAAAATTATCGGCACGGGTACCACGCCTGGTACGGGTATAACAAATGGTTGGCACGGGTACCACGCCTGGTACGATTTACTTTTGTTGCATTATTGCATTGTTATTATTGTGTTGCATTTATTGATATTGGATCAGTGAGTGGACAGGGCTGCTTATTGAAATGTGTTATTAGTTTGGTGGTCCTTGAGAGGCCAGGGAAATTCTGGCTAACTGTTGTGTTGGTCTTGGTTTAGGCCGGGTTATTCATTGACATTTGTGTTCGTCTTGGTTTGGAACGAGTTTATTCAAAGTACATGTATCTAGTCTAGAGGGAATCCCAGGGTAGGTCCAGGATAGACGGAAAGGTGTAGTTAATGGTATATGGTTGTGGCTTAGAGTTAGGTGGTGGATTCATGCGGGAACAGGCTAAGTAGAGACTGGTAGTCTAAGTGTGTCTGTGGTTATTTATGCATGTTTTCCATACCTTATACTTGAATTGTTGTACTGTTATATACTGTTTATTTGAAAACTGGCTGATGATCCTACCAGTACACAGTGGTGGTGTACTGATACTTCACTTTCTTGTCTTTTGGTGAGTACAGGAAATCTTCCAACGCCTGAGACGCGACCTCACCTTTAGCGCCGACGATTCCTGACTTTCAAGGGTGAGCTGCTTGATTCGAGCTACCTTGGGTTATCTTTAGAGTTTCAGTCCACTTGTTTCAGACTTAAAACTACTTCGTATTTTCTTTTGGGGTTGTATCCCCATATTCTAGATATTGATGTTGATGTTTGGTACAATGACTTTTAGTTCCTAGGTGGGATTTTCCACAGGTTAATGATTATGCTATAGTTTTTGCTTATTTTGATTGCTAGTTTACTTTTTGTTGCTGGTTTTAGGTTGTTAGTCTAGGCAAAGGGTTGAACTCTATTAGTTCGCTCATCCGGGGGTTGGGTGGGTGCCCCTCACTATGGCTTGGTTCATGACAGAGATGGTATCAGAGCCTAGGTTCATTGATCTCGTCGTACCAAACAGGTCTAGTAGATTCTTGCGGAACAGTTCGGAGACGTCCATACTTTTCTTTGAGAGGCTATGGGGCTTTAGGAAAAACTATATCTTCCTTCTTTCCTTCATGCTATAACTCGATTCCAATTGGTATCTGGTGATACAAATTGGTATCTAACCTCGTTCACTCTTCTATCCACATATGGTTACTACAAAGAACAATGGAGCAAGGCCAGCGGTCCCAGCAGCGGGCCCGACAGTTTATGGTAGAGGTAGGGGAAGGGGTAGGAGACGAGCTGGAGCCGCACCCGCCAGGGGTGGAGCTCGGGCTGCTGCTGCACACGAGGTAACCCCTCCCTCACCTCAGGAGCATATAGCTGTGGACGTAGAAGAAGTGGTTGTAGAGAATGAAGGGGCTCAGGCGGAGGCAACAATAGTTGGGGGTGCAGGCCTTTTTACTATGACACCGGAAGCTTTTAAGCAAGCTTGGGATATTCTGAATGGGTTGGTTGGTGCTGCAACCATACCCGCAGCTTATGTAAATCAGGCCTTGGATACTCAACTAGCGGTTACTACCACACCTAGGATGGACACAACTTCGGGCATAAATGACCTCCTCAGGCCAATGCTAGGCCCAGTAATGACAGGTAATGAGCATGAGATGTTGACTAAGTTCCTTAAGCCGAAACCTCCGATGTTTCAGGGTACAAACAAGTAGGATGCCTATAAGTTCATCCTGGATTGCCATGAGATGTTGCACAAGTTGGGTATTTTACGTCAACATGGGGTTGAGTTTGTCACTTTTCAGCTACAGGGTGATGCCAAGCAGTGGTGGAGGTCTCATGTTGAGTGTCGGTCTTCTATTCTACCTCCACTGACTTGGGAGCAGTTCCACACATTGTTTCTAGAGAAGTATGTTCCCCGTACTTTGAGGGACCAGAAGAAGGATAAATTTCTAAACTTGGAGCAGGGTAGCATGTCGGTCTCGACTTATGGGGCTAAGTTTCATGCATTATCTCATTTTGCTACACAGATGTTGAGTTTCGAGGAGGAACGGGTCCGGTTGTTCGTCAAGGGTCTGAATAGTGAACTACAGGTACTGTTAGTGCATATGACTTCTTCAGGAAAGGGCTTTAATGATGTGATGGATTATGTGAAGAAGATAGAGGGAGTTAGGCAAGCGGGGTCGGCTAAGGCTTTTGCCAAGAAGCCCCGGAATGAGGGAAATTTTGGTGGTTCATACTCCAGGGGCCAACATCAGCAGGCTTATCCGGTCCATCCTATTCAGTCAGCTCTGCCAGCTAGTACAGGTGGTCTTCAGGGAGCTCAGTCTTCAGCTCCTAGAGGCCAGGGAGCGTCCTATACATCAGCTAGCAGACCTACTCTTGACTGTGGTTGCTACCATTATGGTGAGATGGGCCACTTTAAGAGGGGTCAGCATCAAACTAGAGCAGTGGTTCCGGTATGTAGAGGCGGTAATGCTAGGGGTCATCCACAGGGTGGGTGAGGTAATTTTTAGGGAGGCCGGGGAAACTGAGGGAATGGTAGTGCAGGCAGGGGTGCGGCGTAGCCGGCCTGGAAAGTTGCCCGGATTTATGATCGAGCTCATTGCTATGCTTTTCAAAGGAGGACCAAGGCAAAAGCCTCAGATGCAGTGATCACAGGTACTATTCTTGTCTGTGATAAAATGGCTTAGGTATTATTTGACCCAGGTTATACATATTCTTATGTGTCTGTGAGGTTTGCTTTGGGGATGGGTTTGACTTGTGATATCCTTGATTCCCCTATCCATGTTTCTACCCCAGTTGGAGAGTCTGTGGTTGTGAGTCATATATATCGTGATTGTTCTGTTGTGTTTGTGGGGTTACATACTTGGGTAGACTTGGTAATTTTGTATATGGCTAATTTTGATATTATCTTGGGTATGAC
Source organism: Jaltomata sinuosa (assembly GCA_003996215.1). Classification (NCBI taxonomy): domain Eukaryota; kingdom Viridiplantae; phylum Streptophyta; class Magnoliopsida; order Solanales; family Solanaceae; genus Jaltomata; species Jaltomata sinuosa. The sequence goes on from QJPP01000024.1 coordinate 1,410,239, forward strand.
CTAGCTATCTCCTTATCATGTTATGTTGAACTGTAACACCAAGATTGTGGCTCTAGAGATTCTGGGTAAGGATAGACTAGAGTGAGAAGGTGTGTACAGGCCTAGGCCAGTTAAGATAATATCATTTGTCCGGGCTAGGAAGCTAGTGGGGAGGGGGTGTCTAGCCTTCTTGGCTCATCTCTGGGATGATAGTGTGGAGTCCCCGCCTATTGAGTCAGTTCCAGTGGTTTTCGAATTTTTAGAGGTGTTTCCAGTGGCCTTGCCTGGTATGCCTCCGGACAGGGATATAGATTTTTGTATTGAATTGGAGCCAGGCACTCATCCCATTTCATTCCTCCGTATCATATGGCTCCGACAGAGTTAAGGGAACTTAAGACTCAGCTGCAGGAACTCCTAGATAAGAGATTTATACGTCCCAGTGCTTCACCTTGGGGTGCTCCAGTTTTATTTGTAAAGAAGAAGGATGGTAGTATACGGATGTGCATAGATTATAGGCAATTAAACAAGGTGACCATCTAGAATAAGTACCCTCTATCCTGTATAGATGATTTGTTTGACCAGCTTCAGGGTGCATCAGTGTTCTCAAAAATCAACTTGAGCTTCGGGTACCATCAGTTAAAGATTAGACGTAAGGACATTCCGAAGACTGCTTTTCAGACTGGGTATGGGCATTACGAGTTTCTAGTAATGTCATTTGGTTTGACCAATGCGCCAACAACATTCATGAGTTTGATGAATGGGGTGTTTATGTCTTACTTGGATTCCTTCGTTATCGTGTTCATCGATGATATTTTGATCTACTTTAAGAGTAGGGAGGAGCATGCTAATCATCTTTGTATTGTGCTGAATATCTTGAGGCACCAAAAGCTTTATGCAAAATTCACTAAGTGTGAGTTTTGGTTGACTTATGTGGCATTCTTGGGGCATGTAGTGTCAGAAAAAGGGGTGATGGTGGATCCCCAGAAAATTGAGGCAGTCAAGAGTTGGGTTTGGCCGAGCTCTGTGATCGAGGTGAGGAGTTTTGTTGGGCTTGCGGGGTACTACTGGAGGTTTGTTAAGAATTTAGCTTCTATTGCTACTCACCTGAACAGGCTGACACAGAAGAAGGTACCATTTGTGTAGTTCGACAAGTGCGAGGAGAGCTTCTAAAAACTCAAGACACTTTTGACCACAGCCCCCATATTGTCATTGCCGGTTGAAGGTAAAGACTTTGTTGTTTATTATGATGCTTCACATTCTGGTTTGGGTGTTGTGTTGATGCAGGATAGAAATGTGATAGCCTATGCATCCAGGCAGTTGAAAGTGCATGAGAGGAATTACCCAACTCACGATTTAGAGTTGGCAGCGGTGGTTTTTGCATTGAAAATTTGGAGACACTACCTTTATGGTGTCAAGTGTGAGGTATTCACAGATCATCACAGTCTGTAACACGTTTTCACTCAAAAGGATTTAAATCTAAGGCAGAGGAGGTGGATGGAGCTATTGAAGGATTATGATGTGACCATTCAGTACCATCCGGGTAAGGCTAATGTGGTGGCAGACGCATTAAGCCAAAAAACTGTTAGCATGGGTAGCCTGACTTGTTTGGGTGTGTCCAAACGACCACTAGCTAAGGAAATTTGGGCTTTAGAGGCCAAATTCATGCACTTGGTTGTTTCAAATCAAGGTGGGTTGTTGGCCAGCATTGAGGTCAAGGCCACCTTCATAGAGGAAATAAAGGAGAAACAGTTTCAGGATCCGAAACTGGGTAAGTTGTAAGGTAAGGTAATATTCGGGGAGTCCAGAGACGTCATGTTAGACTCTAGTGGAGTGTTTCATTTCAGTGAGAGGATTTGTGTTCCTCGGGTTGAGGATATAATTCAGAGAATCTTAGCGGAAGTCCATGGTTCGCGGTACTCAATTCATCCGGGTAGGACCAAAATGTATAGGAACTTGAGGAAGCATTACTAGTGGCTCGGGATGAAAAGGGACATAGTGGATTTTGTGTCCAAATGTCAGAACTGCTAGCAGGTGAAGTATGAACATCATAGACCTGCAGGGCTACTTCAGAGAATGCCAATTCCAGAGTAGAAGTGGGAAAGGATAGCCATGGATTTCGTGGCGGGTCTTCCCAAGACATTGGGAAAGCATGACTCAATTTGGGTCATTGTTGACAGGCTGACCAAGTCCACTCATTTCATTCTGGTCAGGGTAGATTACAATTCGCAGCAATTGGATAAGATCTACGTGAAGGAGATTGTGAGACTGCATGGGGTACCACTGTCCATCATTTCGGACAGGGGTACGCAGTTTACTTTTAAGTTCTGGGGCATGTTACATGAAGAGTTGGGTACACAACTCACTTTTAGCACAACCTTCCATCCTCAAACGGATGGTCAGTCGGAAAGGACGATCCAGGTATTGGAGGACATGCTGAGAGCATATGTGATAGACTTTGGGGGTCATTGGGACCAATTTCTACCATTGCGTGAATTATCGTACAATAATAGCTACCACTCCAGTATTGACATGGAACCGTTTGAGGCACTGTATAGTAGGAACTGCAGATCACCGGTTGGGTGGTTTGAGGAAGGCGATGTAAAGCCTTTGGGCGTAGACTTAGTGAAGGAAGCGCAAGAAAAGGTAAGGGGCATAGAGATAAAGTTGTTGGCTGCTCAAAGCAGGCAGAAGGAGTATGCAGACTGCAAGGTCCGGGACATGGATTTTCAGGCTGGTGAACATGTATTGTTGAAGGTGTCACCAATTAAAGGGGTTATGCGGTTTGGTAAGAAGGGAAAGCTTAGCCCTCGGTTCATTGGTCAGTTTGAAGTTCTTGAAATTGTGGGGCCAGTAGCTTACAGGTTAGCACTGCCACCTAGTTTGTCGGGCATCCATCCGGTATTCCATGTATCCTTGCTTAAGCAATACCATGGGGATGGGGATTACATCATCAAGTGGGATGAGGTACTTTTAGATAAGGATCTTAGTTATGAGGAGGAACCAATTTTGATTCTTGCTCGGGATATCCGGAGGTTGAGGACAAATATGATTGATATGGTGAAGGTTCAATGGACGCATCATCCGGTTGAAGAAGCCACTTGGGAAACTGAGAAGGACATGCGGGAAGAGTACCCTCAACTATTTGAGGATTCAGGTACTACACTTCCTTCCTTTTATTTGCGTAATTTTACGTTTGATCATTCGGGGATGAACGATGGGTAAATTGTTATCTATTGTAATGAAAGGGTCCATCGTTATGGGTAGTCTAATCGTGCCAAGTTTTAGAGTTAGAAAACTCTGGATTTGGGAGTTTGAAATTATGGGCTAGGCTAGCCTCGGGCGGTTTTGGAGCGAGGTAGAGTCTAGGGAAATCCTGGTAAGGATTGGTTTATGTGTCTTGTTTCGAGCTAGTTTTCTACGTAGCCAAGACATAGAGGAGTCCTGGGGACTTTTTGGAATCGAATTTGGGTAAGTAGAACTCCCAGAATCGCGTTTGACGAGAAGGGGTTATTTCGGGTTGTCAAGGAAAGCAAGTGTGCTGTAAAATGGCCAAAATTGGAAGATTTCTGGACATTCTATCTGTGACGAGCGTAACGGTCTGCCGTAGCAACCTCCGCTGTAGCGGTGGAAAATACTGCTATAGCAATGGTTAAGGCGGTCAACACCCACTTAAGACCGCTATAGCGGAAATCGTCTGCTATAGCGGGACCGCTATAGCGGAGCGGGGACTGCTATAGCGGGTAGATGGGTTTTTAATGCAGAAACTTCCCCAAAATAGTTCCGTTTTCTACAATTCATTTTGGGAGAAGGGCTAGGCGATTCCAGGCATTTTTCTTCCTTTTTCTATCGAAATTCTTCCCTAAGGTAAGGTTCTTGTTCCCCAATCTTTGTAATACGTTTCCTATGCGATAGAATTGCTAGGAGGGAATTTGGGGAAAGGTTGGAATAACCTAGGAATGGTAGAATTCGGGGAAGAAAGGGGATTCCAAGTATGTATGTTCTTGGATATTGATAAAAATATATTTTTATGATAATAGGTTGGTTAATTCTCCGTTTTTACCCGTAAAAATAATAGAACTAGGAGAATTAATGGTTGAAAAGCACGAAAAAAGGGTGGGATGATCATGGGTGGCCTGGGGTTTGGGGATTTGGTATAATCCGGGTAATGTGCAGTCCTTGTGTGTTAATTGTATGTACTGTGTGTTGTTTTTAGACCAAGGATGAGAGAGGAATCCGAAACACAGGAAAGCTCGGGTCGAATAGAGCTTGGCTCATTTCAAGGTAGGTGATGGCTTACGATTTCGGTGAATGCTGTATATTCTTGTACTCATATCTAAATAATTGTATGAATTACATTGCTTAGGGAAGTTGTGTAGGATGTCTAAGGTTCCTGTTTTATAGTCTGTTATTTGAACGGCATTTGACTGTGGATTATTGACATTCGATTGGCTCGGGTACCACGCCTGGTACGGGTATATCAAATGGTTGGCACGGGTACCATGCCTGGTACGGGTATAACAAATGGTTGGCATGGGTACCACGCCTGGTACGATTTACTTTTGTTGCATCATTGCATTATTATTATTGTATTGTATTGATTGATATTGGTTCCGTGAGTGGACCAGGCTGCTTATTAAAATGTGTTATTGGTTTGGTGGTCCTTGAGAGGCCAGGGAAATTCTGGCTAACTGTTATGTTGGTCTTGGTTTAGGCCGGGTTATTCATTGATATTTGTGTTGGTCTTGGTTTAGGTCGGGTTGATTCAAGGTACATGTGTGTAGTCTAGAGGGGATCCCAAAGTTGGTCCAGGCTAGACAAAAAGGTATAGTTAATGGTATATGGTTGTGGCTTAGAGTTAGGTGGTAGATTCATGCGGGAACAGGCTAAGTAGAGACTGGTAGTCTAAGTGTGTTTGTGGTTATTTATGAACGTTTTCCATACGGTATACTTGATATTGTTGTACTGTTATACACTGTTTATTTGAAAACTGGTTGATGATCCTACCAGTATACAGTGGTGGTGTACTGATACTGCACTTGCTTGTCTTTTGGTAAGTACAGGAAAATCTTCCAGCGGCTGAGACGCGACCTCACCTTTAACCCCGACGATTCCTGACTTTCAAGGGTGAGCTGCTTGATTCGAGCTACCTTGGGTTATCTTTAGAGTTTCAGTCCACTTGTTTTAGACTTAAAACTACTTCTTATTTTCTTTTGGGGTTGCATCCCCGTATTCTAGATATTTGTGTTGATGTTTGGTACAACGACTTTCAGTTCCTAGGTGGGATTTTCCGCAGGTTAATGATTATGCTATAGTTTTTTCTTATTTTGATTGCTAGTTTACTTTCTCTTGCTGGTTTAGGCTGTTAGTATAGGAAAAGGGTTGAACTCTATTGGTTCACTCATCTGGGGGTTGGGTGGGTGCCACTCACGATGGGTTGGGTTGTGACATTTTTGAATTTAATGTATGTCTTAGATGTGGTGGTCAGGATGGTCATTCAAATGGTTGTCCTCACTCTTATTCCCCTTCCCGGAGCCCCTATTATATTCTTCTATTATTTGCGATGTTGGCAGGGGTAATGAAGTGGAGGATGTGAATCATGAGGCTCATTTCATTGATATGCTAAAGCAAATACTGGATAAGCAAGAAGAATTGTGGAAAGACATAATCAAATTGAGGAAAGACACGGAGAGGATAGGTTCCCAACTCACAGAGATACATGCTATGGCTGAAACTTGTATTGATCAGCAAGTTACGGTCTTAGCCAATACCCAAGATGAACCCTTAGTAAAAGAAGAAAGTGAGTCCCTACTTGGAGAAAGTTGTGAGGAAGCAGACATAGTGAGCCAATCTTGGCTAAGGGAACAAGAGGAAAAAGTTAAATTTCATGAGTTTCTCCGTGATAATCTTACATACATGATGACACAGATGATAGAAGGAAGAGTTGAGCTCAGACAAGAGATAGGCCAATTTGGCTCAGATATTCATGACTTGAAAGATCACTTGAAGAAAATGGTGGAGGCATCTGATGCCAAATCACCAATCATTGTGGATACTGGCCAATTAGTGGAGCATAAAGAGGAATTTGAACAATTTAACTATACTTTATTCATTAGTGCGGATGTTGAGGAGGTACACAAAAGTGAACATGTCATAAATAATGCAAGTTTTGAGTTGGGACGTGTTGGACCACATTCTAATCACTTTTCTACATTTTGTTTGGATGAGGACATGAAAATTGATTTGTCTGAACAAGTGGAGAAGTCTGTAGATGAGGAACAAGGTCCTTACATTCTAAAATTTGCCACACCAAAGAGACAAAATGACATTCCTCACTTAAGGGCCAAGAAGTGCAAGATGCTGCATCATTTACTTGGTTCCTTCATCTTTATACCACCACCCCTTGAGAGGAGCAGAAAATTTGATGCAAAGTTAGGGGTGCAGTTCATAAGGTCTAAGTGGAAAGAAAAGTGGTGAAGTGATGGCGTCGTGCCGCGACGTTAAATCAGGCGCTTGTTGGGAGGCAACCCAATTGGTAGTGTAGCTTCTTCTTTTTGTATAGTGTCACATTTTTGTTTTTGTTTTAATTTTGCAGGTTTGGGAAAGTCTGAGTACCTAAATTTGAAAGCTAAGGAGCATGGTTTAAGCTTAAGTGTGGGGTCATTTGCCCCTTGATAAAATTGAAGAAACATGCTGCTAGCTAGGCCCTAGAGGGCCTCAGGGAGTATTTCTTACCCCTGTTCTTCATCTTTTACTTTAAATTGCTTTAGTGACAAAGCATGATTTTAAGTGTGGGGTGGGGAATCTTTCGATAATTGTGAGTTTTAGGGTGAGTATTCCATAGGAGTTTATTTTATTTGAAAAAAAAAACAAAAAGATTTTTAGTTTTTCTTAGAGGCATATCTCATTCACCCCTTGGTTTTTCTTTTTAATTCTTTTCCAAGGAGGTGCCCTTTAAACCGGGTAGTTTTTATTTTTTAGGAGTAGTTTTTATTTTTTTGATCATAGATAGAGAAATTTTCTCGACGATGGATGGATGACGGCCATCTTGAGGGAAAAATAGTCATAGGAAGGGGAAATATTAGAAATCATAGCCTTTTGAATGTCAAGTGCATTCACTCAAAAGAAGCATAAAAAGTAGGAAACTTCATTTAGAGACACATAGGCTCTTTAACTTGACTCAAAAAACCTAAAGATGGGCTTAATAATGTTAATTCATTCAATTTGATTGTGTTGTTAATATGAAGTCTTAGGAGGCCATTTTTGAACCATTGTGCCATGTGTGGTGAGTCTTTGTTATGTTTCTTGTGTATCTTGATATCTAGAACTTGCCCCGTGGGTATATGAAATGAAACATAGTATTGACTAACGGGTTATGATCAAGGCATTTCTTTGTAAGCCACTTCTTTTTGACTATTGTTTGTGCCACCCTTTATATTATTCTTAGTTAAGACCCTTTGAGCCTTAAGCCTATTTCTTTGACTAGCCGCATGGTTAGCCTATCCCCTTTATTTGATTAACATGCATTAATTTGATCCAAAGAGTCCCTAATGAACTTTGTAGTTGAAACACTTAAAGGAAAAAGGGAACAAAAGAGAAAAGGTAAAAAGATAGAGGGAGGTTATTGTGGTAAGAATAAGAATTTGATGTGGTGCCCTTGTGAAAAATAATTTATAAGTTGGTAGTAAGAAGAGGAAAAACAAATTAAAAAAAAGTTTAGAAAAATCTCCTTGATACCAATAAGTGAATGAAGGTTAAGGGAAATAAACCAAAAGAAAAAGGGGGAGTTTGAAGGGAAACATGAACATAAGTTTAAGTTGAGGTGATATAAGGAAAAGAGTGAAAAAGTTTAAAGTGAGTGTTTTAAAATGCATAGGAAAAGTAGTCACTATTGGCCAAAGTATTCCTACCCGTCCCTTAGCCTACATTACAACCTGTAAAAGTCATTTTGATCCTACAATGTTGATTCTTTGTTAATACAGTATTACACTAAGGGCAAGCCTATAGCATGTCTTGTATGCATGGAACTTTCTTTGAGAGAGTGAGTGAATTTGTTATTTATATGCCCCAATTTGAATATGTATGTATGATGTGAGCAAGGACATCTCTCTTAAATGTGAGGGCACAAAATGGTGACAATTTGGTGTACTAATGATGGCTATATTCATACATGGTCATGTTGGCCTTATTTTTCATGAAGAGTGAGTTTTAGAGGTTGTGTGGGTTCAATAAAGGGTCAGTGAAAATATGATTGATGTATGCATGTTGAGTGGATTATGGGTCATGATTAAACTGTCTAGTTAACTTGGGTGTGAGTAGACCTGCTCAATTGATATCTTAAGATGTGAAATTTTATTGGGTGTGTAGTGATTTGTTCTAGGACGAACAAAGGTTTAAGTGTGGGGTGGTGATCTTGGGCGTATTTATACGCCCGCTTGCCTCATTTACCCATGTTTTAGCCTTGTTTTGAGGGCAAAAGTGATGTATATCCCTATGATTATTTGCATATTCTTGATTATGAGCTAATATATATGATAAGATACTTTGCAGGGAAAATATGAAGAAAAAAAACCACGAGAGCTAAAAGGGAAGCATAAAAGCATTTGAAAGGAGTTATCAAAGTTTCGGGAGAAAAAGAGAGCAAAAAAAGAAAATATGGGTTGTGGCGTATTGTTGGCGCACCACCCCAGCCCCCAAACTACTGATGGGTGTGGCTGGCACATTGGTGGCACGTCGCCCCAAGCCCCAAACTTCAGAAGACTGAAGTTGGCGCTATGGTGGCCCAGCGCGCCAGAGCCTAACCCGAAAAAATTTCAGCTTTTTTCTACTCCAAATCAAAGTAGGAAAAGGGGTTATTTTCCTCATAGTCTATAAATACATCTCAAATCATGATTTTTACACAAACTTTTGACCTACGAAGTGCTAGGAGCCGCCGTGGAGGCTGGAGAATATTGGTTTCATCTTTTCATATCCTTAATTATTTATTTTACGTTTTTCTTTGGATGATTTGTTGTAATTGCTCCATGTCTATGTGGAGTTAAACTTATCGTTCTAGGGTTATGGTAGCTAACTACATGATTATTTAGTAGACAATTGATTCAATTTCTGAAGATTATCATATTAGTTGTTCTTATATTCTTGTGCTTACTATTTTAATGCTTAGCTACCATTAAAATAAATCTATAATCTCTTTGTGAAGTCGGAAGAATAATCATTGGGATAGAACGAAGAATATAGGGAGCAAGGCCTCTCTTTTGTAACGTAAAGGGTAGGTTCGCGACTAGGATAGGAATATACCTAGAACTCCTTGTTTGGTTTATACGGGAAGATATATAAATGCATTCGAAATAAGATGTCACATCCCCGCTCAACGATATAGTTGTGATGCTATTTTGGATAGGAAATTAGAGGCTCGGAAGACCATAATTGTAAAATCAACCTCGAAAGCAGCAACTAGATAAACAAACAAGTCAATAAAATTGCTTACTTAACATGATTGTTAGCGAATCCATAATCTTAGATCGATTTTATCATATTGATTACGTAAAAACCTTCTCTTTATTTGGTTAATTGTTCATTAGTTAACTTCTTCTTTTTACTTTGGTTATTAAATATTTCTTTGAGATTTACCGCTTGAATAAATAATTAGAACTAGTTTAATTTAGTAAAATAGTTAATCAAGAAGTCCCTGTAGGTATGATATCTGGACTTACAATCCTATATTACTTGTATGACCGCGTACACTTGTGTGTGCGTTTGGACGCAACAAGTAGAATACTTCCCTTTGGGATGAAAAATGATGGAAAATGGAGGAAAATCGCTTAGAATCGCTTTCTCTTCTCCCAAAATGTCTTTGATGAAAACTGACTATTTTGGGGAAGTTTTTGCATTAAATCCCATCACGCTCTGCTATAGCGGTCCACGCTCCAATATAGTAGTACCGCCGTAGTGGATCCACCTTCTATAGCAGTGCTGACCAACGTTGACTCTTGCTATAGTGATAATTTTTCCGCTATAGCGGAGGTCGCTATGGCAGTGTGTCAACTGCTATGGCGGTTGACACGGGACATAAAGTCATAAAATCCCCCAGCAGTTGACACAGGATAGAAAGTCGTAAAATACCCCAAAAACACCCATTTTACAACACACTTCATTTCTCGACGTTCTGGAATAACCCTTTCATGTCAACTTTGATACTGGGAGTTCTACACACCCAAATTCACTTCGGAAAAGTCCCCTGGACTCCTTTATGTCTTAGATACAAGGAAAACTAGCTCAAATGAAGATACATTTCCCAATATTTTCCCAGATTTCCCTAGACCACACCTCGCTCCAAAATCGGCTGAGACTAGCCTAGCCCAAAATTTTCAACTCCCAAACTCGAAAGTTTTCTAACTCGAAAATTGGCATAAAAGTTTACCCGTAACAACGAACCCAGTCATTACAATAGATACCAATTTACCCATCGTTCATTTCTGAATGATCAAACTCGAAAATAAATGTATGGAAACAAGGAAGGAGAGAGTAGTACCTGGATCCTCAAATAAATGAGGGTACTTATCCCGCATGTCCTTCTCAGTTTCCCAAGTGGCTTCCTCAGCCAGATGATGCTTCCACTGAAACTTTACCATGTTGATCACCTTTGTCCTTAATTGTCGTACATCCCGATCAAGAATCACAATCGGTTCCTCTTCATAGTGAAGGTCCTTATCTAGCAATACTTCATCCCACTTGATGATGTAGTCTCCATCCCCATGGTACCGCTTTAACATGGATACATGGAACACCGAATGAACACCCGACAAACTAGGCAACATTGCTAACTTGTAAGCCACTGGCCCTATAATTTCAAGAACTTCAAATGGACAAATAAATCGGGGGCTGAGCTTGCCCCTCTTACAAAAATGCATAACCCCTTTTATCGGTGACACTTCCAATAATACTTGTTCACCAACTTGAAATTCTATATCCCTTACCTTACGATCCGCATGTTCCTTCTGCCTGCTCTGGGCTGCTAGCAACTTAGTTTGAATGACTCTTACCTTTTCCTACACTTCCCTTACCAAGTCTACACCTAGAGGTTTTACATCACCTACCTCAAACCACCTTATGGTGATCTACATTCCCTACCATTCAGTGCCTCAAATGGTGCCATGTCAATACTGGAATGGTAGCTATTATTGTATGAGAACTCACATAATGGCAGAAACTAGTCCCAATGTCCTCCAAAGTCAATCACACATGCTCTTAGGATGTCCTCCAATACTTGGATTATTCTCTCCGATTGACCGTCAGTCTGAGGGTGGAAAACTATGCTGAAAGTAAGTTGAGTGACCAACTACTCATGTAACTTACCCCAGAACTTAGAGGTAAACTGTGTACCCCTGTCTGAAATGATAGATAGTGGTACCCCATGCAGTCTCACGATCTCCTTAACATAGATCTTAGCCAACTACTGCAAATTATTGTCCACCTTGACTGGAATGAAATGAGGCGACTTGGTCAGCCTATCCACAATGACCCAAATCGAGTCATACTTTCCCAAGGTCCTTAGAAGACCCACCACGAAATCCATGGCTATCCTTTCCCACTTCCACTCGGGAATGGGCATCCTCTGAAATAGTCCTTCAGGCCTTTGGTGCTCATATTTGACCTGCTGACAGTTCTGACAGTTCTGACATTTGGACATGAAATCAGCTATGTCCCTTTTCATCCCAGGCCATAAATACAATTGCCTAAAATTCGTGTACATCTTGGTTACGCCCGGATGAATCGAGTACCGGAAACCATGAGCCTCTGTCAATACCTTCTGAATTATATTATCAACCCGAGGGACACAGATCCTTCCCTTGAAATTCAACACCTCTCCAGAGTCCAACGTGGCATCCCTGGACTCTCCGGATATGACCTTGCTCCGAAGCTTGCTCAACTGCAAATCCTAAAACTACAAATCCTAAAACTGCTTGGCCTTTATCTCCTCTATGAATGTGGATTTGACCTCCATACTGGCCAACACTCCACCCCTTTCAGATATACCTAAGTGCATGAGCTTAGATTGCAAAGCCTGAATCTCCCGTGCCAATGGTCGTTTGGACACCCTAGAATAAGCCAAACTGCCCATGCTGACTGTCTTCCAGCTCAATGCATCTGCCACCACATTAGCCTTACCCGGATAGTACTAGATGGTCACATCATAATCCTTCAACAATTCCATCCACATCCTGTGCCTTAGATTCAAGTCCTTTTGAGTAAAAACATGCTGCAGACTGCGATGATCAGTGAATACCTCACACTTGACACCGTAGAGATAGTGCTTTCAAATCTTGAGTGCAAACACCATCGCTGCCAACTCCAAATCATGGGTTGGATAATTTCTCTCATGAACCTTTAATTTCCTAGAAGCATATGCTAACACATTTCTTTCCTACATCAACACAACACCCAGACCCAAATGTGAAGCATTACAATATACAATAAAATTCTTACCCTCAACCGGCAATAAAAGGATGGGGGCTGTAGTGAGAAGTGTCTTGAGCTTTTGGAAGCTCTCTTCACACTTGTCAGACCACATAAACGGTACATCCTTCTGATTCAACCTTGCCAAGTGAGTAGCAATGGACGCAAAATCCTTGACAAACCTACGGTAGTACCCCGCAATCCCCACAAAACTCCTCACCTCGATCACAGAGTTAGGTCGGGCCCAATTCCTAACCGCCTCAATCTTATGGGGATCTACCATCACCCCCTTTTTTGACACCACATGTCCTAAGAATGAGACTAAAGTCAACCAAAATTTACACTTGGAGAACTTCGCATAAAGTTTTTGGTGCCTCAATGTTTCCAACACAATACGAAGATGTTCAACATGCTCTTCCCTACTCTTAGAGTAGATCAAAATGTTATCAATAAATACAATGATGAAAGAATCCAAATAAGATTTAAACACCCCATCAAACTCATAAATGTTGCCGGAAACTCATAATGCCTATACCGAGTCCAAAAAGTCGTCTTAAGAATATCCTCAGACCTAATCTTTAACTGATGATAACCTGACCTTAAGCCAATTTTCGAGAACATAGATGCACCCTGTAACTGGTCAAAAAGATCATCTATACGGGGTAAAGGATACTTATTCCGGATGGTAACCTTCTTCAACTGCCTGTAGTCTATGCCCATCCGCATACTACCATCCTTCTTTTTCACAAACAATACTGAAGCACCCCAGGGCGAAGCACTGGGATGGATAAAGCCCTTATCTAAGAGTTCCTGAAGCTGAGTCTTAAGTTCCCTCAACTCTGTCGGAGCCATACAGTAAGGAGGAATGGAAATTGGGCGAGTGCCCGGCTCCAAGTCAATACAGAAATTGATGTCCCTGTCATGAGGCATGCTAGGAAAATCCATCAAAAATACCTCCTGAAACTCTGAAACCACCGAATTGACTCAATAGATAGGGACTCCATACTATCATCCCGTAGATGAGCCAAGAATTCCAAACACACTCTCCCCACTAGCTTCCTAGCCCGAATAAATGATATGATTTTAACCGACTTAGGCTTGTACACACCTTTCACTCTAGCCTGTCCTTACCCAGAATCTCTAGAGCCACAGTCTTAGTGTTATAGTTTAATACAACATGATAAGGAAACAACCCGGTCATGCCCAAAATAACATCAAAGTCTACCATATCCAAAATGACCAAGTCTGCAACCCCACAAATACCACAGAACAAGCACAATACACATGAGTCACAATCACTGACTCTCCAACTGGGGTAGACATATGGATAGGGGAATCTAGGACATCACATATCAAGTCCAGACCCCAAGCAAAGTTCAAAAACACATAAGAGTAAGTAGATCTTGGGTCAAATAGTACAGAAGCCATCCTATCACAGACAAGAATTGTACCTGTGATCACCGTGTCTGACGCCTCAACCTCTAGCTTCCCTGGAAAAGCATAACAGTGAGCCCAATCATTAATCCAAGCAACTTTCCTGGCTGGCTGTGTCTCACCCCTACTCGTGCCGCTATTTCCTCTATCTCCCCAACCTCCCTGAAAGTTACCTCACCCACCATGTGGACGACCTCTAGCATGACCACTTCTACCTGCTGCGACTACAGCCTTAGACTGCTGCTGAGCCTAATTACCAGTCTGTCTATGAGGGAACTCTCTATTAAAGTAGCCCAGATCACCACAATAGAAATAACCGTGATCAAGTTCATTAAAGCCCTTCCCTGCTGAAGTCATGCGTACAGATAACACCTGCATATTGGTATTCAAGCCCTTCATAAATAGTCGAATCCTCTCCTCCTCAGAACCCAACAATGGTGTAGCAAAATGAAACAAGGCATGAAACGTAGTCTCATAAGCAAAGACTGATGTGCTACCCTGTTCCAAAGCCAGGAACTCGTCCTTTTTGCGATCTCTCAAAGTACGAGGTACATACTTCTCTAGGAAGAGAACATGAAACTGCTCCCAAGTCAGTGGAGGCAAGGTCGATGGCCGACATTCCACATGAGACCTCCACCATTGCTTAGCATCACCCTGTAGTTGAAGAGTGACGAACTCAACCCCATGTTGTTGCACAATGCCCAGCTTGTGCAGCCTCTCATAACAATCCAATATGAACTCATAGGCATCTTCCTTCTCAGTAACCTGAAACCTAGGAGGTTTCAGCTTGAGGAACTTAGTCAGCATCTCGTGCTCATTCCCTGTCATAACTGAACCTAGCATGGGTCAGAAAAAGTCATTTATGCCCGATGCTGCAGCCATTCTAGGAGCTGTAGTAACCGCTAGTTGAGCGCCCAAAGCCTGATCTACAATACCCACGAGGGTGGATCCTGCACCAACCAGTCCACTCAGAAAGCTCCACACCTGCTGAAATGCTTCGGTCATGATAGGGGGAAGGCCTGCACCTCCAGCCAGTGCCACCTCCGCCTATTCCACACCCTCCTCAACAACAAACTTGACTTCCTCTTCAACCTAATCTTGGGGTGGGGGAGGGGTCACCTCACGTGCTCTTGTAGCTTTCTATGCTCTACCCCTAGTGAGGTGTTGCTCTACCTTAGCCCCTACCCCTTCCCCTTAATCTATCTCTGATAGTGGGGCCTGCTGTTGGGACCGCAAGTCTCGCTCCATTGCTTCTCGTATTAACTATTTGTGGACAGAAGAGTGAAAGAGTTAGATACCAATTTGTATCACCAGATACCAATTGGAATCAAGTTATAGCACGAAGGAAGGAAGAAGAGATAGTTTCCTAAAGTCCTATAGCCTCTCGAAGAAAAGTACAGACGTCTCAGTACCATTCCGTAAGACTCTACTAGACTCATTTTGGTATGACGAGATCAACGAACCTAGGGATCTCATATCATCTTTGTCACGAACCTGACCCTCCGTGAGTGGCACCCACCCAACCCCCGGGCGAGCGAACCATCTTTGTTCCAGAACTTAACTATTCTAGCAGCTTAAAACCAGTGCAAAATTATTAAAACTAGCATTTCAATATCCCAACACTAATATCATAATAACTGCGTAAAGTCCTCCCTAAAACATGAAACTCATTGTACCAAAACATCTACCAAATCTAGAGTGCAGGGATGCAACCCCAAAAACTAAACAGATTTTAAGCCCGAAACAAGTGGGCTACAACTAAAAGAAGAAAACAAGACAGTTTGACCGAAGTAGCTCACCCTTGAGATCTAGAATCACTGGGACTACAAGTGAGGTCTCATGTCAGTCGCTGGAAGATTGCCTGTACTCACAACAGAAAAGCAAGTGCAGAATTAGTACACAACACCGTGTACTGGTAGGATCATCAGCCAGTTCAAAATAAGCAATATATGAACAGTAACTGATGCTAAGTAAAGCACAGGAAACATATGAACAAGCCAACAAATATAGCTAGACTACAAGTCTCTCCCTAACTTATCCCCCACGTGTAATCCACTTCACAACCAATGACAATATTCAATGAAAATAACTTACATATATCTCCTTTTGCATAGTTCGGACCTACCCCGGGATCCCCCTAACAACACCTAAATGTTACACATGCAACCCGGTCCATACCAAGACCAAACATAAATCAATATCATACCCTGGACGCTCATGGACCATATGCAAAAGTCACAATTGAAGAAACACAACCCGGTCCACTCATGGAATCATCGAAAGAATACAACAATTCAATAAACCAACCCGTACCAGGCGTGGTACCCGATCCAACCATTTATAATTTCCGTACCAAGCGTGGTACCCGAGCCAACCAAATAGTAACCTATACCAGGAGTGGTACCTGAGCTAATAGAATGTCATACAAAAAACCAACAGTCACAAGCAATGAACAAAACACACTTGTAAACCAACAAGCAATATCACCCAGTTCATTTTACAAGACTACTATCCGGACATTTAGAAATTCATAAATATTCCCTAAGTATGCAACTCATACAATACTTAAGAAAAAGCACACGAACATACAATGCATAGAGGAAATCAATAACCATCACCTACCTCAAAAGTTTCCAAATCTCTACTCAACCATAGTCTTCCCGTTTTCCAAAGCTCTTGCTTGTTCTTGGTCTTGGTCTAAAACAATGCACAAATACTACAATCAATTATCATGGCCTACTAGTTACCCAAATTATGCAAAATCCCAAACCCTAGGCAAACTATGATCATTCCATTCTTTTTCTCAGGCTTTCCCGCCATTAATTCACCTACTTCTACCATTTTTGTGGGTACATTTGGAGAATTAAGGTGACATGATCATAATCCATCAAAAAAACTAGACCCAAGAACTCTAGCACCCTAGTATCCCCTTTTCCCCAGATTCTACCATTCTTAGGTCATTCAAAACCTTCCCCCAAGTCCCTAACTAGCAATTCTACTCCATAGGAAAGGTAACATAAAGTTATGGGAGTAGAATCCTTACCTTTGGAATAAAAAATGATGGAAAATGGAGGAAAATTGCTTAGAATCTCCTTGCCCTTCTCCCAAAATATCTTTGATGAAAACTGACTATTTTAGGGAAGTTTTTGCATTAAATCCCATCATGATCCGCTATAGAAGTCAACGCTCCACTATAGCGGTACTGCTGTAGCAGAGCCACCCGCTATAGAAGCATTGGCCGACATTCACTTCCGCTATAGCGATAATTTCTCTGCTATAGCAGAGGTTTCTATGGTGGTGTGTCAATCGCGAGGCAGTTGACATGGGATAGAGAGTTGTAAATCCCCAAAAAATATCCATTTTACAACATACTTAATTTCTCGATGTTCTAGAATAACCCCTTCACATCAACTTTGATACTGGGAGTTCTACTCACCCGAATTCACTTCTGAAAAGTCCTCCGGACTCCTTTATATCTTAGCTACAAGGAAAACTAGCTCAAATCAAGATACGTGTCCCAATACTTACCAAGAAGTCCCTAGACCACACCTCACTCCAAAACCGGTTGAGACTAGCCTAGCTCAAAATTTTCAACTCCCAAACTCGGAAGTTTTCTAACTCGGAAATTAGCATAAAAAGTTTACTCGTAATTATGAGCCCGGTTGTTACAACACCTCTTTTGTTCATCCCTGGGGTTATACCAAAAACCTGGGGTTTGATCAGGCTGTAGGATTCCCTTCATCTTTAGAGCTAGGAAGATGACTGAGTACGTGATAATTCTGGGTCTCCGGCCGTTCTCCCGTGCGTGAGCTTTGAGAATGATCTTTACTTTTCCTGTCTTGAACTTAATTGGCCAAACAGGATCATCCCTAATGTTAGCCTAGTAATCTGAGATTTGGTTAAAAGGCTAGATCTGTTCATTACTTTCTCCCATAGACTCTTCATCATTCCCTATGGCTGATACTGACCTCTTAAGCGCCAAATGGTACTTTAGATCCATTTGTTTAATCATTTCTTCTGTATGGGCTATCCTTGTGTCAACATTGGCTATCTTTTCTTTTATAAGGTCTATCTCTTTATCGACTTCCGCGGACCTAGTTGCCAACTTTTCTCCCACTTTCTTAGCTTCTATGAATTGTTCCTTCATTCCATTGATTTCTTGGTCAATCTCTTCTATTCTCTTGCGCATTGCTTCTTCAGTGTCCATGGCAAGTCAACCTTCCTGAGAGATAGAAGAGAAGTTCTTAGGCTTGTTCGAGGAAATTTTTGATTTTCTGGGAAACTTGAGAAACTTGAGGAGTAATTTTGGTCGAACTTTGTGCTTGTGGGTTTATTTTTTGCCTACGGTGTTCTAAAATTAAAAATAGGAGTAGATAAATTCATTCTTGACTTAGGAAACACACGTAGCACGTAAAACAATTATAATCACAGAAGAGTATAACAATTATATAGAGATATCGTGTCCTAGCGTTGGGTGACCCTTTTTGTGCCAAGGGCAGGCCTAGCAAATTTGAAGGACATGCATATTGTTTGTAAGACGTTCTATTGCCCTAAAAATATGTTATATACAAGATTTATGAATAACATCAAACGGGGGTACAAAATAAGGGAAAAGGGAGTACAAATAAATATCAATCCCACGCAGGGGTACATTCCTAAACTAGGCCGCCATGGATTCTTCATTCTCGAACTTCTTGAGACTTCTGAATGCCTTATGGATGGAGATCTTCTTTTGATCGCAATGACAGAAACTACCTAAATATTTCCAACCCCGAGGGACAAAAGTTCATACAATTCAACATCACATCCTTCAATCAAACACATAAGGGATAATCGTCTTTTATTGGCTCATGGCCAATAGACGCAAGGTGGTCTTTCTAATAGGCCACATACCCCTTGGATATTGGATCATCCTAGGCTAATGCCTAAAAATGGATTTTGGTTTTGCTCTACGCTAGGTGTTTAAAGTGGGTTTTGAAATTGTAGACCAGGAACCCGAGTGGACAGCTCGGGTGAGGCAATGTGTCATGACCAGATTTCTCGGTCATGATGGCACCTACAACCCCCCAGTAGGCGAACCAATCCCCGAAGCCCAGAACGGTTGGTAATGGGCTACCTTCTAACAGTTTAACTAGAAGATTCGATACATAAGTGGAAGCAAGGGAATAATGAGAAGAAAATAGATACAAGAGAGATATAAACAAGCGGAATCTAAACCAACCCAAAACTTGGTATTAAAGCGTAAAAGAGTCGAACTACATCAGGAGTACAAAGGTCCAAAAGTCATATATACACAATGTCTCCAAAAATATTAGAGTACAAAGTACACCAAGGATAACTGAAGTCAATCTCTGAACGCCAAGAGCTCACCCTCAGCCTGGATGATCCAAAAATTGCACCCCGCATGAGTCTCTGACGCGCTAACGGCGATAGCCCATGCTAGGATCTGCACCAGAAGATGCAGAGGGTAGGGTGAGCACCAAATGCAAAGCATAAGGTACCCAGTAGGTATCATAGGCCGACTGGGCAAATATAAAGTAAAAGAGCAATAGTAGGCAGAGTAGGAACAAACAGTCACAGAATTCAACGATAAGTACACATGAGCTAGCCCAGAGGGAAGACGGCAGAAATAACATATAAGGCTAGCATATAGAATATATACACACAACAGGCACAGGTGAAAGTAAGGACAACGCACCTAGGATCCTTGCAAAAATAGTATATATAAGAATAAGTTCTAGAATGCGCAGTAAACCAGTACCCTCAAGTATAAGGAAAAAGGGAATTAAGAATAAAGGTAGACATGCTTGACATACCGGAATTAATACCCAATCAAGTCATACAAAACTCAATCCAGGAACTCACCACCTTACAGTAATCATGCTCCTACTCAACCGTAACAGCGAACAATATCAGAATAAAGTAATAAGAGTCTACCTATAGTCCCTCGGTTCCCCATACAACCTAAGAATACAATCAAGTGAAAACAAACGCTCTGGCATCCCATACTACTGGAGTGTACAATCAACAAACAGCAAACAAGGGTGGTATCTCAAACAATAGATGATATGATGCATGAAAACCTCGGGGTGAAATAGAACCTCTGTATGTACCTTCTCCTTTGCCGATCGGGCCCAACAGGCAAGTTCCATGGAAGGACACAGCCCGTATACCTATACTACATTGTATACCCTTACCCCTGGCACACGCATCCCAAATCCTCAAGCCCGGAGTGGCAAGGTCCAAGGAGGTCCCGGACCTCATACTAAAACTCAGAATCAAAACGTGTCCTTTGGAATCGAGTCCGGGTTCAAGCTAGTGTCTAAGTCTCAAATATGCATGCCTAGACCCTGTCTAGGACTAAAACGGTGAAAAAGATGTCTCAAAAACCCTTCCAAGGGTGCCTGGCCACAACCGGGTCTAAAAAAATAGCAAAAACAACTTAGATGCTCGACCCAGTCGAGCCTGATATCATTTCAAATCACTAAGAAAACTCATCTAGGACTCCGACCCGGTCGAGTCTAGCAATAGTGGTAAATCATGATAAAACCATATTTTAACCTTATTTTACCCCAAGAAGATCCACGTATTAAGTCAAGTCATTTCCAAATCCAATTTCATCGAAAATGGGCCCCTGGGACCATGCAAGGTTTAGAAAATTAGTTTTCATAGGCTCAAAGCCTAAAACCATAATAAAACGTGGAAAAACCTCTTTATATGCATGGAAATAATATGATCAACCCAAATAGCTGCCCGGCAGCTCACAATCAACCTAACGGCCCTGCACAGGCTCTGAAGCTACTCAACAAGCATAACCAGCATAGAAGGATATTTCTATGTCCGGGACTCGCGGACATTCCCAATAATCCCACCTTCTATGTTCCAGAGTCAACAAGACCTCATAGGGTCACAAGGGTAATAAATATGTATCAACTAATAGGAATACTACATACAACAGAGGAAAGAAATAGAACGAATCATGGATAAGCGGTCAAAGTCTGTGGTACCAACCTAATAACCCATCCAAGGATGCCAACTAGTATAATTTTACCCGATATATGCGAAGTCTAAGGAGTTAAGCCATAACCTACCGGTCGTTCGATGACAAGCTGCGGGAACGATAATATCCGAGGCCGAGCGGCTCCGAGAAGCTCCGAACGAGAATCAAACTATAAAATTCATAAATAAAATATTAAGACAAGTCTAACGATACCCATATTGCTACAATTGTAGCCGAGTCGATATCCGGGTCAAAAGTGGGCTCGCAGAACCCGCAGCCCAAAACTAAAAATGAAAAGAACCACGATGACACCAATGATGCCAAGAAGGCATGATCCAAATTTGAGCACAATTGGACAAGGGAAGGGAACCAAAACATCCCGCCCAAGTTGGGGATTAAAGAAGGGAAATTTCAAAAATAAAAATAGAAATTGGGCAAGAATTACTTACCAAAACGACAAAAAATCAGCCCAAGACGGATAAAACTTCACACCCTCGAACATGCACAAGCTTAGGTGGAAGAATATATCACAAAATCCAAGCTTTGGATGAGCATCAATAGAGGAATTAAGAGAAAAACCGAAGAAGGCAAGTTAGGGAAGATGACTTACCAAGAGGCGAAGAACTATGGATAATCGATGAACAAATAATTCCCCAAGGTTTAGAACTGAATTGGAGAAAAATGATGGAGAGAATTTTGAGTTTTAGAGTGAGAAAAGTGAGGAGAAGGG
Source organism: Jaltomata sinuosa (assembly GCA_003996215.1). Classification (NCBI taxonomy): domain Eukaryota; kingdom Viridiplantae; phylum Streptophyta; class Magnoliopsida; order Solanales; family Solanaceae; genus Jaltomata; species Jaltomata sinuosa. The sequence continues at coordinate 1,431,835 of QJPP01000024.1, forward strand.
CTGGAGAAAACAAAATGACAGAAATAAATAGTTGTTGTCCGCAGCTGATTTTTTGCACTTTTTAGAAAACTCGACGGGGCTTTCCGGGTAAAATCAAAAATGGATATTCAAAAACCAATAGTGCTAATAGAGTGGAAAAGTCGTTCCGAACTCAACGGAATTGACGAAACTTGCATACGAGGTCGTTTCGTAGAAATGTTGACCCAAGTCAACACTAACGAAAAGGAACTCAAAGGCTCGAAATGAGTCCGACACACCCGAAACCCGAACCAACCATCTTCTAGCCCAAACTCAATATTCCGGAGCTGATGGAATCGTCGAATTTTGAATCTGACACTCCAATTTTCGAAAGTCACCCGAAGTTACACTTTCAGTTCTAAATGGCCTGAAAACTGAGAAAACCACACAAAACCCACACCGAAAGTTCTCAGGCCTCAACTAAAGGTCCAACTAGATCAAACTCATCACTCCGGAGCTAATGGAACTGTCAGAATTCAATTTCGAGAATGTTAGCTAAGAATGTTTACTAAAGTCAATGGTATTCTAAGCTTAAAGCTCTAAAATAGGCGAACGGCTAAAACGACCAAACGAACGACCAGGGCCCCGAACTACCGGTCCCAGCAAGCCATAAATGACTTAGGGCCACTACAGGAAGGCTCTAACAGTGCAATAAATGTGAAAACATGAAGATGATCGGAAGGGTCATCACAACATCTACTACTAAAAGACTTTCATCCTCGAAAGTCAAGAAGAAGGGAGTACTTGAAGGCTCGAACAATTGCAGATACTGAGCATGCAGCTCACTCTTGGTCTCCCAGGTAGACTTCTCGATCAGACGATGCCTCCACTGCACTTTCACACCCAAAATCTCCCTAGATCTCAACCTCCTGATATCTCTGGCCAAAATAGCTATTGGCTCCTCAACAAATGATAAACTCTCATCCAACTGAACCAAATCCCAATGCAACACATGAGACTCATCAGGCACATACCAGTGTAACATCAAAACATGAAAAACTGGGTGAACAGCTGAAAATATCAGAGGCAAGGCTAACATGTAGGCAACACTACCAACTCTCTGTAGAATCTCAAATGGCCCAATAAACCGGGGGCTAAGCTTGCCCCGCCGACCGAATCTCATCACGCCCTTCATGGGCTATACTCAGAGGAAAATGAGATCACTAACACTGAATTCCAAGGCACGAAGTCTACGATCAGCGTAGCTCTTCTACCTACTCTGGGCTGCTCTAGATCAAAAGGACTCTGTCCAAGAAATCTTTAAGTAAATTTATACCCTGCGGTCTGGACTCTAACCCATCAAACAAACCAATGGGCGATCTACAGTGCCTACCATACAAAGCCTCGAAAGGTGCCATGTCAATGCTCGAATGAAATCTATTATTATACGCAAACTTAGCCAATGGCACAAACTGATCCCATGAACCTCCAAAGTCAAGAACACAATCCCGAAGCATGTCCTCCAGGACCTGAATAGTCCTCTCGGACTGGACATCTATCTGAGGGTGGAAAGAAGTACTAAGCTGAACCTCCATACCCAAATCCCTTTGTATAGCTCTCCAGAACTTAGATGTGAATTGAGTGTCGCGATCTGAAATGATAGAAATTGGGACCCCGTGTAACCGTGCAATCTCACAAATGTAGATTTGAGCTAACCTCTCTGCCCCGTGGAAAGTCTGAACTGGCAAGAAATATGCTGACTTAGTCAGCCTATCAATGATCACCCAAATGGAGTCAAACCTCCGAGTAGTATGAGGCAAACAAACAACAAAGTCCATAGTAATACCTTCCCACTTCCACTCAGGAATGGGAAGTCGTTGTATCAAACCACCCGGTCTCATGTGCTCGAACTTCATCTGTTGATAGTTCAAACATCGAGATATAAACTCTGCCACGTCCTGCTTCATACCACTCCACCAGTAAGGCTGTCTCAGGTCTCTATACATCTTTGCTGCGCCAGGATGGATGGAGTATCTGGAATAATGTGCCTCACGGAGTATCAACAGTATCAAATCACCAACTCTCGAAACACAAAGTCAACCCTCAAACCTTAGAATCCCATCAGAACCCAAGGTAGCACGGGTGGCCTCACCCCAAACCACCTGATCACGAAGGTCACACAAACTTTGATCCTCGAACTGCCGGCTCTTAATCTGATCAACTAGAGTAGAATGAACCTCAACACTGGCAAAAACTTTGTTGGGATCCGATAAGTCAAGCCTAACCAAATGGTTAGCCAAGGACTGGATGTCCAAGTCCAACAGTCGCTCAAAAGCTAAAACTGAAGCTAGGTTGCCCATACTTACCGTCTTTCAACTCAAGGCATTCGCTAGCACGTTTGCCTTGCCCGAATGGTATAAAATAGTGAAATCATAGTCCTTCAACAACTCAATCCATCTCCTCTATCTTGAGTTCAGCTCGCGTTGACTCATAATATAGTGAAGACTACGATGGTCGGTGAATATCTCACAATGAACTCCATATAGATAGTGCCTCCAGATCTTGAGCGCGAAGACTATCGTTGCCAACTCTAAGTCATGAGTGGGGTAGTTGCACTCGTGAACCTTCAGTTGCCTTGATGCATATGCTATCACTCGACCCTACTGCATCAACACACAACCAAGACCGACCTCTGAAGCATCACAATACACGGAGAAACTATGACCCTCAACGGGCAAAGTCAAAACTGAAGTTAAAGTCAATAAGGCCTTAAGCCTCTGGAAGCTATCCTCGCACTGATCAGACCACTGAAATGGAACATCCTTCCTAGTCAGCATAGTCAAGGGTGCTGCTATTCAAGAAAATCCCACAATGAACTGTCTATAATACCTGGCTAACCTAACAAAGTTGCGAACCTCGGTAGGAGTAGTAGGTCTAGGCCAATCACGAACTACAGAAATCTTATCCGGATCAACTCTAATCCCATCCTTAGACACCACGTGCCCTAGGAATGCAACTGACTCTAACCAAAACTCACACTTTGAGAACTTGGCGTAAATCCAATGATCTCTCAAAACCTGAAGTACAGTCCTCAAGTGCTGCTCATGCTCATGTCTACTCCTCGAGTATACCAGGATGTCATCAATAAAGACTATCACGAACATATCCAAGTACGGGCTAAGCACCATGTGCATCAAGTCCATGAAGGCTGCGGGGGCATTAGTCAACCCAAAAGACATCACCAGGAACTCATAGTGGTCGTAACGTGTCCTGAATATTGTCTTAGGGATGTCCTCTGCCCTAATCCTCAACTGATGGTAGCCGGACCTCAAATCAATCTTAGAAAACACGGCGGAACCTTAAAGCTGATCAAATAAGTTATCAATCCTGGGCATCGGATACTTATTCTTCACTATCACCTTATTCAACTGCCGATAATCAATACACATCCGCATCGACCCATCCTTCTTCTTCACGAAGAGAACAAGAGCACCCCAAGGAGACACACTCGGTCTAATAAACCCCTTAGCTAACAAATCCTAGAGCTGCTCCTTAAGCTCTCTCAACTCAGCAGGAGCCATACGGTAGGGAGGAATAGAAATGGGCCTGGTGCCTAGCTCTAACTCAATGACGAAATCAATATCCCTCTCAGGTGTAAGGCCTGGCAGGTCAGTACGAAACACATCTAGGAAGTCTCTAACCACGGGAACAGACTCAGGAGATGTAGGGTCAGCACTAGCATCTAAGACATATGCTAGATAAGCTAAACACGAACAGGATATCATCTTCCTAGCTCAAAGACAAGAAATGTTCCCAGATGGTACATGTCTAACAGAACCCTGCCACACAACTGGGGATACACCGGGCACGGCTATGGTAATGGTCTTGGCATAACAATCCAAAACCGAACAGTGAGGGGACAACCAGTCTATGCCCAGTATCACATCAGAATCCAACATATCAAGTATTATCAGGTCAGCCCAAGTATCCAAATCACCAACAGATATCACATAGGATCTCATAATCCGATCCACTACTAAAGAATCTCCTACTGGGGTCAAACCAGAAATAGGCACAGATAATGGCTCACTAGCTAACCCCAAACAAGGCAGAAAGTAGGCAGATACATTTGAACAAGTGGATCCAGGATCAAACAAGGCATCAGCTGGCTGACGACATACAGAAATCATACTTGTGATCACGACATCTGAGGCCTCTGCCTCCAGTCTCCCAGGGACCGCATAGAACTGACGATGACCTCCATATGCCCGACCGCCATCCCTACCACCTGCTCTGCCATGTGGGGCACCACCCCTAGCCTGACCACCACCTCCTCTAGACGAAGGATGAACTACTCGTAGCAGCTCGACAGGCTGAATTGTACCCTGCTGAGGGCAATCTCTAGCAAAGTGACCAACCACACCACAAGTATAGCAAGCCCTTGACGACCTACTCGGTCAGGATGAACCAGCAAAACCCAAATGGCCACCACGGCCTGATGCCCTAGAATCTGTACCTCTCGATGGCTGACCACTGTGACCTCGGTGACTGCCCTGACCCTGCTCAAGCTAAAAACCAAAAGCCTGAAGTGACGCCTGTACCGGTCAGCTAGACCGACCCTGATGCTGCTGCGGCTAATAACCTCAGCCCCACTGGCTTGAACCTCTCCCACTATGCCTAGAACCACTGTTACCACCCTGATATTGAGGCCTCTTCAGGCCTAGAATGACCGACCGCTAGCAACCAGTATCTCTGCAGGCTCTCTGAACTCTCTCCGTAGCCCCTAAACAAATCTACGAACTCTATCGGCCTCAGTAGGCATAATCATGGCTCCAAACGGAGCAAGCTGGTGGAACTAGATCTTATGAGACGGTCATGGTATCCTGAGAAAGTCTAGTGAACTCCTCCCTTTGATGCTCTCGGTCGCACTGTGGTAAGAACTTGGCCATAAAGGCCTCATAAAACTCAGACCAGGTCAAGGGAGGTGATGTAGAAGGCCTGCAAGCAACCTGTTCCCTCCACCATAACTTCGCTGGACCCTCCAGCTGATATGAAGTGTAGCCAACCCCATGAGTCTCCAATAAGACTAAATGGTGCAACATCTCCTCGCAGGTAGTGATAAAGTCATGTGGGTCCTGACCTGATGTACCAGCGAATCTCAGCGGTGCCAATCTCAGAAACCTACCCAAGGCCTTCTGCTCCGTCTCTGTCATGGTAGGGCGAGGAGCAAGAGGCTGGGCAATCGATGGAACTGGAACAACCTCAGCACGGAGAGCCGCAGTAGCAGGCTACACTCCTGAACTCTGAACACCCAAGGCTGCCCCCTGAGCTGATGTCTGTGTTGCCTCAGAAGGTCTCTCTCCAATCATATCCAGAAGCTGAAGTAATAAACCCCGAATATCTGAACACTGAGCTAGGGCTGAAGCTGGCACAGAAGCTGATGCTGGAACTGGTACTAGAGTTGGTGGTGCCTGGACTGTCCCCAGGCCCACATGTTGCTACTCTAGAGCTAACTCTGGCTCGTAGTCAAACTCAGGCTCTATATCCACTCTAGCAACTCTAGCAGGTGCCACTGCTCTGGGGCACCCTCGACCCCTACCTCTACCTCGGTGACCACCTTGCCCCTAGCTGGAGTCGGAGGTGCAGGGGTAGGAGGCTCTCCTCCGTCAGAAGTTGAAGATCTCGTACAAACAAAATGCGGAAGAGTGAACCAGAATAAGTGAGATTTCTAGAAACTTTCAAGGATACTACGCACGAAAGAGGAATAAGAACAGTCCATTTTCCTAAGATGTCACTATAGCCACCCGAAGATTGAGTACGGACGACTCTACCCTAATCAGGCGGACTCTACTAGACATTGGCTCCTATACCGATGACACTGGTGAACCTAGGTCTCTGATACCAAGCTGTCACGACCTGATTTCTTGGTCATGATGGCACCTACAACCCTCAGTAGGTGAACCAATCCCCGTAGCCTGGAATGGTTAGTAATGGGCTATATTCTAACAGTTTAAGTAGAAGATTCAATACATAAGTGGAAGCAAGGGCATATTGAGAAGAAAATAGATACAAGAGAGATATAAACAAGTGGAATCTAAACCAACTCAAAACCTGGTATCAAAGCGTGTAAGAGCCGAACTACATCGGGAGTACAAAGATCCAAAAGTCATATATACATAATGTCTCCAAAACTATAAGAGTACAAAATACACCAAGGATAACTGAAGTCAAGCTTTGAATGCCAAGAGCTCACCCTCAGCCTGGATGATCCAAAAACTGCACCCTACACGAGTCTCTGACGCGCTAACGGCGATGGCCCATGCTAGGATCTGCACCAGAAGATGCAGAGGGTAGGGTGAGCACCAAATGCGAAGCATAAGGTACCCAGTAGGTATCATAGGCTGACTGGGAACATATAAAGTAAAAGAGAAATAGCAGGCAGAGTAGGAACAAACAGTCACAGAATTCAACGATAAGCACACATGAGCTAGCCCAGAGGGAAGACAACAGAAATAACATATAAGGCTTGCATATAGAATATATACACACAGCAGGCACAGGTGAAAGTAAGGACAACGCACCTGGGATCCTTGTAAAAATAGTATATGTAAGAATAAGTTCTAGAAATGGGCGGAATATCGGTACCCTCAAGTATAAGGAAAAAGGGAGAGAAGAATAAAGGTAGACATGCTCGATATACAGGAATTAATACCCAATCAAGTCATACAAAACTAAATCTAGGAACTCACCACCTCATAGTAATCATGCTCATACTCAACCGTAATAGGGAACAATATCGGAATAAAGTAACAAGAGTCTACCTACAGTCGCTCGGCCGCCCATATAACCGAGGAACGCAATCAAGTGAAAACAAACCGTCCGGCATCCCATACTACCAGAGCGTACAATCAACAAACAACAAACAAGGGTGGTATCTCAAACAATGGATGATATGATACATGAAAACCTCGGGGTGAAATAGAACCTCTTTATGTACCTCCTCCGGTGATGATCGGGCCCAGCAGGCAGGTTCCATAGAAGGACACAGCCCGTATACCTCTACTCCACCATATACCCTTCCCCCCGGCACACGCAACCCAAAGGCTCAGGCCTAGAGCAGCAAGGTCCATGGAGGTCCCGGACCCCATACTAAAACTCAAAATCAAAACGTGTCCTCCAGAATTGAGTCTGGGTTCAAGCAAGTGGCTAAGCCTCAAATATGCACGCCTAGACCCTGTCTAGGACTAAAATAGTGAAAAAATATGTCTCAAAAACCCTTCCAAGGGTGCCTGGGCATAACCGGGTTTAAAACAGTAGAAAAAACATCTCAGGTGCTCGACCCGGCCGAGCCTGATATCATTTCAAATCAGTAAGAAAACTCAGCTAGCACTCTGACCCGGTCGAGTCTAGCAATTGTGGTAAATCATGATAAAACCATATTTTTAACCTTATTTTACCCCAAGAAGATCCACGTATCAAGTCAAATCATTTGCAAATCCAATTTCATCAAAAATGGGCCCTCGGGGCCATACAAGGTTTAGAAAATCAGTATTCATAGGCCCGAAGCCAAAAACCATAATAAAACATGGAAAAACCTCTTTATATGCAAAGAAATGATATGATCAACCCAAATAGCTGCCTGGCAGCTCACAATCAACCTAACGGCCCTGCACAGGCTTCGAAGCTACTCAGCAAGTATAACCAGCCTAGAAGGATATTTCTATGTTCGGAACTCATGGACATTCCCAATAATCCCACCTTCTATGTTCCAGAGTCAACAAGACCTCACGGGGTCACAAGGGTAATAAATATATATCACCTAATAGGAATACTACACACAACGGAGGAAAGAAATAGGACGAATTATGGAAAAGCAGTCAAGGTCTGTGGTACCAACCTAATAACCCAACCCAAGGATTCCAACTATTATAATTTTACCTGATATATGCGAAGTCTAGGGAGTTAAGTCGTAACCTACCTGTCGTCCGACGACAATCTGAGGGAACGATGATATCCGAGGTTGAGCTACTCCGAGAAGCTCTGAACAATAATCAAACTATCAAATTCATGAATAAAATATTAAGACGAGTCTAACGATACCCATTTTGCTAAAAGTGTAGCTGTGTCGATATCCGAGTCAAAAGCAGGCCCATGGGGCCCGCAACCCAAAACCAAAAATGAAAAGAACCACGATGACCCCAACGATGCCAAGAAGGCATAATCCAAATTTAAGCACAATTGGACAAGGGAAGGGCACCAAAACAGTCCGCCCAAGTTGGGGATTAGAGAAGGGAAATTTCGAAAATAAAAACAGAAATTGGGCAAGAATTTCTTACCAAAATGACGGAAAATCAGCCCAAGATGGATAAACCTTCACACCCACGAACATGCACAAGCTTAGGGGGGAGAATCTATCACAAAATCCAAGCTTTGAATGAGCATCAATGGAGGAATTAAGATAAAAAACCGAAGAAGGCAATTTGGGGAAGATGACTTACCAAGAGGCGAAGAACTACGGATAATCGACAAATAAATAATTCCCCAAGGTTTAGAACTGAATTGGAGCAAAATGGTGAAGAGAATTTTGAGTTTTAGAGTGAGAAAAGTGAGGAGAAGGGCTGGAAAAAATGAAAAGACAGCAATAAATAGCTGTTGTCCGCAGCTGATTTTCTGTACTTCTTAGAAAACCCGATGGGGCATTCTGGGCACAATTGGAAATCGATATTCAAAAACCAATTGTGCTAATAGAGTGGAAACGATGTTACGAACTCAATGGAATCGACGAAACTTCCATACGAGATTATTTCGGAGAAATGTTGACCCAAGTCAACACTAACGAAAAGGAACTCAAAGGCTCGAAATGAGTCCGACTCACCCAGAACCCGAACCAACCATCTTCCTAGCCCAAACTCAACATTCCGGAGCTGATGGAATCATCATATTTTGAATCCAACACTCCGATCATCAAAAGTCACCCGAAGTTACACTTTCAGCTCTAAATGGCCTAAAAACTGAGAAAAACCACACAAAAACCACACCGGAAGTTCTTAGTCCTCAACTAAAGGTCCAACTAGACCAAACTCATTGTTCCATAGCTAACGAAACTGTCAGAATTTAATTCTGAGCACGTTAGCTAAGAATGTTGACTAAAGTCAACGATATTCTAAGTTTAAAGCTCTAAAACAGGCGAACGGCTAAAACGACTAAACAAACGACCAGGGCACTGAACTACCGGTCCCAGCAAGCCATAAATAAATTGGGGCCACTACAGGAAGGCTCTAACAGTGCAATAAATATAAAAACGCAAAGATGACCGGAAGGGTCATCACACAAAGACGATTATCGGATCGGCCAACGATCTAACTACCCGCCAGGGTGCCTCGAGAATTGTTTGGATTTTTTAAGTGATAGCAATGGCTGCGACCCGCATAATCGTCCTTTTTGAGATCCAAAATAAAAATAAAATACCGTTTGGCGGAAGTATACCATGAAATGCAATGACGATATATTTTGTGAAAATTAAACACGTAAATTACAAATAACTACTTTACTATTTATTACAAACTCGAATAGCTAGTCAGATAAGAGTTAGTAAAAAATATTTTGGTTAGAACCTAGTTTAATCCCCAGCAGAGTCACCATTTCTATTTTCGATGTTTTTGGACAAAAGAATGGTTTTTGACTTTTTAAAAAATTATTTCAAAACTAAGTCTAAATTTCAAAATAATTTACAAAATCAAGAGTCGCCACTTAATTAATTTGAAAGAAAAATAAAGAAAACCTTTTAAAATTCTTTAAAATCTAAAACAGATAAAGACTTTAAAAATTAAGAGATTTTTGGGTAAGAAGTTCTTATTAACATTTTTAGAAGGTTTTTAAGGCACTAAAAATATCTGCTACCACACGATGATCCATTGATTTAGAAAACTCTTATTATTGACTAACTTTAAGAAAAATTAATTTGTTTCAAAAATATGAGAATTATTAATGACAAGATAATTTGTTCAAAAGTAAGTATTGAAAATTGAAATTATGAAAATAGTTTGAGGAAAAGGTGAAACATGCTTGGTAGTTGGAAATTTTAAGAAAATAATTATCATTGAAGAATAGGAAATGAAAACTTTATTTTTTATAAATATCCAAACTCAAGAAGAATTTTCATTTTTTGTTATTTTTCATTGAAAATGAGAGTTGATAATGAGGCTAACGTATAAGTAAAAGTTGAAAGTTTTGACGAAAAAATTTAAAAGAAATAATGAACAAGGAAGCATGTTTTGCATTTTTTGAACTTAAAGAGATTTTTCATGTAAGAAAGTTAATCAAAAGGAAAGTAATTTTTAACTTGAGAGAAAAAATATTTAAACAATAAAGGTACCCTTTTGGGGATTTCGACTAAGTTAAGTTAAAAAAAGTTAGTATCTTAATTAGTACAAATAAATCTAAAACTACATAAACGAAACAAGGTAAAAGGGGGAAGAAATTGATTGAGCCTTTAGCCCATATCTGCTGCTGGACTTTATCCAGTTTTTTTTTCTTCAATTTTTGGCCCATTTTAGGCCACTGTCGGTGCAACTATGCATACTTGGACTTTTGCCCCTTTTTGGACTGCTACTGCTGTGTATATCAATATGCATTTCAGCTATATATAAGTTGTATATCAGCTTCCTCCCCTGTACACTAGCTTCCTTAATTCTATGTTCTGGTGATGATGGAGGTGACTCGAAATTGTTGGGTCTAAGCCCCAACAGATATGCAAGGAGGGGAAGTGGAGTTCAAGTGAACTCGGAGAGGCATCACATGCAAAGAAACAAGAATAATGATTAATACATGAAGCTTTCAAGCAAGTTCATAAACAAAGCCATAGCAACTATTTGAAAATTTGTTATTTTAAGACCAACAAAGCTATCATAATAGTATCTTGAGCCTTGGGATCAAACAACAACTATACAAAGGATTTAAATAAACATGTGAAGGCAAAACAAATCATTTGCTTTGAAGAAGTAGCCCCTTTGTCGAACACAACCAATTCAATGTTTTTTATCATAACTTAAAACACATATCCAGCAAGATCACTTAAAGGGAGAAGCCAAGGTGAGCAAATTAGTTTACTTTGGCAGAACATGGCCTAGAGATACATAACTACTCAAGAAATTACCTCCTGCTTTCCTGTAACACCCTTGAAATCGAATCGGCATTCTAAGTTGAAATTTCTGAAAAATCCTAAGTTTTCAGGAATCACGGGTCCAAACCACGAATCGTGGAATGGAACTGTGGTTTAGGTTCTGCATTAACCAGTCTCTAGTCTGAGACCACGAGTGCATTCTACGGACCATAGTTTGTTCTATGGACTGTAAAGTAGACTCGTGGAACTCAGGTCTGGGGTCTGTTCTTTCCCCAGTAACTACGACTCAGGTCTATGGACCGTAGTTCATTCTACGGCCTATCCTGTTGACCCATAGCTCGGGTTCTACAGCTTGTTCCTTTGGCCAGGAACTACGGATGGAAACCATGAGCCGTGGTTTGGTCTACGACTCGTGGAATCCATCTGTGGTCCCTGAAAGTCAACTTTTTCCATCTTTTTCCTAATTATGTTTCAGGGGTATTTTAGACATTACCCACCCTTTTAACTCTTAAATGGTGTCGTTTTGACTATTTTTAGAAGGGTTCCTACCCCATTTAGCCTAAGTCTTTCATTATCCCTCATTCATCTACCAAATTAGGAAAAAAACTCATTCAAGCTCCAAGTTCAAGTCTCCTTTTCTTTTCAATTTCAAGTGGGTTAGCTTCAATCAAGGTATGTGGATAATTAACAATGGGTTCCTTCCACCCTTGTGCCCAAAACCCCTAATTTTTATTTTGATTTCATGAAGTTTCAAATTAAGGTTATTACTTAATTCTTTTGGGTTTTGATATAAATTATCTTTTCATGATTCTATTATGAAATTTATATTAAATTGCATGATTTTGCATTGGTTTTTACATGTGAACTCCTATTTTATGAATTGAAGGCTAATTATGGTAAATTCTATATGCATGAATTGATTTAAGTAAATTGGATATTTGATAGCATGTTTTTCATGGATTTTTAAGCAAGTGCATGTCTAGTTCCTATGTTCTATGAAAATTTATGTTATTATGAATTTGAACTAGAGTCATACAAGTTTTCAAATTATGAACTATTATGTAATGCAAGACACCTGAATTGCCATCAATGCTCATGAATTATTCTCTAAACCAGGATTCGTGAGTAGTATGAAGATCCGGGTTATGAACATGTTTATGAACAAGCTTGACATCTAGATATGTCACATATATGTGAGCCTTATGTTATATGTTTTGGGAGTAGTATTTAGCACCGAGCGATGAGGGTTCTAGATAACCCAAGTCTAAACTATGTTGCCACAGTAGGTTGCCCTTCGTGGCTTATGAAAGGATCCTTATGACATTGTTCTAACCTGGGCCGGTTAGGACAACCTTTTTCAGTATGGGTGCATGACACTGGACTCCATGTAGCTTATCATGGTTTAATGTCGGTTAAGAGAAACTCCCACATGATTATTTTCAAGCTATGAAGTTATATGACACCATACTTTGAATCTTTACTTTACTTCATGTTTTATGTCTTATATCTTGATAATTTCTTATGATATCTCTTTTTTAGAACGAGCTCATCTTAAGAATGTTTTAAGTATGTTTTTATCATGATCATGCATATCTCACATACTCGGTACATCCTATAGTACTGACGCATATTTTGTGTTGCATCCTCTTGATGATGCAGATTTAGGTTCCCTCCATCAGGCACGTGCCTAGAGACTGCAGGCCGCTCCCAGTCAGTGTTAGTGAGTCCTCATTGTTCGAGGGCTAGTTATGATTCTAAATTATTTTGGTTATTTACCTCCGTACCTTGAGTTAGCTAGGGTCTTGTCCTAGAAACTCCCTATGTCATGTGTAAAGGCTTTTCAGACATAGACAATATTCGGGTCTTCTTCGAATCATGTTCATCTTGATTTTATCTTATGGATTAAGTTGTCTAGTTTTTATTATGCTTCCGCTATGCTTATTTGATATGCTTGAGTTATGCTATGACCAAGGGTTAGCTTGGGGCACTTGTGGTTCTAGGTCCCGTGTTACGTCTAGGGGGTAGCCTCGGGGCATGAAAAACTTGGTATCAGAGCCTCAGGTTCAAGAGTCCTAGGATTTCTAAAAGTCGCATCGAGTATAATCTCTTTCATGTGTGTGAAGCGCACCACACTTATGAGAGGGAAGCTATGATATGTCTTAGAAAAACTTCACTTCTTTCATGATCATATCGTGCGATAGAGTTTAACTCCAGTATCTCTCTAATCCTTCCTTTGTACATTTTAGATTATGCCTCGACGTGCTATGTCTCACCGAGCCGCTCGGAATGCTGCTCCTCCAGTTCCAGCCCTCGAGATCACGAATGAGGAGTTCAGGAAAGCCATCCATATGCTAGCCCAAACCTTAGCCGCTCAGGACAACCAGCCGGCTCCTATCACCGTCCACCCTCAAGGAGGGGTAACGGTCCGAGTTCGTGATTTTATCCATATGAACCCACCAGAGTTCTGGGGTTCGAAAGTGAATGAAGATCTGCTAAACTTTATTGATGAATTGAATAAAGTCTTTGATGTGATGCAAATGGTTTGGGTTGATAGTGTTGAGTTAGCATCCTATCAACTCAAGGATGTAGCTCGTTATTGGTTCACGCAATTGAAGGAAGCTAGGGCTAGGGATGAGGTCCCTATGAATTGGGAGTGTTTCGAAAGGGCTTTCCTTGATCGGTTCTTCCCAAGGGAGTTAAGGCAAGCGAAGGCCGAGGAGTTTGTGAACTTGAGACAGGGATCCATGACAGTCCAGGAGTAGAGTTTGAGGTTCACTCAGCTCTCCAGATACGCTCCTACTATGGTAGCGGACCCGCATGATCAGATGAGTAAGTTTATCTATGGGGTTTCAGTAGGGGTCTCAAAATGAACCCAATAACACATAACCCACCCAACCCGCCCATAATCTTATGGGTTGGGTTCATGATAATTTGATATTGGGTCAATTTTCAACCCATTTAAAATAATCTTGAGTTGAGCCCAATTATATCTCAACTTCAACCCGCTTCTTTTTCGGAAAATATTTTCTACTATTTGATTGATGAGTGAGAACACATTTTTTTTTAAATATTTTTTATTATATTTTATTAGAGTGTAGAAAATATTTTCTAGGGAGTAGGTTGGGGGGGAGTGGGAGAGGGGGGCGAGTTATCAAAAATATTACTTTTTAATTTAGTTTTATAAAAGTAAAATTAAAAAATTGAGTTTTGGGTGGGGCTGGGTTGGGGGTTGGGGGTTGGGTGGGTGTACTAAAAATAATTGTTTTTTTTATATTTTTTTTAAAAGTAAAAATTAAAAAATTGAGTTTTGAGTGGGGTGGGAGGTGGGGGGTAGGGGCTGAGGGGTGGGGTAGGGTGGGGAAGGAGGGGGCTTGGGGTGTGTACTCAAAATATTACTTTTTAATTTATTTTTAAAAAAAAAAATTAAAAAATTGAGTTTTGGGTGGGATGGAGGTGGAGGTGGTGGGGGGTAGGAGGCTGGTGGTGGGGGTGTGGGGAGGGCTGGGTGGGAGTACCAAAAATATTACTTTTTTTAATTTTTTTTTAAAATAAAAATGAAAAAATTGAGTTTTGGATGAGGTGGAGGTGGGGGGTGGAGGGAGACAAGCTTAGGGAGGTGGCTAGGGAGAACAACAGAGTTAGACCCGAGGGTTCAGGTTTTGCCCATCAGAGGTCCGGTGGCGGACATCGCTCCTTGTTTCAGAAGAAGTCATCAGGATCCATTCATTCTTCTACTAGTGCTCCTACCCAGGCCTCGAGGCCTCGTCATGATCAGACTGGTAGAGGATTTGGTTTCTATTCGCAATCTCAAGGGAGTGTTGCTAAGGGATCTTCCCACTCTATTTGTAGCAAGTGTGGGAAGAATCACCCGGGTAAGTGTCGTTTGGGCATGGGTGCATGCTTTGGGTGTGGACAAGTTGGACACATGATTAGAGATTGCCCTTTGGCTAAGAAGGGACAGGGAGGTAGTAGGGCTCAGTCTGCTCCAGCAGCCCTAGGAGGTCGACCAGCCCAGCAGGGTACAACTTCTAGTTTTGGTGGTCAACGTTGAACCTCCTTTATGCCATGTCCTCTCGTCAGGACCAGGAGAGTTCCCCGGACGTTGTCACTGGTATGTTGAAAATCTTCTCTCTTGATGTGTATGCCTTGTTGGACCCCGGTGCATCCCTATTTTTTGTGACCCCTTATGTAGCATGCAAATTTGAAATTTGTCCTGAATTGCTTTTAGAACCATTTTGTGTGTCTATTCATGTTAGTGAGTCAGTCCTTGCCAAAAGAATCTACCAAAATTTCCCTATCTCAGTCCTTCATAGAGTTACTTCAGCGAATTTAGTAGAGTTGGAAATGACTAATTTTGATGTTATTCTTGGTATGGATTGGTTGTATGCTTTTTATGCTTCGGTTGATTGTCGTACACGGGTTGTCAGTTTCAAGTTTTCAAATGAACCCGTCTTAGAGTGGCAAGGTAGTCCCCCATCCTCGAAAGGTCGTTTCATATCTTATCTTAAGGCTAGGAAGATGATTTTAAAGGGTTATGTTTATCATATAGTTCAGGTTATGGTCACGGATTTTGAAACCCCATCTCTTCAGTCTATTCCTATTGTGAATGAGTTCCCAGAAGTGTTTCCCGAAGATTTTCCCGGAGTCTCTCCTGAACGGGAGATCGACTTTGGAATAGATCTTCTTCCAGATATGAATCCTATCTCTATTCCTCCCTATAGAATGTCTCCCATGGAACTTAAAACATTAGTTGAACGATCTTCTTGATAAGGGTTTCATCAGGCCTAGCATTTCTCCATGGGGTGCCCCAGTTTTGTTTTTGTGGAAGAAGGATGGTTCTCTTAGGATGTGTATTGACTACCGTCAGTTGAACAAGGTCATAATTAAGAATAAGTATCCCATTCCTAGGATTGATGACTTGTTCGATCAGCTTCAGGGGACTGTTTTCTTCTCCAAGATCGACCTTAGATCCGGTTATCATCACCTTCGGGTTATAAAGTGTGATATTCTGAAGACAGCCTTCAGAACTCGATATGGTCATTATGAATTTATTGTTACGTCTTTTATTCTAACGAATGCTCTTGCAGCCTTTATGGATTTGATGAACCGTGTGTTCAAACAGTATTTAGATATGTTTGTGATTGTCTTCATTGATGATATCCTTATCTACTCTCGAAGTGAGGAGGAGCATGCAGACTATTTGAGAGTGGTATTGCAAACTCTCAAGGACCGTCAGTTATTTGCTAATTTTAGCAAGTTTGAGTTCTGGATGCAGTCTGTTGCTTTTCTGGGTCATATTGTGACTAGAGATGGTATTCGAGTTGATTCTCAAAAGATTGAGGCAGTAAAAAACTGGCCTAGACCCACTTCCCTGTCCAATATTAGGAGCTTTTTTGGGTTTGGTTGGTTACTATAGGAGGTTTGTGGAAGATTTTTCTTCCATTGCTTCCTCTTTGACTCGATTGACTCAAAAAAAGGTAAAATTTCAGTGGTCCGATCTATGCGAGAAGAATTTTTAGGAATTGAAGACTAGATTGACCACAGCTCCAGTGTTGGCTCTACCCGAGGGCCTAGATGACTTTGTTGTGTATTGTGATCCTTCTAGGAATGGTTTGGGTTGTGTTTTGATGCAGCATGGTAAAGTGATTGCTTATGCTTCGATACAACTTAATACTCATGAGAAGAACTACCCTACTCATGATCTTGAGTTAGCAGACGTGGTCTTTGCCTTGAAGATTTAGAGACACTACTTGTATGGTGTTCACATAGATGTATTCACCGATCATAAGAGTCTTCAGTATGTGTTCACTCAGAAGGAATTGAATCTTCGTCAAAAGAGATGGCTTGAGCTTCTTAAGGATTACGACATGAGTGTGCTTTACCATCCGGGTAAGGCCAATGTTGTGGCGGATGCACTTAGTAGATTGTATATGGGTAGTGTGTCTTCAGTCAAAGAAGGGAAGAAGGAATTGGTGAAGGAGGTTCATAGGCTTTCTCGGTTGGGAGTTCGCCCTATGGACTCGACAGAAGGTGGTGTTATTTTTTCAGAATTGTTCTGAATCATCTTTAGTAGATGAAGTGAAGGCAAAGCAGGACAGTGATCCTATTTTGCTTCAGCTAAAGGGTGTAGTCCATCAACAAAGAGTTGAGGTTTTCTCCCAAGGGGGAGATGGTGTGTTTCGTTATCAGGGTCGATTTTGTGTGCCAGATGTGGATGGGTTGAGATAGCAGATTTTGACTAAGGCTCACAGTTCCAGATATTCTATTCACCCTGCTGCCACCAAGATGTACTGTGATCTATGAGAAGTCTATTGCTAGAATGGTATGAAGAGGGACATAGACGGTTTTGTGGCTAAGTGTCCCAACTATCAGCAAGTGAAGGTAGAGCATCAGCGACTGGGTGGCATGATTCAGGATATTGACCTTCCTACTTGGAAATGGAAAGCTATCAACATGGACTTCATCACTAGGTTGCCTCATACTCGAAGGCAACATGATTCCATTTGGGTGATTATCGACCAGATGACTAAGTCATCCCACTTCTTGGGCGTTAAGACTACTGATTCAGGAGATGATTATGCCAGACTCTACATTCAGGAGATAGTCAGATTGCACGGTGTTCCCTTATCTATCATTTCAAATAGGGGTACTCATTTTACCACCCAGTTTTAGAGATCATTTCAGAGAGGTCTTGGTACTCAGGTGAAGCTTAGCATAACTTTTCACCCTCAGACAGACGGCCAGGCAGAACGTACTATTCAGACTTTGGAGGATATGTTGAGAGCTTGTGTGATTGATTTCAAAGGTAATTGGGATGATCACTTACCTCTTATCGAGTTTGCCTACAATAACATCTTTCACTCTAGCATCCAGACGGCCCCTTATGAAGCACTTTATGGTCGGAGGTGTAGGTCTCCTATTGGTTGGTTTGAGGTAGGTGAGACAGCTTTGATTGGTCCAGATTCGCTTCATGAGACTATAGAGAAGGTTCAGCTTATTAGGGAGAGGTTGAAGACTGCTCAGAGTCGATAGAAATCATATGCGGATGTGAGGAGAAGGGAATTGGAATTTGAGGTTGACGATTGGGTTTTTCTGAAAGTGTTACCCATGAAGGGTGTGATGACATTTGGCAAGAAAGGGAAGCTGAGTCCCCATTTTATGGGTCCTTATCGGATTCTGAGGAGAGTTGGTCGTGTTGCTTATGAGTTGGATTTGCCATCAGATTTGGAGGAGGTTCATCCGGTTATCCATATTTCCTTGTTGAAGAAGTGTGTTGGTGACCCGACCTTGATTGTTCCTTTAAAGGATGTTGGTGTGAAGGATAGTCTCACCTATAAAGAGGTTCCCATAGAGATCCTTGATCGTCAGATTCAGAGGTTGAGAAATAAAGAAGTCATTTCGGTAAAAGTCCTTTGGAGAAATCAGCTAGTTGAGGGAGCTACTTGGGAAGAAGAATCAGCCATGAAAGCCAAGTACCCTCATCTCTTCCCTTCCGATTTTGTTTCATCTTATGGTAATAGTTTCCTCCTTAGTATGTTCCTCCGATTCTATTCAGTTTTTCTCATGATCCTAGCATGTATTCATATTTTTGAAGTTGATTCAGTCATGTGTTAAGTTGAAAAGTTCAATTTTCATGTTTATTCCTTGGTTTCCATGTTTTGTTGTTGGTTGAGTTGTTGTTCTCTCCAAGTTTCCTTACTTAGTCTTCATTCGAGGATGAATGATCCTTAGGAGGAGATATTGTAACACCCCGGAAATTATACTAGCAATCTAAGTTGAAATTTCTGAAAAAACCTAAATTTCCAGGAATCACGGGTCCAAACCACGAACCGTGGTTTGAACCACGACCCGTGTAATGGGACTGTGGTTTAGGTTCTGCATTAACCAGTCTCAGGTCTAAGACCACGAGTGCACTCTACGGACTGTAGATTGTTCTACGGACCGTAAAGTAGTTTCGTGGAACTCAGGTCTGGGGTCTGTTCTTCCCCGGGAACTACCACTCAGGTCTATGGACCGTAGTTTATTCTACGGTCCGTCCTGTTGACCCATAGTTTGGCTTCTGCAGCCTGTTCCTTTGCCCAGGAACTATGGATGGAAACCGCGAGCCGTGGTTTGGTCTACGACTCGTGGAATCCATCTGTGGTCCCTGAAAGTCAAAAAAATTTAGATTTTTCCTAATTATGTTCCAGGGGTATTTTAGTCATTACCCACCCTTTTAAATCCTAAATGGTGTCATTTTGACTATTTCTAGAAGGGTTTCTACCCTATTTAGCCTAAGTCTTTCATTATCCCTCACTCATCTACCAAATTGGGAAAAGAACTCATTCAAGCTCCAAGTCTTAAGCTCCAACTTCAAGTCTCCTTTTCTTTTCAATTTCAAGTGGGTTAGCTTCAATCAAGGTATATGGATAATCAACAACGGGTTCCTTCCACCCTTGTGCCCAAAACCCCTAATTTGTATTTTGATTTCATAAACTTTGAAATTAGGGTTCTTACCCAATTCTTATGGGTTTTGCTATAAATTGTCTTCTCATGATTCTATTATGAAATTTATATTAAATTGCATGATTTTGTATGGATTTTTACATGTGAACTCCTATTTTATGAATTGAAGGCTAATTATGGTAAATCTTACATGCATGAATTGATTTAAGTAAATTGGGTATTTGATAGCATGTTTTTCATGGATTTTCAAGCAAGTGCATGTCTAGTTCCTATGTTCTATAATAATATATGTTATTATAAAATTGAACTAGAGTCATGCAAGTTTTCAAGTTATGAACTATTATGCAATGCAGGACACCCGATGTGCCATCAATACTCATGAATTCTTTTCTAAACCAAGATTCGTGAGTAGTATGAAGATCTAGGTTATGAACATGTTTATGAACAAGCTTGACATCTAGATATGTCACATATATGTGATCCTTATGTTATATGTTTTGGGAGTAATATTTAGCACCAAGCGATGAGGGTTCTAGATAACCCAAGTCCAAAACTACGTTGCCACCATAGGTTGCCCTCCGTGGCTTATGAAAGGATCCTTATGACATGGTTCTAACCTGGGCCGGTTAGGACAACCTTTCTCAGTATGGGTGCATGGCACTGGACTCCATGTAGCTTATCATGGTTTAATGTCGGTTAAGAGAAACTCCCACATGATTATTTTCAAGCTATGAAGTTATATGACACCTTACTTTGAATCTTGACTTTACTTTATGTTTTATGTCTTATATCTTGATAATTTCTTATGCTATCTCTTTTTAAGAACGAGCTCATCTTAATCATATTTCAAGTATGTGTTTATCATGATCATGCATATCTCACATACTCGGTACATCCTATGGTACTAACGCATATTTTGCGCTACATTCTCTTGATGATGCAGATTCAGGTTCCCTCCCTCAGGCACGTGACTAGAGACCGCAGGCCATTTCCAGTCAGTATTAGTGAGTCCTCATTGTTCGAGGGCTAGTTATGATTCTAGATAGTTTTGGTTATTTACCTTCGTACCTTGAGTTAGATAGGGTCTTATCCTAGCAACTCCCTATGTCATGTGTAGAGTCTTTTTAGACATAAACGGTATTCAGGTCTTCTTCGAATCATGTTCATCTTGATTTTATCTTATGGATTGATTTATCTAGTTTTTATTATGCTTCCGCTATGCTTATTTGATATGCCTGAGTTATGCTATGACCAAGGGTTAGCTTGGGGCACTTGTGGTCCCAAGTCTCATGTTACGTCTAGGGGGTAGCCTCGAGGCATGACATTTCTGGAATCATGATGATGACTAATATAACATAGCATATTTAGAGTTGTTTTCAAAGATTTAAACTCGACAAGTCCATTCGATTTCAAGCAAAGAAAGGAAGTTTTCAATCTTAGGCATGATTCAAACAAAGGAAGAACAGTTCATTTTTGGCAGATTTAGCATCTCACGCATTTAAAAGGAGCAGCCTTTGCCCAACGAGGTCAAACATGACATATAAGGAAAGAAGGGAAAGGGATGGAAGCCAAATTAACATTCAGTCATGTAAAGGCCTTGTTCCTAAATACAAACACGAATAATAAAGGTGTGGTCAGCCTTCTTAACTCAATAGAA
This sequence comes from Jaltomata sinuosa, assembly GCA_003996215.1. Lineage (NCBI taxonomy): Eukaryota > Viridiplantae > Streptophyta > Magnoliopsida > Solanales > Solanaceae > Jaltomata > Jaltomata sinuosa. The sequence continues at coordinate 1,453,017 of QJPP01000024.1, forward strand.
AACAACAGTGAATATTATAAGACTATCATTTCTTGTTTATTTCTAGGAAAGAATAAAATGCAAAGAACAGAAGGTGCGAAAATTAGATTTAGAGCTCAAGTGAGGCTATTTTGGTATAATCAAGAGCATATATGACTACCTAAAATTAGAGTATTGCAACTCTTTGCACTTTGGTTTTGGATTTAAACTGGAGGCAATTCTTAAAGAAAATCACACAAGGTATATAGGGAGATAATGGAGAAAATACCTCATTAAAATTAGATCAAGCATAGATGATGTATTACCTAACTAAGAAAAATTTAGAGAATAACTTCAGCTGAAACACACAAAATAACGGATCAAACTTATCACATGAACCCATTTATGACTACTTTATCACCTAGACATCAAAACAATATGAGTGCTCGAGGCTTTATCCAGAATAAGGTAGAGAAGAAAAGGAAGAAATTTAAATTCCAATCTGTTTCATTCCAAGTCAGTAGAGATGAAAAACAAATACTTGGTAAGTTTTTAAACAAAAAACTTTAAAACACATGTTTTAAGCTCTCTAACTAATAGCGGATAAGAAGCAACATCCTGAAACAATACTAATTCAAGATAACTGGGACTAAGCACATGATTTTGGAAGAGAAGAGAGAGAATCCTAATATTTACTATACGATAAAAAACAATACAATTTGAGCAACAATAAGACTATGCTCATTCTTTGAGCAAAGGACCTTTAGAGGTTAAGATGAGCTATTGAAGAACTCCTCATCATCTCTTGGTCCTTGCCTCTCTTCAATCAATCTTTCTTGGAATCGTGAAGCAAGAAGATATCTTGTAGAAGAACTCTTAACAGACACATATGAGGGCAAAACATTTTCTCAACTATACATGAACATACAAACATATAGGCAAAGACTCTAAACCTTAGACATTGGATTCTCACCAAAACAACCAAGAAATTACAAACAAGACCAATCGAGACCATCCTAAAATCACTATGATACTAAAAATAAAAGAAAACAAAAGGGTAGGGTGTATGGGTTACCTTTTTCTGGGCAGCAAAGTTGGAACAATGAGTTGAGACTTTTTAACGACTTTTCGATAAACTAACATTGGTAGCTCTTGAACAGTAACAAAGAGAACCAAGAAATCTCCAAGAAATTTAATAAAAACCAGTATGTTTTTCGCTCTGTTTCAGCTTGAATTCTTAGGTTTTTCCAAAAATCGGAGAAAAGGACTCTCTAAGATTTTTGCTACCCAAAAACTCACCCCTTCTCAGTGAAGAAGGAAGGGTTTATATAGGAGAACTTCTAGGGTTTCCAACGGGTTGAAATAGGGGGAAATATTTGGGGATTTTCAGATAAGGGTTAGGAATTTGAATTCCCAAAAATCAAAAACCCTCCTTGATGAATACACGAATGTACCTTCGGGTACGAATTTGATCATTAGCCGCTGATTTGGAGGATATTCCGTCGTGTTTCACGGAAGGAGAGCGCTAGAAATGCCACATGTGAGCATATGGGTTCTTCTAGAACCTGGACAACTCATTTTTCGTACGATCAAACAAAGGTGAGGGGAACTTAACGGAGGGGTAACGATTTAAGGATTTTTGGGCGTCATTTGGAACTGTTGTCATCGTCATTTGGTACTGTTTAACGGAGCTTGTTCATCTGGGTTGTGTTCGTCTATTTTGAGAGAGACAAAGAGAGAGAAGAAAGATAAGGAGTCATTTGGATTATTTGTTGTTGAGATAAAGTAGAAGAAGAGATAATGGTGGTGTTGGGCCAGGTCAGGGGTTAATATAGAGTGGGCTAAGGAATTATTTTTGGGCTAAGAGAGCTGAAATGGAAAAGCTGATTAAAGTTTGTTAAAGATTTGGCCACTTTGCTTTGCAAACGTGGCCACATTGAATCAAGAATGACCAAATCGAATTTAAGATATGTCCACTTCATTTCGATTGTGGAAAAAATTAGATTTAAAATAGACCTAATCAAATTAGTTAGGAAATTAAGGCCGTAATTGAAATTGAGATAAATCAAAAATTAATTAATCGAGCTTTTATTATTTAAACAATGAAAATAATTATTTTTCCATCATATTTTAATCATGTATTTACAAAATACCAATATCATAATTTAATTTCCGGTTAGATTATTTTGACCAAAATAGACAGCTTTAAAATATTTTGAAATAAATTTTGGAAAAACCCTTTGAATATCTATTAAAATTCACAAAATAATATACATCTATATATATTATAAGTATATGTAGATGCATTTGTATTCATGAAAATTATAGAGTATTCTTCGGGATTAATTTTGAAAAATTCTTTTAATTATAAAATTTATTATTAAACATTGTTCAAAATTTAAAAGCTCGATAATCAATCCGATAGTGGAAGGTAAAAATTGGGATCACCACAATGAAAACATCCACGATCAAGAGAGGTCCTATGGGTAGAAGTATAAGAAGCCCCCTGGCCTCAAGGAGCTGAAAACTGCTAATGAGCCCCTAAACAACCACCTGTAGAAGCTAGCAGTGCCAACTGAATAGGGCGAGCCGAATAGAGCTGTTGACTGGGAACTTGGAGTAAGAACCACTAAAACTACCATCATTCTGGGACTTCTTGGCTAACACCTTAGCCTGCCCAACCTGTCTAACCCCCTCCAATTTTTTTACATAGTCAGTCACCTCATTAAAGCTCTTCCCTGTCGAAGTCATATGAATTGACAAAACCTACATCTCAGTGTTCAGACCCTTAACATACAGACAAATCCTCTCCTCCTCTGTAACCAGAAGTTGGGTATCATAACGTGACAAGGCATGAAACTTAGCCTCATAAGATGAAACAAACATGTTGCCCCGCATAAGGATCAGAAACTCATCCTTCTTATGATCTCTCAGAGTGCGAGGTACATATTTCTCAAAAAATAGGGCAGGGAATTGAACCAAAATCATTAGAGGCAAAGTTGAAGATCGATACTCTACATTTGCCCTCCACCACTGCTTGCATCACCCTGCAGCTAAGATGTAACAAACTCTACCCTATGCTACTGCACAATGTCCAACTTATGCAACCTCTCATAGCAGTGCAGAATAAACTTATAGGCATCCTCCTTCTTTGTATCATGAAATGACGGAGGTTTCAGCTTCAAGAACTTGGTCAATAGCTCATGCTCGGTCTAGGCCATAACTGGCCCTAGCACCAAATGAAAGAACGCATCAATACCTGACACTTCATGCATTCTGTGTCATGCCCCAAAATAGATGGGCGGACAAGAACCGTATGACCATCTGATATAAGTAATCTATGACAAATGTGAAGTCACCAACCAATAAACAAGAAAAAAACTAACACATGCTGCATATATATATACCTAGAGTCATTTGAACAAAACTGTACAATATGACACTAGATAATGTCTAGGGAGCCTCTAAAGAGTACAACATACTATACCAACATACCCAACTAGAGACCTATACACATACTGGCTCTAAATGGAGATGAAGCTCACCAAAATATCAGCGGAAGGTAGGAAAAGAACCTAATACGAGTGCCTGCTCCCCTGTGAACCTGACCCTATATTTATAAGAAAATACAGTGCCCCGAACGTAGGGACGTCAGTACATATACAATATTTACTGGTATGTAAAGCAGACAGAATAATAAGTAGATAAGTATGGAAGCTCATATGAATCAAATGTCAAAACGAAAGAATTATGAGCATACAAGTAATAGATATACGATATGAAACTGTAACCTATGCACCAACCTTATAAGTTCTTATATAATGTTCAAAGAAGCATTTATTATAATATAGCCCCTATGGCTTGCCTAGGTGACGTACTTACACTATATTTATTACAAATGATCATGTGATGGCCTACCAAAGGTGATCCAAGTCACATATAAAGCATATGTTACTCAAGTACCTATTGCTATGATTTTATACACATAACTATAATTGTGGTTTGATGTGTGGTATGCCCTTTGAGGGCTCACTATAAGGGTCTGCCCGCAGGCCACATATGCCATGTATTGGCTAGAGTCAGGGGAAACTAGGGCATGACATTCTAGCTGAATCCAAATACAAATAGTACCACAATGGCGGGTACGCCACCATGTTCAGGCTCACTATAAGGGTTTGGTCTCAATCCTGTGCACATAATAGCGTCGCGCGGGTGTGTCAAGTAAAACCTATGAATACCCTCCCGTCGCTAACTTTTATCAATTAATGACCTTAAAGGCCTATGACATGTAATCTGTGACAAAGATTGTCAAAATATTAAGTAATATATCTATATATAATACTTAACTTTCTGAATATAATATCACTATCCAAACGCTAGTTATTGCTTTAACTTATCGTTATATCAAATTGGTTGTCATATAAGCTAATGTACTTATGCTATAGCCATTTATTTCATTTATAATATGTGACACATATATAAGACCACATCGTGTGAATTCTAAGGATTTCAAGTAAAGACACTTACGGTCATATAAAATATTAAAAAAGTTGACGCGAAGGGAGTAATAGGAGTACGTATAAACATTAATAATTAAATAAGGAAATGACACCTAAAGAAACTAAAAACTTTGTTTTCATTTTTCATGTAGGCTATTTGACATTTATAAAGGGAACATGTGACGTAGGGTGGTGCCTTACGGCGAAGGATGTTTTAGCCTTACATACCTTATATGCTTCCCAAGTTAATAGTATTACCGTAAGATTCCAACAATTCAACACACCTCGGTGTAGCTGTTACGCAACCAACCCAATCAACTCTTAGAATCCAAATCCCAACTTTAGCTCTTAAAGATTCCTTGAGTTTGGCACCAAAATTCACTTAGTTTCTAAGCTTCTTAAAGGTGTGAATATAATATTTTTGGAGTTAAAAGAAAGAAATAAGAAGGGATAGAGAAGTGAGGTTAAAAGTAGTACCACTGCTGCTGCGTTTTTTTTTCAGCAACCAAGATGCTTCTTAATTGATATCTCCAAGTGAAGGAAGAAGTGAAATTGAAAGTATTAGTACCTGTACTTTTTTCCCCAACTTCTCCCTAACTTGCTTTCTACTTTATTTCTTTTCCTTTGGTACATGTACCCCTGCACTTTCCTCTTTTCCTTTTTATCCTTTTTCCTTCCTTACTCTTTTTAATTTATTAAAAAGTTGGGCCCCACATAAAATAAATATACAACCTTTTACATATTTATCCTTTACTTGGTCATTTTACTCAATATATTAGGAAGAGCCAAGGTGGCCCCCACTAACAACAAACATACTACACTTCTTTTCAAAATATACACCACGTAAATCTTTATAGATTAAGAGTTATGCACGTCCCAAGTACTAAAATTAATTTGAGATATTTCGAGGTATTACAATCTCTCCCACTTTGGATCATTCTTCCTCAAATGATTCTTGTGGCTTACTTTGTATTCCATAACTATCCAAAACACTCGTGAGACCACCAAAACTTCATCCACCTCACTTTTTTTTCATAAGGCCTTAAAATTTGGCTAACTCTCAAAATTTCCAGAAATTTTGGTATAGTTTCCTTTGTAAATAGGCCTATCGGGAACCTGTCAGCAAGCCAGAATACATACAACTACGCTTCAAAGAGCGTCACAATGAATACAATGCTCAACAGATACTACACGAGGCTCTGTTTGTCCTTATACTCAAATAATAGCTACAACTAATACTATAACTTACCTTATACTCTGCATCTTGAAATTGCACCCATGCAAGTCTCTAGAATCGTAAGCATACATCAGGCACCTAAATGTGTCATAAGAGAGTCAGATAACAATGAAACAAATACAATAGAGACTATCAATCGTATAAAAGAAATAAGTAATTTAAGGACCTTCCAATGATTCTTGGAACAAGTATAGATATTTAGTTTTCATACAAGCTTCTGCTTCCCAGGTGGCTTCTTTTATATTCTGATTTCTCCAAAGTACTTTAGCTGAAGCTATATCTTTAGTCCTTAACTTCCTAACTTGTCGATCCAATATAGTCACAGGAACTTCCTCATATTATAAGTCTCATGCAAGCTCGATATCCTCTGTAGGGATGACATGGGAAGGTTCTCCGAAACATTTGTGCAACATAGACACATGGAAGACCGGATGCACTGCAGGTAGCTCTGGATGTAGTTCTACCTCATACGCTACCTAGCCAATTCTGCGTATAACTCTATAATGTCTAATATACATAGGACTTAGCTTACCTTTCTTCCCAAATCGCATAACGCCTTTCATAGGTGACACCTTCACGAATACCAAATCATCAATTTGAAACTCCAAATTCATACGCCGTACATCTGTATACGATTTTTATCGACTTTGAGTAGTCTTCAACCGCTTTTGTATCAGCTTGACCTTCTCAACGGCTTGATAGACTAGATCTGGTCCTAATATTTATGTCTCACCTACTTCAAACCAAACAATAGGCGATCTGGAGTGATAGTTGTTATTATAAGCAAACTCTATTAGGGGAAAATGATTATCCCAGTTACCTTTACAGTCCAGCACACATGCTCTCAACATATCTTCGAGCATCTGAATGGTGCGCTCGGCTTGACCGTTGGTCTGTGGATGAAAATAGTGCTAAGATTCACTTGTGTGCCTAGGCCTCTTTGGAATGATCTCCAAAAATGAGCTGTAAATTGGGCACCTCTATATGAAATAATAGATACTGGAGTCCCATGCAAGCAAACAATCTCCTTTATATATAGCTTAGCGTAATCTTCAATTGTGTTAGTGGACTTAACAGGCAAGAAATGGGCTGATTTTGTCAGTCGATCAACTATTACTCAAATAGAGTCATGTCTTCAAAAGGAAGAAGGCAAACCTGTGACAAAATCCATATTAATAGCCTCCCATTTCCATACCGGAATACTTATGGTCTGACCTAGACCTCCAGGCCTTTGATGCTCTGTTTTCACTTGCTGGCAATTGGAGAACTGTGCTACATATTCTGCTATGTCTTTCTTCATATCATTCCACCAGTAGACCTCTTTAAGGTCATGATACATCTTTATAGAGCCCGGATGGATTGAATAACGAGAAAAATGTGCCTCAGCCATAATCTGTTGTCTCAGGCCATCTACATCAGGTACACATAGTCTATCTTGACATCTCAAAGTGCAATCGCTTGCTAGCTCAAATACTGTAACTCGGTGTTGTCGAATCACTTCTTTGTATTGAAGTAATAAGGGATCGTCATACTGCTTCTCTTTCACCAATGCCACTAAGGATGACTCTGTCGTATTCAATACCACAACAGTTCCATCTTTAGAATCCATGAGTCAAACTCCTAGGCTGGCTAATTTTTGAACATCTCTGGCTACCTCACGTTGAACAGGTGACAAATGTGCCAAGCTACCCATAGATAGTCAACTGAGAGCGTCTTCTACAATATTCTCCTTACCTGGGTGGTTAAGGATATCGACATCGTAGTCCTTCAGCAGCTCTAGCCACCTCCTCTGCCTTAGATTCAACTCTTTCTGCTTGAATAGTTATTGAAGGCTCTTATGGTCTGTAAAGACATCAAGATGCACCCTGTATAGATAGTGGAACCATATTTTAAGCACAAACACAACTGTTGTAAGCTCCAAATCATGAGTGGGGTAATTTTGTTCATGTTTCTGCAACTGTCGAGAGGCATATGCTATAACTTTTCCATGCTGCATCAGGACGCAACCAAGGCCAACGCCTAAAGCATCACAGTATACAACATATCCTTCTGTGCCCTCTGGCAAGGCCAATACTGGTGTTGTAGTCAATCTATCTTTCAGCTCCAGGAAGCTTTTTTCGCAAGCATCTGACCATTGGAACTTAGCTGCTTTTTGTGTCAGTTTAGTTAATGGGGCAGAAATAGAGGAAAAGCCCTCCATAAATCTCTTGTAGTAACCAGCTAATCCCAAGAAACTACGTACCTCTGTGGGAGTGGTTGGTCGAGGTCAATTCTTCACAGCCTCTATCTTCTGAAAGTCCACTCTGATGCCTTCTCCAGATACCACATGGCCAAGAAAGGCTACTGAGCTTAACCAGAACTCGCACTTAGAAAACTTAGCATATAACTGGTGTTCTCTGAGTGTATGTAGCACTGATCTCAAATGATTTTCATGCTCTGCCTCATCACGTGAATATACCAAGATGTCATCTATAAATACAATCACGTACATATCAAGGAAGGGTTTGAAAACCCTATTCATCATATCCATGAAGGCTGCTGGGGCATTCATTAGTCCAAATGACATGACAAGGAACTTAAAGTGTCCATATCTAGTCCAGAAAGCTATCTTGGGAATTTCTACTTCACGTATCCTCAGCTGGTGATAACTGGACCTCAAATCAATCTTTGAAAAAATATTTAGCTCCCTGCAGCTGATCAAATAAATCATCTATTCGGGGAAGAGGATACTTATTCATTATTGTCGATTTATTTAGCTGTCTGTAGTCTATACACATTCTCAATGTACCATATTTCTTATGTACAAACAACACCGGTGCACCCCAAGGCGATATACTGGGTCGGATGAAGCCTTTATCAAGCAAGTCTTTCAACTGTTCCATTAACTCCTTCAACTCTGTTGGCGCCATTCTATAAGCTCGAATTGATATCAGTTAAGTACCACGATCTACATCAATACCAAAGTTAATTTATCTAACAGGAGGTAATCCTGGAAGTTCATCAGGAAACACATCTATATACTCATTCACCACTGGTACCGACTGAAGAGTTGGCACCTGCTTCTCAGCTTCAAGGTTTCTTACTTGGACAAAGTGATATAAACACCCCTTTTAATGAGCTTTCGTGCCTTAATATAGGAAATAAACCTCCCTTTAGGCATCATAGTATTACCCTTCCACTCCAAGACAAGCTCGTCCGGGAAATGAAATCGGAAAATCTTAGCTCGATAATCAACTGTAGCATAGCAGGAGGATAGCCAATCCATACCCATGATGACGTCAAAGTCGACCATTTCAAGTTCTATTAGATTAGCCAATGTATCATGGCCACATATGGTCACTACATAATCATAATAGACCCGCTTAGCTATGATAGACTCTCCTACTGGAGTGGACACCGCAAATGGTTTGCTTAACAACTCTGGCTCTATTCTCAACTTTTTAGCAATAAATGGAGTAATGTATGATAGGGTAGATCCTGGGTCTATCAAGGCACATACATCATATGAGAAGATGTATAGAGTACATGTGACCACGTCTGGAGATGCCTCTGAATCTTGCCGACCGACTAGTCCATACACACGATTTGGGCTGGCACAAGAACCAGCCCCTCTGCCTCTACTAGATCCTCTACATGCTAATGCATGAGGACCGCGAGAAGAAGAAGGTGTTGATGATGATGAGGCTGATGTGGACCCTGTAGGCTGTGATCTATCACTTCTGGCTTTATCTCTGAGCTGCGGACAATCTCGTACCATATGACCTTCTATACCACACTAATAATAAGTATTTGAACCACGCCGACACTCCCCTCTATGTGCTCGACCACACTGTCTACATGTAGGTCAAGGTGGTAATCCTTGACTAGTATCCCTTTGAGGTTGCGTTCCTGGTGCCCTAGAAGTCTAACCATGGTCATGTCTATATCTTGAAAATCAAGCTGGAGTACTAGTTGTGGAGCGTTCTGCCGACTGAGTCTGCCTAGGTGGTCCTCTGCTGGTGGAAGCTCCACTATTCCCCTGATACTGACCAGCTATCCTAGCTCTCTTGCTCTATTCCCTCTCGTCATCTATTTCACGATTTCGCTGATCCTCATCTAACTGCTGAGCATATGCCATGATCCTTGTTATATCCAAATCCCTATTCAGAGCAGCAGAAGAAATGTCGTCCCTCAATCGACCCGCAAGGCCACGCACAAATTTATGAATCCTTGATGCCTGAGTACTAACATACTCTGGAGAAAACCTAGACAACTGCATAAATCGTAAGTTGTACTCTCTGACACTGAGATCACGCTGCTCTAAATGCAGAAACCCATCCACCTTTACCTGTCGGAGCTCAAATGGCAAGAAATAATCCATGAAGGCCCTCAAAAAGTCCTTCCAGACCGCTGGGGAAGCATTCTCACCCCTTGAAACTTCCCACATCTCATACCAAATGAAAATAACATCTTTTAACTAATAGGAGGCCAATTCAACGGAATCTGTCTTTGATACCTGCATCACTTTACAAATCCTATGAGTATCATCAATGAATTGCTGAGGGTCCTCTACAATGCTAGAGCCTGTGAACACAGGCGGATTCATACGGAGGAAATCTCAAATCCTAGATCCGGCCACCTCTCCTTGAGCAATAACAGGGACCTCCATATTCTGTCTCTAAGCCTGAGCGGCTACCAACTGTGTGAAAACCTGTATCGCTCATCTATGATCCTTTTTTAAGGCACCTGGTGGCGGTATAGGAACTACTGCTGAAACTCCTGGAGGTGCATGAACTCCTGCAAGTCCTTCTGTTCTGGGCACCTGACAACCTGGAGGCATAGGACTCAGCCAACTCTCTTGAGCCCTAGTTTGATCCCCTAATACTGGAGACTGCTCTGCAGTAGTTACCTCCTGAGTTATGCTCGTAGTGACCCATTGGGCTACTTTATGCTTATCTGTAGCAGACATGATCTGTATCACAAATAAGTAGAGTATAAGTCAAAAGCAACTTTCTATGACTTAGCTCTATCGCACAATTTAAATTAAAAATGAAGATCAAATTCCTAAATGCCCATGTAGTCCCTTAATTATAAATGTGGCGCGCAACACATTGATAAGTAAGGTCCTACTATACACGGCTTCCAAGACTCCCTGGGATAATTAAACCTAGGCTCTGATACCAAGTTTGTCATGCCCAAAAACAGACAGGCGGATAAGAACCGTATGGCCATCTGATACGAGTAATTTGTGACAAATATGAAGTCACCAACCAATAAACGAGCGGAAAACTAACATGTTCTGTATATATATATACCATGGAGTCATTTGAACAAAAACTATACAATATGACACAAGATAATGTCTAGGAATCCTCTAAAGAGTACAACATACTATACTACTAATAACCAGTCAGGACAGGCCCCGACGTACCCAACTAGAGACCTATACACATACTGGCTCTAAATGGAGATGAAGCTCACCAAAATATCAGCTGAAGGTAGGAAAAGAACCTAATACGAGTGCCTTCTCCCTTGTGAACCTGACCCTGTATTTATAAGAAAATACAGTGCCCCAAACGTAGGGACGTCAGTACATATACAACATGTACTGGAATGTAAAGCAGACAAAATAACAAGTAGATAAGTATGGAAGCTCATATGAATCAAATGTCAAAATGAAATAATTATGAGCATACAAGTAATAGATATACGATATGAAACTGTAACCTATGCACCAACCTTATAATTTCTTCATATAACGTTCAAAGAAGAATTTATTATAATATAACCCCTATGAATTGCCTAGGTGACGTATTTACACTATATTTATTACAAATGATCATGTGATGGTCCACCGAAGGCGATCCAAGCCACGTATAAAGCATATGTTACTCAAGTACCTATTGCTATAATTCTATACACATAACTATAATCTCGATCTGATGTGAGGTATGCCCTTTGAGGGCTCACTATAAGGGTCTGCCCGCAGGCCACATATGTCAAGTATTGACTCGAGTCAGGGGAAACTAGTTCATGACGTTCCGGCTGACTCCAAATACAAATAGTGCCACAAGGGCGGGTACGCCACCATGTTCAGGCTCACTATAAGGGTCTGGTCTAAATCCTATACACAGAATAGCGTCGAGTGGGTGTGTCAAGTAAAACCTATGATTACCCTCATGTCGCTAACTTTTATCAAGTAATGACATTAAAGGCCTATGACATGTAATCTATGGAAAAGATTGTCAAAATATTAAGTAAGATCTCTATATATAATACTTAACTTTCCGAATATAATATCACTATGCAAACGCTAGTTCTTGCTTTAACTTATCGTTATATCAAATAGGTTGTCACATAAGCTAATGTACTTATGCTATGGCCATTTATTTGATTTATAATATGTGACACATATATAAGACCACATCGTGTGAATTCTAAGGGTTTCAAGTAAAGACACTTATGGTCATATAAAATATTAAGAAAGTTGACGTGAAGGGAGTAATAGGAGTACGAATAAACTTTAATAATTAAATAAGGAAATGACACCTAAAGCAACTAAAAACTTTGTTTTCATTTTCCATGTAGGCTATTTGACATTTATAAAGGGAACATATGACGTAGGGTGGTGCCTTACGGCGAAGGAAGTTTTTGCTTTACATACCTTATATGCTTCCCAAGTTAATAGTAGTACCGCAAGATTCCAACAATTCAACACACCTCGGTGTAGCTGTTACTCAACCAACCCAATCAACTCTTAGAATCCAAATCCCAACTTTAGCTCTTGAAGATTCCTTGAGTTTGGCACCAAAATTCACTTAGTTTCTAAGCTCCTTAAAGGTGTGAATATAATTTTTTTGGAGTTAAAAGAAAGAATTAAGAAGGGATAGAGAAGTGAGGTTAAAATTAGTACCATTGTTGTTACGTTTTTTTTCCAGCAACCAAGATGCTTTTTAATTGATATCTCCAAGTGAAGGAGGAAGTGAAATTAAAAGTATTAATACTTGTACGTTTTTCCCTAACTTCTACCTAACTTGCTTTCTCTTTTATTTCTTTTCCTTTTGTACATGTACCCCTGCACTTTCCTGTTTTCCTTTTTATCCTTTTTCCTTCGTTACTCTTTTTAATTCATTAAAAAGTTAGGCCCCACATAAAATAAATATACAAACTTTTACATGTTTATCCTTTACTTGGTCATTTTACTCAATATATTAGGAAGAGCCAAGGTGGACCCCACTAACCACAAACATACTACACTTCTTTTAAAAATATGAACCACGTAACTCTTTATAGATTAAGAGTTATGCTAGTCCCAAGTATTAAAATTAATTCGAGACATTTCGAGGTATTACACTATGGGAGTTGTGGCAATAGTTGCATGAGTGCCTAGCCTAGTGAGGCTGGCTCCAGTACCTACCAGTCCTCTCAAAAAAGACAACACCCACTAAATTACCTTAGACGACATAGGGGGAAGGCCTGCACCTCCGACCAGTGTTGACTCTTCCTGTTCTGCATCCTCCTCAAGCACAACATCAACCTCCTCCTCAACAGGAACCTGGGGTGGGGGAGGGGTCATCGCCCTTGGCTCTTCCACTACCTAAACTCCACCCCTAGCGGGTCTTGCTCTTCCTCTTCCCCTTCCCCTGTCCTTTTCTCGCCCTCTAGCCACCAGTCCCTTAGCTGGAGCTGCTGCCTTTGCTCTATTACTCCTAGTCTTAACTATCTGCAGACAAAAGAGTGAAGGAAGCTAGTGTTAGAATACTGGCCCCCTAAATTGCCTAAGGAACAGGTTTAGCTATCTGTTCCTTTTTCATTTACTTCAATGTAAAGCAATTAAGAAGAACACAAGGTATTTCACATGGAAAACCCCCGACTCACAAAGGATAAAAACCACAACCTACACCTCTGTAGGATTTAACCCAATTTCACTAACACAATGAGCCTCAAAGTAATTTGGATTACAAAAGATGCAATCCTAGGAACTAAACTCTAATTCCTAACACCACACAAACCTCCCCACGTTTATGTTCCCAAGTCTTCGAGTTATCCCAACTTGAAGACTAACTCCTACACCAGTTTATAACTCATTGGTACTAAGAATGAATGATTCTAACTCAATGAAAATAATACAATTAACTTGACTCAAGAACTGTAAATCATAGACTTAAGGAACAAGTTCTTCAATCTAGTTTCTTGTATTGGCTGCACTTGGATCTTCACTCAGAACTCTCTCAAATATGAACTCTCTCAATTTAATTGTGTTCTTCTTGTATCTCTCTATGTAAGTGTGTGAGGTTTATTGTGAAACCTCTCTTGTATTTATACTGAGAGTCTTGTCCTTATTTCAGTTGATTTCCTTCCATGTTGGGAATCCTCTTCCTTGTTGGACATGATATCGAGTTGACCTTTATTATTTCCTACCTTGTAGGATTCCTCTTTATGAATGGAAACTCACTTCCAGCTGGACTCTTCTTGTTAACACATTTTCTCCACACGCTCTGCTTTTTTGTTCACGTCGCTGCCCTTCTCCTGATCCTAGTTGGATTCCACATTGAGGAACAAGTCACAGATACTTGTTCCCTGCATGTGTTCTACAACTTTGTCAATCTTTAAAATCTACCTCGATCTAAAAAATTCCCCCTTTTTGATGATGACAAACCCTTTCTCCTTGTATGCAGAGTTCCACCTGTATCATGTCAATTTTCTTTAGGCAAAACAACAAAAAGAGCACATTAGAGGAACAGGTTAGACCAACGGGTTATAAATACAACACCAGCAGCACTTTCCCTCTGTTGGCATCATAAAACATTGTGAAGACACACAGCATCCTAATTCAAGTTCAATTCAACACTCATGGCCACTGGGGCTATCACCTATGCAAACACTCAAAAGTAAAAACTCATTTAGCTATAGCAAAGTATTTGCAATTTCACAAGAATCAAAATGAGACCAGAACTAAAACCCAACATATTATTGATCAAAAAGCATGTACACTAGAAATTAAAATTAAAAGATCAAAACATGCACTTGTGAGAACAAAATAAAGGTTGGGAAGGCTACAAGGGGTCAGGCTAGGCAATGGAAGGAGGAGGGTCCTTCTTGAGCAGCTCATAAATTCCCTTTAGGCTGGAAGAATTTGTGGCATGTTCATTCACCAAGGCAGCATGGGTTTGTGCAAGCTCAGCCTTGAGCCTTGCATTCTCCTCCACCAAATTTGCATGCTCAATGCCATAGGTGTCATGAAGCTCCTTTATTTCCTCATCATGAGAGGCCCTCATAGTAGTAATCTCTTCATCCTTGGCAGACAGCATTGCTCTAAGCCTCTGCAAAGGTGCATTTGCCCCCTTACGAGGAGCAGGTACAGCAACCTGGTTCACAATTCTAATCACGTCTTTGGTGGTCTGATCCTACCAAGCTTGGACAGGTACACCAAAGTGCTGAAAAACATCTACTAACCAAAACCCATATCCTAAAGCATGCTTTGTGGTGTCCTATTTTCAAATCCTATGCATGTGGCAGAGAATGATCTTAGGCAAGTTGATGGGGATTCTAGAGGCAAGTAGCTCCATCAGGGTGAGGTCCATATAGTTGGCATCAGTACGTTTTTTCTCCCTAGGAAGCACCATATTGTGTACTACATCAAACAGCCTCTGATGCAAGGGAATCATAGCTCCCTTGTCCACCCTAAAGTTCTCTTCCAATATGGGATTATTGGCAAACTTCCCTATAATCTCTAAGGCTGAGGGTTGCCTATCCAAAGGAGGCCATTATCGTTTGACATAGTGGCACCAACCAACGTTAGGAACACCTAAGATCTAAGCCAACACAACAGGAGTGAGTGTGAATGGAACATCTCTAACCACACTTGAGATGGAAGCGGTACCAGTGGCATTCACAAAAAATTGCAGAGTTTCTGCATGAGCAATTTTTCTACGGGCACCACCCTGAAGGAACAGGTTTAACCAACCATGTTCATCCACTAGGACTAGTAGTTCCATTATCTCATCACCTCCAAACCCAGTAATCACTCTACCCCACACGACAGTTCTTGTCCCAAAGTTGATCAATTTAGCAGTTCTAGCTTTACGAGTGTCCTCAGTAGGGTCCAAGGGATCATCCTGTTCTTCCATATTCTCAGGTACCTCAACCTCCATATCCTTATGAGAGGCAGCATCATCAATATGCTCGTTCCCAAGAGACTCAGAGAATGGAAGCCCATGATCATCTCCCTCACTCTCTGAGGGTTCATACGCAATCCTTGACTTAACAGAGCTCCTAGAAGGAACAAGTTTCCAAACCTATTTCTTTGGAGGTTTTGAGGGATCTACACTTTTTCCCTTCCTCCTTTTTTCAACAGCCTCCACTTCATCATCCAATATATCAATGACATCAGGAGGAGGTACAGATTTACCTTTAGTAGCTCTTGGCCTCTTGGCTGTAGAAGCAACCATGATCTCATCAATAGATCTCTTGGTAGCTTTGATCATTCAAACAGGAACAGCTTGAACCACAGGAGCAGGAGGGTTTTATTTAGGTTCATCAGCTGGTATACTAACAGGTCTACCTAAGGCCTTTATTAGATGAGATCTTGTCCTTTTGGCGACTAGGTTAGCAATGGGAGTATTCATCATCCTCAGCAGCTGCAGAGGAACAGGTCTGAAAAACCTATTCCTTAGGTTTCGATGCATCACCAACAGTAGCACCATGATAGCAGTGCCTACAACTCCATCTAAGCCTTGTTGGAGCCCAGCAGAAGAAGCAAATTCAACTGTAGGGTCCCCCATTGTTTACCCCTCAACACATGCACCCAAAGTGTCCCTAACAGGTGAACTATGTTCAACTGTGGGATTCCTAGAGTTTTCCCCCTCACAAGGTGTGATGAGAGGCTAAAAGTACTCTTTTATATGATCATTCACCTCTCATTTGTCCTCTTTTTAGTATCGTCTTGAGCTTAAATGTTATGAATTACACTTTTGTTTTGTATTTCATTTATGTAGGAGTATATTGAGGTATTTTGAGCTTCAACAAGAGGAAAAAGAGCACCAAGGAACCAAGAAATAAGCGAAATGAGCGAAGAATGACTTCCCAGTTTGTGCCTTGCGCCACTGACCAAAAGCAAGTAGTGGCACAGGTTTGGGACTTTTTCTGAACTTTTCCAGCAGCATAGCCTTGTTCCACCCCCTAAAAATTAAGGAGTGGCATGGATTTGAGAAGCGTTCTGAAGTTTGTAGTGTTCCTTGCGGCCACTGCTTTGCTTTTGGGCAGTGGCACGAGCGGGGGTGAATCCTAACCCGATTTCAATTGGTTTTCTTACTCCTAAGGGTTCCTAAACTCTATAAATACTCCCTGACCACGTTTTCTATGAACAATAACTAATTTAGGGAAGGCAAAACCTACAGCAAAGCTCAAGAACAAGGTCTAGTTTTATTTCTTTATTTTATTTTTGATTATTTTCTTGTAAACTCATGAAATCTCTTCTTCCAAAGAGATTCATGAGTAGCTAAACCTTTAGTATCTAGGGTTGTGGTTAAATACATGAAGGTTGATGTTTAATTATTGTATTGTTTAGTTCGAATTTCCATTATTGAGTTATTTATCTTCCTTTGCTCTTAATTATTTGTTAACTTGATCACCTAGCAAACACTATCTATGGTGCATAAATTTGAATAGGAATAGGTGTTTATGTATGCAATAAGGGAAGGTAGGGCTTGGTTGTGAACTCTATAGGGAAGGAGAAACAATTCACTAACGTGGATAGGAATATAACCCGTTAGCCTTGCCCAGTTGATACGAAATAGAAATCATATGCCTTTCACAATCAACCGACGACCATAGGAATATAGGCATTAGGAATAGTCGAGGAGACCTAGAGTTGTTGGCAAAATGCTCAACATGGTTAAAATCAACCCGCAACTAGTAACTGGAAATTAGATAAACGTATGGTTTAAGAACTCAACTGGATTGTCAAAATACCATAACCCTGGATCTTTTCTCAAATCTGAATTACAACCTCAAATCAAAGCTTGTCTACAATTTGTTATTTGTTTACTTTCAAAACACACAAATTACTCTTTATTATCGTTTACCTACTGAATAGCTCGTATAAGGATTCAAACTAGAAATGAATTTATCAAATCCCTTGGGTACGATATCTAGACTCATATCCTATATTACTTGTACGGCTGCGTACACTTGCGTGTGCATAAGGATGCAACAAGTTTTTGGCGCCGTTGCTGGGGATTTGATTTGAAAATGATACTACTTTGGATTTTTGTTGAACTATTCAGATTTCACTTTTGTTTGTTGTTTTTATTTATTTCAGGTCACAAGTTAGTTTATGCTAAACACTTGGAGTCAATGCAATCCCTTGATTCTCATTGATCACGAGCTTGAACGCACTCTCAGAGGTCTGAGAGCTACGGGTGACCACGTGAATGAACCAATAGATCTGAATAATGCTGAAAATAGGGTTGTAGTTCAACCCGCTGCTCCACCACATGTCCCAGTGCTTAACTTTGCAAGGCTGAATTGGGAAAATTCCTCCAAAGTGATTGTCAAGCCAACCATCACAGGGAACTTTGAGCTAAGAGAAGGCATGGTGAGACTAGTGCAGAACACTTTTCAATTTGAGGGTAAACCACATAAAGACCCACACAAGCACCTGCAAGAGTTCATTGACTTGAGTGATACCTTCCACTACCAGAATGTGAGTGATGAATATATGAAGTTAACGTTGTTCCCTTTCTCATTGATTGGAGAGGCAAAGCAATTGTTGCAGAGTGAACCTGCCAGTTCTATCACATCATGGGATATATTGTCTAAAAGATTCCTCAACAGGTTCTTCTCATCTCGAAGAACAAAAGAGCTCAGAGGCAGAATTTCTGGATTTGTTCAAAAAGATATTGAATACCTCCCCCAAGCTTAGAAGAGATACAAGGGATATTTGATAGATTGTCCACACCATCAGCAACCCAAGGAGATCATTGGGCATAATTTTATTGAAAGGCTGAGGCCAGACTCAAAATTACTTCTTGATGCTACAGCTCAAGGGCAAATCTTATCCAAGAGCTATGATGAAATATAGGTGTTGATTAACCTTATGTCTGCAGGACACAGAGATTATACAGAACCCAGCAGAATATTTATCGCGACTCAGAAGACGTTGGGTAAACTTCAATTGGATGATGTAGCTGCCATACGATCTGACATTAGTCAGCTGGTCAACACGGTAAACAATTTGGTCACCAACCCAAATGTGAGCCAGGTTCAGCAATTATAATAGGTTCAAACAGCTGTATTATTTTGTGAAAAGTGTGGTGAGAATCATGCTTATTTGGGATGTCCATTGAATCTTGAGTCTATTTTCTATGTGGGGCAGTAGAATTATAGAAACCACCCAAACTTCTCTTGGGGTAGAGTTCAACAAGGCCAGAGACAGCAATATGTACAGCAGGGTCCACAAGTGAGTATTTATTTAGAGGAAACTCTAAGGCAATTTATGACCCAAGAACAGCAAGTTCAGCAGGCACAGACACAGGTTAATGTTGAGACAAAGAAGGATATAACTGAATTACAGATTCAGATGGGGTAAATTGCCACCAAACTTCTTGATAGGCCTCAAGGTACCTTGCCTAGTGATACAGAGACACCTAAGCAGGTCATGGCTATTACCTTAAAAAATGGGCGAGAGTTGCAAGAAGCAGAGACCCCACAAAGGAAGCTAAGAAAAGGTCATTGGGGAGAGGGGCTCGAAAATAATAAGAATCCACCTTCATTTCCACAAGCATTGAGTCTTGCACCAACTCCAACACCAACACTTGAGTAAGAGTTAGAGAATGTGCCAGAAAAGGTGGTTGAAGAAGAGACTATTGAGCAGCCTGAGATGGTAAGAGAGACCTCTACCACCGTTCCCTCAAAGGTTCCAGAAAAACAAGGAAGATGCTAACTATAAGAAGTTCCTTGATATATTCAAGCAACTTCACATCAACATTCCTTTGATTGATGCTTTGACGGACATACTAAAGTATGCTAAGTACCTATGAGATATGGTGGCTGGAAAGAGAAGGATGAGAAGTTCGAGATGGTTGCACTCACTGAAGAGTGTAGTTCAAGGTTATTGAGCAAACTTCCTCAAAGGTTCAAAGATTCTGGGAGCTTCACCCTCCCCATACAAATTGGTGAAGATGAGGTTGGGCATGCATTGTGTGATCTTGGGGCAAGTATTAACTTAATGCCTCTATCTGTTTTTAAGACACTAAGCTTGGGAGAGTCGCACCCTACCACTATCTGTATCCAACTAGCAGACAGGTCTCGTGTATATCTGAAGGGCATAATTGAGGATGTGCTCATCAAGGTGGGTAAGATTGTGATTTCTGCTGACTTTATTATTTTAGATTATGAAGCAGATGAGCAGGTACCCGTTATCTTGGGACGCCCATTCCTTGCAACTGGTGGAGCTTTGATAGATGTGCGAAAAGGAGAATTGAAGATGAGAGTTCATGATGAGGAGGCGACGTTCAAGGTATATAAGTCACTATCGACTCCTTCAGACTACAGATATTTGTACATGATCACAGAGGTGGTCAAAAATAAGTGTGGAGTGGAAGAGAGTGGGTTTGAAAAAGTTGAAACTTTCAATATTGCTACTGAATTATCTGAGGTGCAGCAAAAAGAATTGCTCAAGTTGTTGAGAGAGCATGATCATGTGTTTAGATGGTTGGACAGTGACCCGAAAAGGGATATTAAGACAAAGAGGAAAGTGAAAGAAGAAAGTGATCCTCCAAGTGTGAAAAAGAGGCAAAAGCTCTATCATAGGGGGAGGAAGAGATAAAGAGAAATTGGTTGATTTGAGACATGCGTCGTGCCGTGACGTTAAATCAAGCGCTTATTCGGAGGCAACCCAATTTTGTAATAGTTTAGTTTTTTATATATATAGTGTCACTTTTTTCTTTTGTTTGTGATTTTGTGCAGGTTTGGGAAAGTCTGAGTACTCGAATTTGGAAGCTATGAAGCATGGATGAAGTTTAAGTGTGGGGTCGTTCACCCCTTTGATTCATTCTGAAGAAGCATGCTGCTAGCTAGGCCCTAGAGGGCCTCAGATAGTATCTCTAACCTGGTTTTTATCTTATTTATTGCTTTGAGGACAAAGCATGACTTTAAGTGTGGGGTGGGATATCTTTTGATATTTGTTAAAGATGAAGTATGCCATAGGTTGTTAAGTTTTTTTTATTTTGCTAAGTTAGATGAAAAAAATTGAAAAAAAATTTAAAAAAAGTCTAAAAACGCAAAAAGATTTTCTTTTATTCTTTAGTTAGGACCGTTTTTAGCTTTTAGAGGCATACTTCATCCACCCCTTGATTTTTCTTTTTGGTTCTTTCCCAAGGGGGAGTCCTTTGAATCAAGGATCCCAACTCTCTCATAGATCTATTTGCCGCCCCAACTTCACTAATTGGTTGGATTCTAAAGTCGTCATCAAAATAGTATATATTAGGATAATACCATCAACTGATGATTGGAATGAATTTTCCTCCCTTTTATTTTCTTTGTCATCCCACCGGCAGCCAAAGTGGAAGGAGCAGAGTTCAAAAAAGAGACAGACATATCGAGTTAAAAAACAAGACATCAAAGAAAAGTTACAACAAAAGGGAATTTTTAAGGCTAGTTGACAGATAAAAAAGAGGAAGATCTGGAACCAGACATGGGATGGTGAAGTTAAAAGATTTATGGATTTGAGGGGTAATTTTCCTACATTGCCTAAGGCAGAGCACCGCGTTGCATCCAAAGACGTGTCAATGTAGCAAGTTTAAAGTGGAAAAGACTTTTCAGTTCCTATGAACGGGAGGGGAGGTGTGATTCGCCTGATGCAATTGCTCGTTTTTACTTTTTTTCTATATCCCAGGAATAACTGGTGCAACAGCCGTAAAATGGAAGGACTATATGTATGGGGTAAAATCATATTAAGTACACGTGGAAGTAGCTAGACTAGCGGGAGCCTCAGACATAAAAAGGACTCACAAGATATTTCCTGAGGTGATAAAAGAAGAGATAATTTCTCATACAAGATAACAATCAAAGAGTCGGCACTCTTGATGACGTAGCAGAAAGACAAATAGGGCACAAAACTATCAAGTTGCTCAGCTGCGACCGAGCTTGTACTGATCTGAACAAGTGCAAGAATATTAGTTGTCATTGGCCAATGGTTTGGATGTGTGGCACAAGCGTAGTACATTAGGGCTCTAGTGGCATTTTCTTGAGGGCCAAGGCCTGAACACTGTAAGCCCATAAATAATCGGTCCTTCTCATTTGTAAAGGGATCTGAACTCTGATTACAAGGAGCTATATACTACTTTCGTAGGCCCCTGTCTTTGTTCTATTTTTGTCTTGTTTTCCATTTGGTGTTTGTTAAGGTGATCTCGGATCCAGAGTCTATGTTCTCGGGCTCAATCATTTTTACTACAGATATGCTTCGATTTACGTTCTTTACCTTGTTTAGTTTTTTTTATGCTATACTTTATCACTTTTACATTTTTCTACTAACCAAACCGCTAGCAAATCAAACTCTAAAACAAGATTGAACCGTAACGTGTGTTCTTGACCTCTTACAAATTTAACTGTACCGATTTCACGATAAACAGAGATTTGAACTTGAAACCTCAAGGTGATGTTTGAATCCACTAAATCACTGAGCTAACCTCTATCATTATGCTTAGGGGATTTAAAATCTATATATGTACATAAAATGTAAAAGAAACTCCTTATATATATAGGGTAATACTTAGCCGAGGTGGCTCGGGTGAGCCCCATTGCAACCCTCTAAATTTGCCTATAGTATAATGTACCAAAATGTCCTTCAACCTTATAGTCTTAAAATGTCACATAGAAAGTTTGAAATAAAGAATTGTCAAAAAGAGAAAGAAACATTCTTGTTTAAATGAATTAAAAAGAAAAATAAGATAAATGAAACAGTGGGACTGGGAATAGTATTTAGATTAGATATATGTATGTACACAACTTTTTTCTTTGCTTAAAGATTTTTTCTTCTTTCACTCTCTCTTACAAATTGAGAGAAATCCAGAAAATGGGAGTAGTATACAAAGTTAAAACAAGGAAAATGAGTGGAAAATAGAGAGTTACTTTAGGTACATATACATGGGTACACTAGGCTTAGTCTTGTATCTGTAGAAGGCTGTTTTCTTCTTATAAGTAGGATTATCAATAGTGATCACAATCTTCCCTTCTTCTCTAATATGAAAGGAATTCCTTACACTCTCCACCATTTTCTTATCTTCTTGAAGCAACACTCTGTATGAGCAATCATCATCTGGTATGAATTCTTCTTTGTAACTCACTTCATTCCCCACCACTATCAAATCCCAAGTTATCGTCACCTCAACCTACAAAAATACGCGTATTAGCAATGCGTGAATAAGAGTATCTAAAGACAAAAACGTCTTAATTAAACAATCCTTACATAACCATTAGTACATTCACTTCATAACGATTCCTGCATTATTATTCACTGAATAGACAATTCCTGCACTATAATCCACCATACTAAATCGTAAACCAGATGTCCTCTTAATTTTCTTAGCACACGACTCATTGTACTTCCGAAATTCTAGTTTCAAAATTCTGCATTTGCTGAAATTTTAATGATATGTGTATTCCGTATTCAAATATTAAGTTAAAATGAATCCATCTTCCTCTACTTGACATGCACTTAAAAAAAAATGGAACCACATAATGAAAACTAGGCATTGCAGTAAATACTACCTCTTTGACAGGCATTTTAATGAGGCCAATTGAACATGGTTTGATGCTTATCTCTAGAACTTTGTCATCAGTCGTAAACTCAACATCCTTCTCTTTTTTGAGTCCACCATATTCAGCCAATAAGTTCTCCGGACTAACGTACCTATATAAACACGATACAAAGAAAATTATTAATCCAACACAATGTAATAGAAACACAAATCTTTGAGCAAATTAAAAGAAAATTCCACTAATTACTTGAAAAGGGTCTCTGTAACTTTAGATGGTTTCACAAATATGAAGGCGTTCTTGCTTCTTTGAGTGATCATTCGCAGGTTAAGCGCATGAACCGTCGAAAACCAAACAGGAACATTAATGAATATCTGCAATATTACCATAGAATTTTTCATCCAAAATCACTTTTCAGAAAATTTAATCCAATTATTCAAACAATTAAAGAAGAAGAAAGGGAGAAATTTTGCGTACATTCTTGTACATGATTCCAGGATAATGATCATGAACCAAGTTCATCATCTTCCTGTTAATCCAACGAACCTCTTTCCAAGCATTTCCTGGTGAATTTCCCAAATCTGTAATCATCAAAACAGAATTAACCCCCCCTTGTTTAAATTCAAGTTGTTGAATTGCCTTCTCCATAATATGTACCCTCCACCTAAGACACTCATGATGATGATTGTGCCTGCCCCAAATCTCCTCTTCCAATTCTTTATTCTTGATATTCCTAAACACATTATAACACAATAACCTTCCTTCCTTATCCTTACCATTATCATCAATGTACCACAAACTCTCAAGGTCAGGACTAAATTTCTCCTCATCAAGAATATTAAAGACTCTAAATTCCCTCCTCCATCTCAACGTCTTCCGTATCATCTTAAACGCATCGTACACACCATAATCCTTGGCTCTCAAAAAATTCATCAAAACAATATTCGTCCTCGCATTATCTTTAATTGGCAATAAAGGTACACCCCATAATGAAATTCCAGTCAAATCCTCTGTAATAGTCTTAACAGATAGCAACTTATTTTTGTTTTTACCATAAATATATCCACCAAGAATAGCATCTTCCACCCTACATCTTAATCTAAGCAAAGCATTTTTTCTTGAAGATTTAATGTCAAGAGGAGAAGCTAATAATTGGCCAGGCTGATCAGAAATATGTATATTGTCATCATCATGATCCAAATGATCATCAGACTCTGCATCATAATCGCTGCTCATGATATCATCAATGATATCTTCAGCAACAGGGACAACTGCTTCCTCCCGCATTCTTCAAGATTATTAGTATTAGGATTTTTGATAACAGCAGATCAGGCCATAGCAAAAAGTCTCTTGTTTTTTTTTCCTCTGGTTTATGGAATCAAAACCAGAGGATGTGATTATAATAATTGTTGTTTCAAAAGAGTCATATAAACTAGTAATACTTCAAACCGTTGGTATTATTGGAGCTGAGAGCACCATCCAGATATTAAATATTTGATGACCATCTAGATATTTCTTTTTTATTGTGTGTGAGGGGTGGGAGAGGGACATTTTGGATTTTCTTTTGTACATGTCTTTTTCAAGACTAGTCATCACTACATACGTGCAAGCACATAAAGTAATAAACTATTTAGAATTATTAATGAACTAAAGTATACAACAGAAATTAAATGATACGAAAGGATATTGTTAAAAGCAACATCTCTCCTCATTTATGTGATAATTTTATTTTTCTAAATTCAAATTATATAAATTTTGATCTAACATTTTAAATACTTTTTTCACCATATTGACATAAGAATATTGGCATTGAAGAGTGTGGCCTAGTGGTCAAAGAAGTGAATTAAGAATCATGAGCATGAGGTCTCAGGTTCAAATTTTAGCAGAGACAAAAAAATACTAGGTGATTCTTTCCATTTGTCATAAACGAGGTGCGCGAAAGCTGACCCGAACACCAACATCATAAAAAAAATACTGATGACTTATTTTTAGTTTAGTTACGAACTAAATACTCATGTAGAACTATTCACTAAACCAAATAAAGAGCAGGTTTTTACGTAGTCAATGTGATGAAATCGATCTAGGATTATGAATTCGCTAAGAATCATGTAGAACGAGCAATTTAATTGACTTATTTGTTTATCTAGTTATTGATTTACGGGGTTGATGACATGATTATGGTCTTTCGAGCCTCAAGGCGTCTATTCAGAATAGCCTCACAACTATATCATTGAGCGGGGATGTGATATCTCATCTCGAATGCATTTATATGTCTTCCTATTTTGTAACTAAGTAAGGCGATCTAGGTATATTTCTATTCTAGCTGCAAATCAAGCCTTTGTTTTACCATTAGCAAGATCTTACTCTCTATATTCTTCGTTCTATTCAAATGATTCTTCTTCCGAGTTCACAATGAGAATATAGATTTATTTGAATGGTAGCTAAGCATTAAAATAGTAAGCATAAGAATATAAGAACAACTAATATGATAATCTTCACAAATTAAATCAATAGTCTATTAAATAATCATGCACTTAGCTACCATAATCCTAGAACGAGAAATTTAACTCCACATAAACATGGAGCAATTACATCAAATTATTCAAAGAAGAAATGTAAAAAATAAATAAAAAAGGAGAAGAAAAGATGAAATCAAAATTCTCCAGTCTCCACGGCGGTTCCTAGCATTTCCTAGGTTCAAAGTTCTATAAAAATCTTGATTGAAATGTATTTATAGATGTAGGAAATAACCCTCAATCCTTAACAAAGTTGGAGTAGGATTTAACAGAAATTTCTCACAGGATAGGTAACTCCGCGATGCGCCTTCTAAGGAGTTACTCGGTCTATGTGATGCACCTCCCAAGGCACACTATGTTTGTGCGACATGCACTCCAAAGCGCAGGAGAGCATTTTTCAAGCTCTCTGGAGTTTCTCAACAGATGCGACGTGACTTTCATCTCGGAGTTGCTTTAACGCGATGCAGACCTCATTTCTTTACCGTCATAAGCCCTTTTGAAGTCCGTACTGATCCATTTTTGCTTCCTCTATCATTCTGGATTAATTCTTTGCGCATTTTAACCCTGAAACACATTTAATCGTGTATAATAGTTCATCAACGCAAATAATCACAAAAACGTAAGGTAATATATGAATTTACTCTCAAAATTTAAGCTCAAACATGGATAAAATGCGGCTCTTGGGTGTATAATTATGTCCAAGATCACCACTTCACACTTAAACCTTTTTTCATCCTCGAACAACTCACTATACACCCTACAAACTTCACACCCTAAGACGTCAATCACACAGATCTACTCACACCCAAATTAACTGTATAATTTAATCAAGACCTACAATTCACTCAACATGCATACATCAATCATAGTTTCACAGACCATTCATTGATATCATACAACCTCTAAAACTGACTCTTTATAAAAAATAAAAAAAATTAGGGCCAACATGCTCATGAGTAAATATAGCAATCATTAGGACACCAAATTCTCACCATTTTGTTCCCTCGTAGTTCAAGAGAGATGCCTCTCACTCGCATCATGCGTATATATTCAAACTGGGGGCATATAGATAAGAAAATCACTCACTCTCTCAAACAAAGTTTCATGCATACAAGACATACCTGTCACGATCTAATTTCTCAGGTCATGATGGCACCTACAACCCCGCAGTAGGCGAACCATTTCCCGTAGCCCGAAACGGTTAGTAATGGGCTGCTACCTACCCAATTATGCACAACAAGCAGAAATAAGCGGAAGCTGAATATAAAGATAAGACATGCAGAACCAACAACCCGAAATATAAAGATAAATTTGATGTCATAGTACATGTATGTTACCCCCTCCGGTACCTATAAGGCCCAATAGAGGTAGGATCCATGGAAGGCTCTTTCCCGTGTACCTCTCTTAAGTAGTACACCCCCCTCCTGGCACACTGCATCGGCCCATAGTTTGTGACCCAGGAACAACAAGGGTCCATGGAGGTCTACCCCTCGACCACATACAAAACCACAAACCTCAAGTGTAACTCAATAATCGTAACCTCGTAGTACATGCCCGACTTTGACCTGGATCTAAAATAGTAGTAGTAATCTCAAAATACCCTCTCAAAGGGTGCTCGAAGTATACTCGGGTCTAAATCAGTGATAAGAGTCTCAATAACCCTCTCAGAGGGTGCCCAGAGCGCATCCTGATCTAAATCAGTCAGAAATCAGGTCTAGTGCTCTGCTCAGCTGCTCAGCAGATCCTAGTATCAGTAGGAAATCAAGTCTAGCACTCTTCCCAGCAGAGCCTCATATCAGTAGAAAATCAGGTGTGAAATCATCCAAAATTCTATTTTTATCATCAAGTATACCAAAAATGGGCCCCCGGGGCCATGCAAGTTTAGGAAAAATCGTCTATAGTGGCTTGCAGCCAAAACCGAAGTAAAACATGCAAGGATAACCTCTTTCATGGATGATATTCTCGCACACAAATATAAATTAGCCCAACGGCTCACAAACATTCCTACCGGCCTTGCACAGGTTCCATGGCTACTCAGAAAACATAACTAGCCTAAAAGGATATCTCTATATGTGGGACTCGCGGACATTCCCACTTTACCCACCGTCTATGGTCCAGAGTCAATACAAGGCCACACAGGACCACAAGGGTGATATACAACACTACGCGAATACTACAATCAGCGAATGAAATAAATGGATAGAAAAGGCGGGCAAGGTCTGGGGTTCCAACCTATAACAACCCATCCAAGGATACTAATTAATGTAGTTATAGCCTATATATGCAGAGTCTAGGTAGGGAAAGCCATAACCTACCTGTCATCCGATGAATAGTTATGGGGACGGTATCGTGCAGGCTCGAACTATTCCAGGACGCTCCAATTCGAAAAATCACTATAAACATAATAATCTAGGCGTTAATACGAGACTAACGATACCCATAATGCCATAAACATAAATCAGGTTGAAATACGGTTCACAAACGGGCCCGTAGCCCTCGCAACCCAAAATCAAAAACGAAAAACACTAAAGTGTTCCTTAACATCCCTGGGGCACATGCTCAAAATTTGAGCAGAAACGGACATGAAATGAGGCTCCAAAACAGTCCACCCACTTAAGGAATTAAGAGAAATTAATGGAGAAAACGGGGATTAAACGAGTTACTTACCCGCTTTAGAAGTCCAAAAACGAGCTAGAATCGACGAACTAATGCCCTTCCATCAGTTGGAGTCATCAATGGAGGGATATGGAAGATTTGGGGATTTAAGATATGGAGGTTCAGATTTTGGAAGAGTTGGGAAATGAAGAGATGCCAATTTTAAGCTGACTGCCTTGGCCTTCGCGAACGTGGCCAAGGCGTCGCCTTCACGAAGAACAAAGTGGATGGCCAAATTCCCTTCGCGAATGCGGCCAAGGCCCACGAACGCGAAGAACAAACTTGGGGTGGCTGGAAATTACCCTTCGCGAACGCGGCCACCCCTCCGCGAACGCGATGAACAAAAGGGCCCATGACAGCAACCAGCTATCAAGGGTAGATTTTTCACACTTTGGGTCCCCGGGAATGCATCCGGGGTCCCGCAAACACAAACGATCAGAGCTATTCGACTAGAAACGGCATTTCAGATCCAATGGAATCGATGAAAATTCCATCGGAGGTTGATTTAATAAAAAGTGTGCCCTACGCCCAAAATCAACCTTTAGCCAACTATTTCTAAAATAAAACCCAATGGCCGAAATCAAGTCTGGAAGTCTCGGGACCTGAACCAATAGTCCCTCTAGCCTAAACTTGACATTCTGGAGCTAACGGTGCTGATGGAATTTTCATCCGAGGTTGTCTTCTCTGAATGTTGACCAAAGTCAACCAAACAAGCCTAACTGGTCTGAAAACACAGAATGAGAGAGAATTCCAAGCTGAAAAGCTCCCGGATCTAGACCAAAGGTCCCTCTAGAACAAAGTCCACGCTCCGGAGCTAACAGAACTGTCAAAATTTGATTCCGAGCACGTTCACCATGAATGTTGATTGAAGTCGATGATTTCCAAAGTTAAAAGCTCTCAAACTAGGAATGGACAAAAAGACCAAACAAATGGCCCGGGCACCGAACTACCGGTCCCAGCAAGCCATAACTGACTTGGGGACGGTACAGGCAAGCTCTAACGGTACAAGAAAGGCAAAAATACAAAAATGACCGAAAGGGTCATTACATCATCCACTACTAAAAAGACTTTCGTCCCTGAAAGTCAGGAAAGAAGGAAAGACTAGAGATGAAAAGAACAGTGGATACGAAACCCGCACTACTCTCTCGGACAACCCGGGTAGCCTCCTCGATTGGACGGCACCCAATAGAACGAAACTACAAAAAGCAACCCAGCCTAAACTTCTTACTAGCCAAGCTAGAACCCAAACTCAAACTCCAAAATACCAAGGGCCTGCCAACCCAAACTGAACCTCGAGAATCTCAACTGGAAAATACCGACATAACACTGAAACTAGGGAAGCAAGGTGACCAACACACAGTACTCGAATCATCGAACCCACAACCAAACTTACAGGAGCTATCAAACCAAAACTCTAACTCGCGAACCCCCTAATCCGCAAAGCTCTTTTATTCTGAACAGAATCCTTTCACACCATAACAGGAAGTTGCATACAAGGCGAACACTCAACCACCCTCGAACCATCAACTGACACACCAGAGATCCACAGTCTTCGC
This sequence comes from Jaltomata sinuosa, assembly GCA_003996215.1. NCBI lineage: Eukaryota > Viridiplantae > Streptophyta > Magnoliopsida > Solanales > Solanaceae > Jaltomata > Jaltomata sinuosa. Next base: position 1,483,177 of record QJPP01000024.1, read on the forward strand.
TTATACTCTATCACGAACGAAGTCACCTTTTTTGCTCAAACTCCTTCCAACCCAAGCCATAGTCTACTAGCCTTTGACATCCAAGATAACAACCCGTAGCATATCATCAAAAACTAGAGTTACTTGTCCTGACTAACCATCAACCAATGGGCAAACACTTTTGCTAACAGCCAACTCGCTAACAAAACCCATCTGAACTCGACTGAAGTTTGAACAGCAGGGTAAGGAAAGCCATGTACGAACACCCTGTGTTGACAGAGAAACTTCCAAACTGTAGAATGAACCCAATTTCACTACACCGCGTTAAGTCTGAATCAACTAGAAGCGAATGAACTAGGGCAACCTGCCCAACAGACCCAAACCAAAACCAAGATCCTGCAAGTAGTGTGGTAAGCCTACCACAAAGTGCGTAGTCATTAGCTAAGCTCACACACTCTAAGAAACACTGTTGCTACTCTGAATACTCGAACACCATTCGGATTTGAAATTTCTTTCCAATTCTTAACTCAGGAATGCAACTGACTCTAACCAAAACTCACACTTTGAGAACTTGGCATAAAGCCAATGATCTCTCAAAGTCTGAAGTACACTCCTCAAGTGTTGCTCATGATCATCTCTACTCCTCGAGTATACCAGGATGTCATCAATAAAGACTATCACGAACATATCTAAGTACGAGCTAAGCACCCTGTGCATCAAGTCCATGAAGGTAACGGGGGCATTAGTCAACCCAAAAGACATCACCGGGAACTCATAGTGGCCATAACGTGTCTTGAATGCTGTCTTAGGGATGTCCTCCACCCTAATCCTTAATTGATGGTAGCCGGACCTCAAATCAATCTTCGAAAACACGGTGGAACCCTGAAGCTGATCAAAATAAGTCATCAATCCTGGGCATCGGATACTTATTCTTCACTGTCACCTTATTCAACTGCCGATAATCAATACACATCCGCATAGACCCATCCTTTTTCTTCACGAAGAGAATAGGAGCACCCCAAGGAGACACACTCGGTCTAATGAACCCCTTAGCTAACAAATCCTGGAGCTGCTCCTTAAGCTCTCTCAACTCAGCAGGAGCCATACGGTAGAGAGGAATAGAAATGGGTCTAGTGCCTGGCTCTAACTCAATGGCGAAATCAATATCCCTCTCAGGTGGAAGGCCTAGCAGGTCAGTAGGAAACACATATAGGAATTCTCTAACCACAGGAACAGACTCAGGAGACGTAGGGTCAGCACTCGCATCTCGGACATATGCTAGATAAGCTAAACACCCACGGGATATCATCTTCCTAGCTCAAAGACAATAAATAATCCTAGACGGTGCATGGATAACAGAACCCTGCCACACAACTGGGATACACCGGGAATGGCTATGGTAACGGTCTTGGCATAGCAATCCAAAACCGCACGGTGAGGGGATAACCATTCCATGCCCAGTATCACATCAAAATCCAACATATCAAGTATCATTAGGTCAGCCCAAGTATCCAAATCACCAACAGATGTCACACCGGATCTCACAATCTGATCCACTAGTAAAGAATCTCCTACTGGGGTCAAAACAGAAACAGGCATAAACAATAGCTCACTAGCCAACCCCAAACAAGGCATAAAGGAGGAAGATACATATGAACAAGTGGATCTAGGATCAAACAAGGCATAAGCTGGCTGACAACAAACAAAATTGTACATGTGATCACAGCATCTGAGGCCTCTGCCTCCGGTATCCCAGGGATAGCATAGAACTGACGATGACACCTACCTGCCCGACCGCCATTCCTACCACCTACTCTACCATGCGGGGTACGACCCCTAGCCTGAACACCACCCCCTCTAGTCGGAGGTTGAACTACTCGTAATGGATCGGCTGGCTCAACTGTACCCTGCTGGGGGCAATCTCTAGCAAAGTGACCAACCATACCACAAGTATAGTAAGCCCCTGACGACCTACTCGGTCGGGATGAACCAGCAGAACCAGAATGGCCACCATGGCCTGATGCCCCAGAATCTATACCTCTCAATGGCTGACCACTGTGACCTCGCTGACTACCATGACTCTACTCAAACTGAGAACCAGAAGCCTGAAGTGACGCCTGTACCAATCGACTAGACTGACCCTGATGTTGATGCGGCTGATAACCTCGGCCCCACTGGCCTGAACCTCTACTACTATGCCTAGAACCACTATAACCACCTTGATGTCGAGGCCTCTTATCTCTGGCCCCAATGTCATGACGACGCGAATCCTCAATTGTGCGAGAATAATCTGCAATGGCCTAGAATGATCGATCGCTAGCGACCAGTATCTCTACAGGCTCTCTAAACTCTCTCCATAACCCCTAAACAAATCTACAAACTTTGTCGGCCTCAGTAGGCATAATCATGGCTCCAAAGAGAGCAAGTTGATGGAAGCGGGTCTAATACTCTGAGACGATCATTGTATCCTGAGAAAGTCTAGTGAACTCCTCCCTCCGACGCTTTCGATCGCTCTGTGGTAAGAACTTCGCCATAAAAGCCTCATAGAACTCAGACCAGGTCAAAGGAGGTGATGCAGAAGGCTTGCAAGCAGCATATGCCCTCCACCATAACTTTGCTAGACCCTCCAGCTGATACGTAGTATATCCAACTCCGTGAGTCTCCAATAAGCCTAAATGGTGCAACATCTCCTCACAGGTAGTGATAAAGTCATGGGGTCCTGACCATGTGTACCATCAAATATCGATGGTGCCAATCTCAGAAACCTACACAAGGCCTTCTGCTCCGTCTCTGTTATAGTAGTGAGAGGAGCAAGAGGCTGGGCAACTGATGGGACTGGAACAACCTCAGCACAGGGAGCCGCAATAGCAGGCTGTGCTCCTAAACTCTGAACACCCAGGGTTGCCCCCTGAGCGGATGTATGTGCTGCCTCTGAAGGTCTCTCTCCAATCATACCCAGAAGATGAAGTAACAAACCCCGAATATCTGAAGACTGAGCTGGGGCTGAAGCAGACACAAAAGCTGATGCAGGAACTGGTAGTGAAGCTGGTGGTACCTGGGCTATCCCCAGGTCCACATGCTACTGCTCTGGAGCTAACTCTGGCTCTACCTCAACTCTAGCAGCTCTAGCAGGTATCGCTGCTCTGGGGAACCCTCGACCCCTACCTCCATCCCGGCAACCACCCCGGCCCCCAACTGGAGTCGGAGGTGCAGGGGGAGGAGGCTCTCCTCTGCCAGAAGCTAAATATCTCATACGAACCATCTGCGGAAGAGTGAACCAGAATAAGTGAGATTTCTAGAAACTTTCAAGGATACTACACACGAAAGAGGAACAAGAATAGTCCATTTTCCTAAGATGTCACTATAGCCTCTCGAAGATTGAGTACGGATATCTACGCCCCGATCCGCAGGACTCTACTAGATATTGGTTCCTATACTGATGACACCAGTAAACCTAGAGCTCTAATACCAAGCTATCACAACCCAATTTCTCGGTCATGATGGTATCTACAAGCCCAGTAGGCGAAACAAACCCTGTAGCCCGGAACGGTTAGTAATGGGCTACCTTCTAACAATTTAAGCAGAAGATTTGGTAAATAAACAGAAGCAAGGGCATAAGGAGAAGAAAATAGATAACAAGAGTAATACATATAAAATGCAAAAACTAAGCCAAACCCAAAACCTGGTATCAAAACGTATAAGAGCCAAACTATATCAGGAGTACAAAGGTCCAAAATTCATATATAAACAATGTCTCCAAAACTATATGAGTACAAAATACACTAAGGATAATTGAAGTCAAGCTCTGAACGCCAAGAGCTCACCCTCAGCCTGGATGATCCAAAAACTGCACCCTGCACGAGTCTCTGATGTACTAACAGCGATGGCCTAAGCTAAGATATACACCAGAAGATGTAGAGGGTAGGGTGAGCATCAAATGTGAAGCATAAGGTACCCAGTAGGTATCATAGTTCGACTGGGCACATATAAAGTAAAAGAGCAATAGAAGACAGAATAGAAGCAAACAGTCGTAGAAATCAATAAAAAGTACACAGGAATTATCCCAAAGGGAAGACAACAGAAAACAACATATAAGGCTAGCATTTAGAATATATACACACAACAGGCACATGTGAAAGTAAGGACGACGCACCCGGGATCCTCGCAAAAATAGTATATATATAAGTGTAGGTTCTAGAAATGGGCGGTATACCGATACCCTCGAGCGTAAAGAGTGGGAGAAAAGGATAAAGTAGACATGCTCGGTAAACAGAAAAAATAACCAGCCAAACCATATCAATCTCAAATCCTGAAATAATAGCCTAGCGGAGTCCAACTCCACACTTATAACCGTAATAGAGAACAATTCTGTAATAAGTAACGACAGTCTACCTATAGTCCCCTGGCCGCCCATAAAATCAAGGAACACAATCAAGTGAAAACAAACCCTCCAGCATCCCATACTACCAGAGCATACAATCAACAAACAGCAAACAAGGGTGGAATCCCGAATAATGAATGATATGATGCATGAAAACCTTAGTGTGAAATAGAACTTCTGTATGTACCTCCTCCGGTGCCGATCAGGCCCAACAGGAAGGTTTCATGGAAGGACACAACCCGTATACCTCTACTCCACCATATACCCTTCCCCCAGCACACGCAGCCCAAAACCTCAGGCCTGGAGCGGCAAGGTCCATGGAGGTCCCGGACCCCATACTAAAACTCAACATCAAAATGTGTCCTTTGAAATCGAGTACGGGTTCAAGCCAGTGGCTAAGTCTCAAATATGCATGCCTAGACCCTGTCTAGGACTAAAACAGTGAAAAAGATGTCTCAAAAACCCTTCCAAGAGTGCCCGGGCACAACCTGGTCTAAAACAGTAGTAAAAATATCTCAGATGCTTGACCCGGCCGAGCCTGATATCATTTCAAATAAGTAAGAAAACTCAGCTAGCACTCCGACCCGGTCGAGTCTAGGTAAATTGTGATAAAACCATATTTTTAACCTTCTTTTACCCCAAGAAGATCCACGTATCAAGTCAAATCATTTTCAAATCCAATTTTATCGAAAATGGGCCCCCGGGGCCATGCAAGGTTTAGAAAATCAGTTTCCATAGGCTCGAAGCCAAAAACCATAATAAAAACGTGGAAAAACCTCTCTATATGCATGGAAATGATATGATCAACCCAAATAGCTGCCCAGCAGCTCACAATAAACCTAATGTCCCTGCACAGGATCCGAAGCTACTCAGTAAGCATAACCAGCCTAGAAGGATATTTCTATGTTCGGGACTCGCGAACATTCTCAATAATCCCACCTTCTATGTTCCAGAGTCAACAAGACCTCACGGGGTCACAAGGGTAATAAATATATCAACTAATAGGAATACTACATACAACGAAGGAAAGAAATAGGATGAATCATGGAAAGGTGGTCAAGGTCTATGGTACCAACCTAATAAGCCAACCCAAGGATGCCAACTAGTAAAATTTTACCCGATATGTATGAAGTCTAGGGAGTTATGCCGTAACCTACATGTTGTTCGAAGACAAGCTGCGGGAACAATGATATAAGAGGCCGAGCTGCTCCGAGAAGCTCCAAAAGAGAATCAAACTATCAAATTCATGAATAAAATGTTAAGACGAGTCTAACGATATCCATATTGCTACAATTGTAGCCGGGTCGATATCCGGGTCAAAAGCAGGCCCACGGAGCCCACAACCAAAAACCAAAAATGAAAAGAACCATGATTACCCCAACGATGCCAAGAAGGCATGCTCCAAATTTGAGCACAATTGTACCAGGGAAGGGCACCAAAACAGCCCGCCCAAGTTGGGGATTAAAGAATGGAAATTTTGAAAATAAAAATGGAAATTGGGCAAGAATTACTTACCACAAAGATGGAATTTCAAGCCGAGACGGACAATCCTTTACTTCCACGAAGCATGCACGAGCTAGGGGCAGCCACTATATAAGAATTTCCAAGCTTTGGTAGGGGAAACAATGGAGAAAATTAATAAAATTCAAGGGAAGCTAAAAGGAACAAGTGGGGAAGATGACTTACCAAGAATCAAAAAAACACGGAAAATCCACAAGCAATTGATTCCCCAAGGATTAGAAATGATGAAGAGCAATTTTGGTAGAGAGAAAAATGAGTTTAGAGTCAGAAAAGTTAGGAGAAGTGGCTGGAAAAAATGAATTTCCAGCTATTTATAGCTGCTGGCTGCAGCTGATTTTCTGCAATTTTCTACAATTTTAAAAAAACTCGATGGGGCATTCCGGGCATAATCGGAAACCGATATTCAAAAACTAATAACGCTAATAGAGTGAAAACGACGTTCCGGACTCAATGGAATCAACTAAACTTCCATACGAGGTCGTTTCGGAGAAATGTTGACCCAAGTCACACTAACGAAAAGGAACTCAAAGGCTCAAAATGAGTCTGACTCACCCGAAACCCAAACCAACCATCTTCCTAGCCCAAACTCAACATTCCAGAGCTGATGGAATTGTTGGATTTTGAATCCGACACTCCGATCATTGAAAGTCATCCAAAGTTACACTTTCAACTCTAAATGGCCTGAAAACTGTGAAAACCACACAAAACCCACACTGGAAGTTCTCAGGCCTCAACTAAAGGTCCAACTAGACCAAACTCATCGCTCCAGAGCTAACGGAACTATCAAAATTTAATTCCGAGCATGTTAGCTAAGAATGTTGACCAAAGTCAATGATATTCTATGGAGGAAATAGGCAAACGGCCAAAATGAAAAATGGAGGAAATAAAAATGGAGGGAAAATAAAATCTTGCTTTTTCTTTTGTAAAGAGCATTTGTACCATATTGGTGGTGGAAAGGAAATTTTAAGTGTTTATATTGAGAAACACTTCCTCATGATCTTAAAGGGTTGAGAAGCCTCACGTCGTCGTCGTCGTCGGCTCGGCTTTGGCTTTGGCTTTGGATTTTGATTTGGATTTGTCAAAGATCGATCGAGAGATTATCTTTTTTGACAAAGTTTATTTAAACTTAATTGTTTAAGACAAAATTCTAAACCAGAATATTTCTCCATGTGTGAGCCTCACATCGGCTTGTGTGAAACACACACGAATCGCACATCGAAAGGTTGCATCTTTTTGACTCACTGTTTTATGACATGCGAAGAGACATGCGATGCACATAATGCCATGTCCATTTTATATGTCATCTCACACATCATGGACAGTTTAGCAATCTCACTAGTTTGGTATGCGACGGGACGTGCAACGTGCACTTCCTCTTGTGTTAACCGCACGTCATCCCGTCGTTTCTGAAATAGTACAATTTTTCTGAACCTTTGCTTCCTTTCTAAAGTAGTGCTTTTTGGTAATACATATTTGATTCCTCCTCAGATATGAAGCACCAATTTAAGTACTATTTGAGTATAAAAACACAAGAATACTTCTACACTTCTTCTAAATTCAAGTGTGATTTACTACCGTTGAGTGGTTTACCAATCAATAGGATTTGAGGTACCTGTATTTTGTTGATTCTTAATCATTCTATCCTGAAAGGATATATACCGTCAACCTTGGGTGCTTGAGGGGAATAATTTCCTTAAGGACACACAATGCATTCATTAGGCTCAATTTCACCTTCATCTCTTATTTTCTACTATTTTTTGTAAATAGTTTAAATATTTGTTTCTACTTACATTGTTTTAAATACAAATTTTATTTATCACCCAAATAACATTTTGTCACGACCTAATCTCTCAGGTCATGATGGCACCTACAACCCTCCAGTCGCACCAATTCCCGTAGCCCAGAATGTCTAGTAATGGGCTATTACCTAACCAATATGTACAACAAGCTGAAATCAGCGGAAGCAGAATGTAAAGGTAGACAAAGCGGAAGCAAAACTCAAATATAAATACATAAAGGAAACTATACCAACCCCAAGATTTGGTATCAATAGTACATAAGCCTCTAATATAGTACCAGTGCTAGTAGTAAAAAAAAATACAAAATAGATTTGTCTGCGAAAGTAAAAGGAGCAATAGTACAACAGATGAGATGTAGATAAGCCTCGACCGTCAGGCGCTTACCCTAGTCTCAAAACTCCCAAAAGCTGCACGAGTCTCCAACGCGATCAACGGTAAAAACTCAACTAATATCTACACCAAAAATTGCAGAAGTGTCGTATGAGAACCAAAATAATGGGTACTCAGTAGGCATCATCGGCCGACTGAGTGCATATAAGATATAAAAGCAGTAAGTAACAGATAGCTAGAACGCAGTCACTAAAGCAATAAATAAAGCACAAGGAGCTAGCAAAGATCATCAGCAACCAAGAGCTACAAGTAACACATGCCAGCATAGAGGATATAACAATATAAGTAAGTAAAGAGAGAGAGAGAGAGAGAGAGAGAGAGTTGAGAAAATGGTGGTATACCGGTAACCTCAAGTAAAGGAAAAGGAGGGAAGCAGTCTAATATACTCAAAAATAGAATCGACAAGTATAAGGAAATCATAAGACCAATCCACTCATATGATAGCATAAACAGGAATCACCTCACAAGTCCAACCCTAGGATGGAAATAACTAACCCACAATAATCGAGAAATACCACTCAACTCCCGGAAAGAATAGAACTGGAATCTCACACTCTGCTCAGAAGGCCACACAAAAGTGCCTCAACAAGATAGGACTCCCTAGCCCTCTCAATAATCAGAAATCCCACAATCAAAACCTCAACAGGCTAACCACCATTGATCCTTCAAGAATCGGGTGCCAAGACAAGCTCTAACTAAAGACAGGAGTAAATATAATCTAGCTACAGTCCCAACGGCCGCCCATTCAATCGAGAAACACAATCAAGTGAATACAAAACCTTTGGCCGCCCATACAACTGGAGCATACACTGAACACACAGCAAACAAGGGTGGACTCCAATGCATGATAATGATGTGATGGATGAAACCTTAGGGTGAAGTAGAGCCTCTATATGTACCTCCTCCGGTGCCGATCGGGCCCAGCAGGCAGGTTCCATGGAAGGACTTAGCTCGTATACCTCTACTCCACCATATACCCGTCCCCTCAGCACACGCGGTCCGAAGCCCCAGGCCCAGAGCGGTAAGGTCCATGGAGGTCCCGGACCCCATACTATAACTCAGAATCAAAAAGGTGCCCTCCGAAATCGAGTCTGGGTTCAAGCCAGTGGCTAAAACTCAAAAGGTGCATGCCTAGACCCTGTCTAGGAATAAAACAGTGAAAAAGATATCTCAAAACCCTTCCAAAGGTGCCCAGGCGTAACCGGGTCTAAAACTATAGTAAATCAAGTCTAATGCTTTGCCCGGCATAGACTAGTATCAGTAATAAAATCAAGTCTGGTGCTCTTCCTGGCAGAGACTAATACCAGTAATAAAATCTGTGCGAAAACGTCCAATAATCCCCTTTTCTATCATCAACAATATCAAAAATGGGCCCCTGAGGCCATGCAAATTTAGGAAAACTGTTGGTAGTGCCTCGCAACCAAAATTGTAGTAAAATATGCAGGGGGAAACCTTTTTCATAGATGATATGCTCGCACACAAATATAAAAGTAGCCCAACAGCTCACAACAACTCCTATTAGCCCTGCACAAGCCCAGCAGCTACTCAGCAGACATAACTAGCCTAAAAGGATCATCCCTATGTCTGGGTCTCGTGGACATTCCCCAAATAACCCACCATCTATGTTCCAGAGTCAATACAAGGCCACACAGGACCACAAGGGTAATATACAATACTACGCGAATACTACAAATAACGTTTGAATTGAATAGAAGAAAAAGGTAGTAAAGGTATGGGGTACCAACCTATAACAACCCACCCAAGGATGTTAATTAATGCAATTATAGCCTATATACGCAAAGTCTAGGTAGGGAAAGCCATAACCTACCTGTCATCTGATGACTAGCTGCGGGAACGGTGTCGTCCAGGCTTGAATTGCTCCAGGAAGCTCCGAATCACAAAAATACTTTCAACTGAAGTCCCAAAGGCGTCTCTATGAAGCCTGACAAACCAAGGTAATTGAACAATTGCTAGAATCGACGAGGCTGCAAGAACGAGCCATAGCCAATTGATAAGGTGTTAATGTCACACTCGCGACCAGCAAACTCCAAATCATAAAATGAGGCCAATAACAATAATAAATGGCAGCTAAATCCAACAAAAATATGTTAACCACATCTCAAAGGAGCGACGAGCTCCCGAGGCACTATTTCAAGGCATACTTCACGTTGTTCAATCCAATCACTATCGTATGCGATCCCAAAAAGAATCGCACAAATTTCCCAATCCCTCCAACACCTTACCACAACTAGTACACCACAACAATAACCAAACATAATAAGATAAAGGGGCTGTCCAAAGCCACAATATCCAAAACACCACTTCGTGGCTCGGAAAGCTGTAAAAATGATACTAGAACATGAAATTATGAAGGAAGATCGTAGGGGAGAGTTTTCCTGGACAAAAATATTCAATATCCCAAGCTAAACAACCTGCCTCCTTGCAGGAACAACAAACAGATCCAAGTCCAACAAGAAACTACTACAAGTTATCATAAAATATGACTTTTCGTGACTACAAGCTTAGAATCTCGATTTAACAAATAGATAAGTGTACGGGATCCTTACCATGCCAATATAACTCCTTAGCTACTGCCAAATACTCAATAAACATATGCTAGTTTGCTGCATCAACACCCACGAATATACGCCATGAAATCGACGGGGCAGACTATACCAAAATGACGAGCTTGCGACATAGAGCAACTTCCGTTAAACTTCCGAATTGAAAGCATCAAAGTCCAAGGAGAATTTATAAGGTTTATATCTGATTTTCTATGGTTTTGGTCTGTTTTTATGAGTTCAAAACGAAGGAGAACCTGATTTATAAAGGCAAACCGACTTAGGATAGGGTCCCCACCTTGACATGCCTGCTTGCATAGTCTTACGAAAACGCGAATATCCTTCTATTCTAAAGTCGTATAGATGAAGGTTTAGTGCGTTGGAAACTAGACTCATAGACCTTTGATTTGGTAGGTTGGGGGACTTCTAACTTTATATATTGAGATAAAAGCTCTGAGACATTTGACCCAAAGTTCAGAAAATTTATTAAAGAAACTTACGATAACTTTTGCCGACTTTTATTTCGCAACTTGCTTGACTTCAAAATTTATCATACAACCATTTTGCGATTATAATACCTCATAAAACATCCTTCTTAGTGTATTAGACACTATTAGCCTTACCCCAAAAGTTCGGGTTAATTTAAACCTTCCAAACGGGGGAGGTGTTACATGAGGCATTTCTTTAACTCAAACTTTTGTGTAAGGGATTCCTTTGACCTAGAACCTTAGTTTAATTCTTTGATATTACCAAGAATGTTGACTGAAGTCAACGATTTCCAAAGTTGAAGCTCTAAAACAAGGGACGACCATAAAGACCAAACAAACAGCCTGAGCACCGAACTACCGGTCTCGACAAGCCATAAATGACTTGGGGCCGCTACAGGAAAGCTCTAATGGTACAAGAAAGATTAAAAATGCATACATGACCGGAAGGGTCATTAAATCATCCACTACTAAAAAAGACTTTCATCCCCAAAAGTCAGGAAAGAAAAAAACACTAGAGATTTAAGAACAGCGGATACAACACCCGCACTACTCTCTCGGACAACCTGGGTAGCCTCCACGACCAGACGACACCCAACAGAACAGAACCAAAGAAAGACACCAAGCCTTAATTTCTTACTAGCTAAGCTAGATTTCAACCTCCAAAGATCTTCCAACCCAAACTGAACCTCGAGAATCTCAATCGAAAAGCACCAACACAACACCGAAACAAGAGCACCAAGGCGATCGACACACAGAACTTGAATCCTCAAAAGAAGACCAAGTTTACCTGAAAATCCATCAACCCAAAACTCTAACTCATGAACCCGCTGTTCTGCAAAACCCTTTTTTTATTCTGAACTGAATCCTTTAGCACCACAAACAGGAAGCTGCATATAAGTTGACACCCAAACCACCCTCGAAGCATCAACTGACACACCGGAGATCCATAGTTCCCGCTTATACTTTACCACGAATGAAGTCACCCATTTTATTCAAACTAATTTCAAGCCAAGATATAGGCTACTAGCCTTTGCCATCCAAGATAACAACCCGTAGCATATCATTGAAAACTAAAGTTACCTGCCCTAACTGACCAGCAACCAATAAACGAACACTTTTGCAAACATCAAACTCGCTAACTGAACCTAACAGAACAACACATCTGAACCCTACTGAAGTTTGCACACCAGGGTTAGGAAAGGCATGAAAGAACACCCTGTGTTGACGGAGAAACTTCCAAACTATAGAATGAACAAAGTCAACCTCGCTAAACCGTGCCAAGTCTGAATCAACTGAAAGTGAATGAACTAGGGCAACCTGCCCAAAAAACCCAAACCAAAACCACGATCCTGCAAGAAGTTTGGTAAGCCTACCACGAAGTCTGTAACTATCAGCCAAGCTCTCAACTCTAGAAAACACTGCTGCTACTCCGAACGTCCAGCCTAACCCAAAGGTTAGCCAAGGACTAGGTGTCCAAGAATAACTACCACTACAAAATAGAAATAGAAAAGCTAAGTTGCCCGCATCCACTGCCTTCCGGAACAAGGATGCTGCAACCAAAAGGAAACTTCCATGAACCACCCAAAGTAGTTTGCTAAGCCACGATCCTGAAACTCATCACCAATTTACCAATCAGTGCTCTTGTTGAACCCACGAGTAGACTCATCCACCATCGAAGAACACTAATAGAGCTGGAGCAGACTAGGCCATAACTATACAAGTCATCCAATTCATAGGTCCTATTGAAACTTGGGTCTTCCCAAAGAATATAACCAGGAAGCCACAGCAAACTGAATTTGGTCAAAACAAGCCACCCACACACAAGCCAGAGCAACTCTCAGTCGTCACCTCAGTCAACTAATAAAACACATAAGCATGAACAAGGAGTCACCTCCCTCCATTTTCAACTAAACAAAAATCCTTCCTTAGCACATACTAAACCTTACAAATCCTTTCTCAAATAAGAACCTGAAGCCATTACCTTACTTCTCATAACTACACGTCAAACTCAATAAAGCAGGAGAAGAATGGGCTGGATGCCCAACTCACCCAAAATGCTTACAAATACAACCCAACCACGAGGTTACAATCAATACTTAGTCAAAAGTGCTAAAGTCAAAACCCAATCACGATGTCAACATCAAGAGCTCATCCAAAGAACTATGATCAGGATTCGTTCCAACTGGAGCTGGGGATACAACAAAACACCCAATGGAATAGGAACTGGAGGAGACTATGGGAACAACCCACATACCTGCCAACCTCCTAAACTAATCAACAAAGAGGGTCGACTCTAGACACTCGGGAGGCCAAACTGATATATGCACACTAGCATAACTAATATCTCCCAACTAAGGCAAAATCTCAACTCCAGCCCAACTACCGGTAATACACCAAACTATCACACGGATCTCTAGCCATGCTATATAATGGCCTAGGCAACAACCATCTAGGACCACTAGAAAGGAAGACTCAAAGCAAGCCTAGAACCATAACAAATAGAAAGCGAGCTCTACAAAGCCTACTCACAAGCTACAACTCCGGGTAAAACACCTCACAGGGCTAACTCACCCCCATCCACTACTAAAGAATAAACTACCAATAAAATAACACATCGATACTACAACTCAGGTATCCAAACAACTAAACAAGTAGCAGGTAGGCATGTAAATAATTACACGACAGAAGGGATAGAATCGTAACACGAACGGGACTAACAAAAGTCAAAGGTAGCAAAGGCCTGACCTGGAGCAACGGTGTCAGGAACCTCTACCTCTGGCCCACCAAGAGGAGCATCAAGCTGACGGGATCTAACTCTAGACTGAGTAGTCAAAGCTGAAGGTTCAACCATCCCTCATCGGGGGAAATCTCTAGAGAATTGACCAATCACTCCACAATCATAACAACCAGGCTAACCGGGATACGCGATCGTGGGGCAATTCCTAATAGAGTGCCCATGTTTACCACATCGGCGACAACCTTTATCAGAACCACTAGCTCGAAAGCTACCTCTAACCACCTAGGGACCACCCCTACAACCCTACACTCCACCTCTAGCCAGTGGTACTGAAGCCCAGGGAGATAACATATGCTGAAGAACTAAAAGCTCAACCCTAACTGAAGCACCGCTCGTAGAACTGGGTACTGAAATACCCACCAGAGGACTCAGAGTCCTAGCCACGGTGTCCTAAAGGACTGGGGTAGTTATGAATCCAATTGGAGGCTGGGTTGACCCCACACCCCCTATCTGATGCGACAAACTCCCACTCTGAAGACCTGGCGCTAACAGAAGCATTAAAGCAACAAGCGCAGAAGCCCCGACACCACCCACTGTCGAACTCATCTTAGGCATTTGAGAAGGAACAAAACAACCAAAGTTTAGAAGTCTATTGAGCCAGAAACGCACGATAAAGATCCAAGAATAAGGAACTTTTCCAAACAATGCCCTGTAGCAATCCGCAGATAAGATACGGATGACATATTACTGATCCACGAGACTCTACATAGACAGTTTCTGTACCACGACATTGATGAACCTAGAGCTCTGATACCAAGATGTCATAACTCGATCTCTTAGGTCATGATGGCACCTACAACCCCCCAGTAGGCGAACCAATCCCCGTAGCCCAGAACGGCTAGTAATAGGCTACTACCTAACCAATATGCACAACAAGCTGAAATCAGCGGAAGCAGAATGTAAAAGTAGACAAAGCGGAAGCAAAACTCAAATATAAATACATAAAGGAAACTACACCAACCCCAAGATTTGGTATCAATAGTACAGAAGCTTCTAATAGAGTACCAATGCTAGTAGTAAAAAAAATACAAAATAGATCTGTCTCTGAATGTACAAAGAGAAACAATACAATAGATGAGATGTTGACAAGCCTCAATTGTCAGGTGCTTACCCTAGTCTCGAAAATCCCAAAAGCTGCACGAGTCTCCAACGCGATCAACGGCAAAAACTCAACTAATATCTGCACCAAAAATTGCAGAAGTGTAGTATGAGAACTAAAACAATGGGTACTCAGTAGGCATCATCGGCCAACTGAGTGCATATAAGATATAAAAGCAGTAAGTAACAGATAGCTAGAACGCAGTCACTGAAGCAATAAATAAAGCACAAGGAGCTAGCAAAGATCATCAGCAACCAAGAGCTACAAGTAACACATGCCAGCATAGAGGATATAACTACATAGAATCACAGGTAAAGGAAAAGAGAACGCACCTGGAGTCCTTGTACAACAATATAAGTAAGTAAAGAGAGAGAGAGAGTTGAGAAAATGGCGGTATACTGGAAACCTCAAGTAAAGGAAAAGGAGGGAAGCAGTCTAACATACTCAAAAATGGAATCGACAAGTATAAGGAAATCATAACACCAATGCACTCATATGATAGCATAAACAGGAATCACCTCACAAATCCAACCCTAGGATGGAAATAACTAACCCACAATAACCGAGAAATACCACTCAACTCCCGGAAAGAATAGAACTGGAATCTCACACTCTGCTCAGAAGGCCACACAAAAGTGCTTTAACAAGATAGGACTCCCTAGCCCTCTCAATAATCATAAATCCCACAACCGAAACCTCAACAGGCTAACCATCACTGATCCTTCAAGAACCGGGTGCCAAGACAAGCTCTAAATAAAGACAAGAGTAAATATAATCTACCTACAATCCCAACGGCCGCCCATACAATCGAGGAACTCAATCAAGTGAATACAAACCCTCTGCGCCCATACAACCAAAGCATACACTGAACACACAGCAAACAAGGGTGGAATCCAATGAATGATAATAATGTGATGGATGAAACCTCAGGGTGAAGTAGAGCCTCTGTATGTACCTCCTCCAGTGCCGATCGGGCCCAGTAGGCAGGTTCCATGGAAGGACTTAGCCCGTATACATATACTCCACCGTATACCCTTCCCCCCGGCACACGCGGCCCGAAGCCCCAAGCTTAGAGAGACAAGGTCCATGGAGGTCCCGGACCCCATACTATAACTCAAAATCAAAAATATGCCCTCCAGAATTGATTCTAGGTTCAAGCCAGTGGCTAAAACTCAAAAGGTGCATGCCTAAACCCTGTCTAGGACTAAAACAGTGAAAAAGATGTCTCAAAACCCTTCCAAAGGTATCCGAGCGTAACTGGGTCTAAAACTGTAGTAAATCAAATCTATTGCTCCGCCTGGCAGAGTCTAATACCAGTAATAAAATCAGTGTGAAAACATCCAAAAATCCCTTTTTCAATCATCAACAGTATCAAAAATGGGCCACCCGGGGCCATGCAAATTTAGGAAAACCGTCGGTAGTGGCTCACAGCCAAAACTGTAGTAAAACATGCAGGGAAACCTTTTTCATGGATGATATGCTCGCACACAAATATAAAAGTAGCCCAATGACTCACAACAACTCCTATCAGCCCTGCATAGGCCCAGCAGCTACTCAGCAGACATAACCAGCCTAAAAGTATCATCTCTATGTCCGGGTCTCGCGGACATTACCCAAATAACCCACCATCTATGTTCTAGAGTCAATACAAGGCCACACAGGACCACAAGAGTAATATACAATACTACGCGAATACTACAAACAACGTATGAATTAAACGGGAGAACAAGGCAGACAAGGTCTGGGGTACCAACCTATAACAACCCACCCAAGGATGTTAATTATTGCAGCTATAGCCTATATACACAGAGTCTATGTAGGAAAAGCTATAACCTACCTGTCATCCGATGACTAGCAGCGGGAACGACGTCGTCCAGGCTCGAACTGCTCCGAGAAGCTCTGAATCACAAAAATACTTTCAACTGAAGTCTCAAAGGCGTCTCTATGAAGCCTGACCAACCAAGGTAACGCAACAATTGCTAGAATCGACGAGGCTGCAAGAACGAGCCATAGCCAATTGATAAGGTGTTAAGTCACACTCACGATTGGCCAACTCCAAAGCATAAAATGAGTCCAATAACAATAATAAATGGCAGTTAAATCCAACAACAATATGTTAACCACATCTCAAAGGAGCGACGAGCTCCCGGGGCACTATTTCAAGGCTTACTTCACGTTGTTCAATCCAATAACTATCGTATGCAATCCCAAAAAGAATCGCACACCAATCCCTCCAACACCTTACCACAACCAGTAAACCACAACAATAACCAAACATAATAAGATAAAGGGGCTGTCCAAAGCCACAATATCCAAAACACCACTTCGTGGTTCGAAAAGCAGTAAAAATGATACAAGAACATGAAATTACGAAGGAGGATCATAGGGGAGAGATTTCCTGGACAAAATATTCAATATCCCAAGCTAAACAACCTGCCTCCTTGCAGGAACAACAAGCAGATCCAAGTCCAACAAGAAACTACTACAAGTTATCGAAAAATATGACTTTTCGTGACTACAAGCTTAGAATCTCGATTTAACAAATAGATAAGTTTACGGGATCCTTACCTTGCCAATATAACTCCTTAGCTACTCTCAAATACTCAATAAATATATGCTAGCTAACTGCATCAACACCCATGAAGATACGCCATGAAATCGACGGGGCAGACTATACCAAAATGACGAGCTTGCGACGTAGAGCAACTTCCGTTAAACTTTCGAATTGAAAGCATCAAAGTCCGAGGAGAATTTATAAAGTTTATATCTGATTTTCTATGGTTTTGGTCTGTTTTTATGAGTTCAAAACGAAGGAGAACCTGATTTATAAAGGCAAACCGACTTAGGATAGGTTTCCCACCTTGACGTGCCTACTTGCATAGTCTTACAAAAATGTGAATATCTCTTTATTCTGAAGTCGTATAGACGAACAGTTTAGTGCGTTGGAAACTAAACTCGTAGACCATAGATTTGGTAGGTCGGGGGGCTTCTAACTCTTTATTAATTGAGAGAAAAGCTCTGAGACATTTGACCCAAAGTTCAGAAAATTTATTAAAGAAACTTACTATAACTTTTGCCGACTTTTATTTCGCAACTTGCTTGACTTCAAAACTTATTGTACAACTATTTTGCGATTATAATACCTCATAAAACATCCTTCTTAGTGTATTAGACACTATTAGTCTTACCCCAAAAGTACGGGTTAATTTAAACCTTCCAAACGGGCGAGGTGTTACACGAGGCATTTTTTTAACTCGAACTTTTGTGTAAGGGATTCCTTTGACCTAGAACCTTAGTTTAATTTTTTGATATTACCAAGAATGTTGGCTTAAGTCAACAATTTTCAAAGTTGAAGCTCTAAAACAAGGGACGGCCATAAAGACCAAACAAATGGCCTGGGCACCGAACTACCAGTCCCGACAAGCCATAAATGACTTGGGGCCGCTACAGGCAAGCTCTAATGGTACAAGAAAGGCAAAAATGCGTACATAACCGGAAGGGTCATTACACATTTATATGTCTTTCCATTTTGTAACCAAGTAAGGCGATCAAGGTATATTTCTATCCTAGCCGTAACTCTAGTCTTTGTTTTACCATTGGCGAGATCTTACTCTCTATATTCTTTGTTCTATCCAAATAATTCTTCTTCTGAGTTCGCAATGAGAATATAGATTTATTTCAGTGGTAGCTATGCATTAACATAGTAAGCACAAGAATATAAGTACAACTAATATGATAATCTTCACAAATAAAATCAATAGTCTACTAAACAATCATGAATTTAGCTACCATAATTCTAGAATGAGAAGTTTAACTCCACATAAACATGGAGCAATTACAACAAATCATTCAAAGAAGAAATGTAAAAGATAAATAGTAAAGGAGAAAAAAAGATGAAAGCCTCTATGGTGGCTCCTAGATCTTCCTAGGTTCAAAGTTACGTAATAATTGTGATTAAAATATATATATATATATATATATATATATATAGATTAAAAAAATAACCTTCAATCCTTGTCGAACTTGGAGTATGATTTAATAGAATTTCATTATGGGATAAGTGCCTATGCGATGCGCCTTCCAAGGCACTACTCTATCTGTGTGACGCACCTCCAAGGCGCCACTTTGTCAGTGCGACGCGCCCTCTTACGCGCAGGAGAGCATTTTTCAAGCTCTAAGTATTTTTCATTAGATGCGACGCAACTTTCATCTCAGAGTTTCTTTAATTCAATGCAGACCTCATTTCCTTACGATTACATGCCTCTTTGAAGTTTGTACTGCTCTACTTTTTCTTTATCTGTCATTCTGGGTTAATTCTTTGTGCATTTTATCCCTGAAACACATCTCATTTATATATTAGATTACCAATGCAAATATGTACAAAAACATAAGGAAATATATGAATTTATTCTCGAGATTTAGGTTCAAACATGGATAAAATGCGGCTTTTGGGTGTATAAATACGCCCAACATCATCTATATAGAGTTAAACTTCTCGTTTTAGGGTTGTGATTCTTTCATGAACGTTGCTATTTGAATATTGATTTCCATTAATGAGTATATTATGTTGGTTTAAATGTTCAATATAGCTCTTAATTATTTTACTGGATATCTAATAGTGAAATACTATTTACGCACTTACATTTAAGCATGACAATGAAAATTATAAATTAGGCTTAGGATTCAACAGAGTGAGTTCTTAACCCCTATAAGGAGAGCGGATTCATGATTAGGCTATACATAGCTAATCACCTCGCTTGATTTCTATACATGAGATATAAATGCATTCTCATTAACTATAGTCTGCTAGACATAGACAATTAGGTTAACTTGGATAGACGTGCAATTGTTCAACAGAAATTTGCGAGCAAAATTAACCATGTAAATCAATAAACTATATAAATTAATTAGTTAAATCAATTAAAGAATACAATGTGATTATTAGATAGTCCATAATTCTTGATTGGTCTCATCTAATAGAGAACATAAAAATATATATGCTCTTTCTAGGTTAAAGTTCATTATTTGTATTCTTTTATTTCAATTACTTGTCAAATTTATTTATCTTGTACTACAATTCTCCATAGATTCTTGCTGCACACGTGAAACTACTTCATCTTGACAGTCTTGTGTTCTACTCAAAGGAACAAGATCTCTTATGAGTTCCTTGGCAGTGTTGCTAACTTCTTTGCTTCTTCTTGGAGATCTGTGAGAATTTGGTTCTTGAATCTTCAATCTCCCTTCTTTGGTACTTTTTTTCATATAGATTGTATCTTGTACATAGTTTGTCAATCATCAGAATACCACATTATCTTAAATGTATATTCATAGACCATAGTGCTTCAATACTTATAGAACTTTTCGTATAGTTTTTGAATATTTGATTTTACTTTTAAATTATTTAGTTGTTCCAATTCAATTTAGATTTTAAGTAAGTTAAAATGACTCTCGGAAAGAAAAAGTACCACATAAATTGAGACAAAAAAAGTATGTACATGTAATACTTGCGTTTAATCAATCTCTTAACCTAACCTTTAGAAAGGAACAATATACCAGCATACATATTTTTGAGTTTCTAAATCATAATTCAAGATCTTATAAAGTTTTGATGATTTACAAACAATTATACGAAGTAATAATCAATGTACCAGAAGGATGAACAAAGATGTGCACAAACTATGTCCTTAGAAGATCTTCAAAAGAAATTGGTGAAGCTAGCATCACTGGCGAGGAATTGATGAGAGAACTAGGGCCTTCATACAAGAACTGGAGACTGTTTTTGGGATCCTACCGTAGATAAATGATATCCGATTTGAATGGTCGAATCGATTCTTTTATTTTGTCGAACTCGAAATGAAGGTTGAAAAGAGTTCTTCCGACCTGACCATTGGGTAAGCCGAGAGTTCAATAGATGAGGAGCCGAATGACATTTTAAGTCAATACTAAAAGCATAAATGAGTTAAGAGCGAAGAGTAAAGATCAAGAAATTTCCTTCTTAATAGAGTAAGGGCAAAATAAAGTCTTTCGATCTTTCATCCCCCGATTCAGGAGTGATTGAAGCGAATACAATAAAGAAATGCAAGGAAGGGTTTCTCCAGGAAGTACATCTCGACTGCTTCCAAAATCAGGTCACCGACCAGTAATACAACTTGTAGCTTGAACAGCGTGTCCGCTAGAAAAGCTTTTTTTGAGAATCCAACAATTTATGTAGGAGCTTTTCAAAAGACCGGTATGCGTGAGAAACTATTCTACACGCACAAAAAATCTTGAAGAATTGAGAGTAAGGCGTAATTCAATTCTACAAGAAATTGAAGTCCAATACATGAAAATATTACCATAATTGAACACAACGAATTAGCTTGTAATAAGGAGAAAGTAGCCAACTTTAAATCAAGTCAAACAAGGATTTATTTCTCAGAAAATCTTGAAACAATTCATGGTTGGATTTTGAGAAACATAAACGACTATTCTAATTCTATATAAAACATTAAATTGAAGCTTTATGAGGTTAACCATAGAAGAGACAGATTCCACATATATAAAGAGAAATCTATAGGAGAGTCGGGTTAGAAAAAGAGTCAACTGCTACAACAACAAAGAATGATTTCCTATTAAGATTTACTTATATTGTTATTGAGTTGTAATACTTAGATTCTTATTATTTCAGCATTGTACGCTTGTTACATTCCTAGTGTTTTGTATTAAGTGTTTGTTTCGAGTTGTAAGGTATTTCATAGACTAGGTAGAGTCTATTAAGAAGTTGGAAAAGGTACCAACAATTAGACAGAATTAAATGTTGAGGTTTGCAGTAGGTGTTGTTAGAGACAGTTCCTTAGATGTACAATAATTTATAACCTTAAAATTACTCAATTTATAATAGTGTAACACCCCAAAAAAATTACTCAATTTATAATAGTGTAACACCCCAAACAAATTACTCAATTTATAATAGTGTAACACCCCAAACTATCGAGCTAGGATTCCAATCATTTTTCGCGTGTAATTAGACCTGAACCTAAAAGATTTCATTGTAACTAGGTGTTATGATCAAGCACTCTGTGTAGGAAGAGTGTTGGATGTGAATTAAGGTCTTAAGAAACCTCTAGCACAAGTTAAGTTGAAAGCTTCTCTACCGACTAAGTTTTCGTATAAATTTTTAACTTGGGTCATCTTCAAACACTCATTACTCCTAGAATATAAAGGTTTAGGTGTCCTATTACCCACCAAATTAAAGGTCTTCGAGTCTTCTTTCCAATGTCGCTGACAGCGCATTAATCCGAGTCCGGAGTAAAAAGTTATGATCAATTTATCAAGAAGACATCTGTCTGTCTAAGGTGACGTCGAATTTTGGCAGTTAAAATGGAAGGGAAAACGGACCGTTTTCAGAGACAACAGTCCGTTTTCCCCACCATTTCTAGGGCCAGAAGCCCATCAACTTTAGAGAGTTAAAATGCTTACGAAATGGTCTTTTTGTGGCCAAAACAGACCATTTTGGCGACCATTGTTGGACGCGTCTTTCCTTCCTAGACCAATCCGAATTTTACTTGGAATTGCCTATAAATAGGACTCCTAGGGTATTTTTACGGGAATTGTTTTTTTTACGTTATTTTGAGGATTTTTCGGTCCTTTCCTTAACCAAAAGTCGTCCCCCACTATTCTAAAATGATCCTAAGCCTTTAAGAGCGTCCCATTCATCAAAACATATGATACTTTACTCTCCAAAGTTTCTTGGGACAAGAACACTTAGAGTTCAAGCTCAAAGGACAACTTCAAGTATTTCTTGAGTCTCTTTTCGTCAAAAGGTACGTAGAACGATCCTACTTCAAAGTATTTTCTAGATATAATGGTTTCCAACCCTTACGTTTTCACTACTTTGAATATGAACTTAGGGTTGCAAGTATAGCCTTTCTAACTTTGATGAAACTTCATGAAATCGTTAGTCCTTTATATTTCACTTGAAAATATTAGTAATTGTACAACGAATGGTACTTAAGGAGGTATTTTGAGATTTTACTTGTCTTTCCCATTGTTCGAAGGACTTCAAATGATTTTACGGATTTGAAAGATATTGCTACGGTAACGGTTTTTACTAAAGGATCGGATTTAGAAAAAGAGACCTTTATTTTACTATATAAATCTTGCAATTGGGAATGATGAATTGTTGATGGACCTTATGGATTCTATATTGATGAAATGGGTGACTTGCAAGTCTTGGTATGACAATACCAATAACGGTTTATGCCCCTAACAGAATTGTATTATTGAATGATGTTTTTAAAGATATTGAAAATGGTAATAATTTGGACTCTAAGAGAATTAGATAGTTAACCGAGAAGGTGTGAGGACAAACGTCTCAATGTCTGAAACCTGTATTTTGCCGACATAGGGATGGTTCGATCCTAACTTAGGATGACCTTATCTTTTCCTCCACGAGGATGATTGTACTGGTCATACTATATTGAAATATCGACTCATGTGGCAAATATGGATTGGGACTTAGCCGGTCGAGCATTGATCAGACCCACATAACCCGTGGTGTTGAATAGAAGTCGGTGATACCATCTAGTTCAGAAGTAAATGATAGAAGTCTATTATTTTCTCTTAACGGAATTTACTATGGATATTTATTGTCATTATATTGGAAGTATTTTAAATGTCAACTTTTCAGATAAAGTATATTGTATCTATTTTCTTTGTTCTGTATACCACTATATTCCACGTACTGACCGTCTTTGGGAGGCTACATCATTGTATGATGTAGGTTCAGAGGCACCTTCTCGTGGTACTACATAGCGCTAGATTCAAGCAGACAAATCCAACTTTTGGTGAGCCTCCATCCTCCGGAAGGCCTCTTTTATGATAGACAATTATAGTATTTTGTTTTATGGTATTTGCTGGGGCCTTATCCCGGTATAGATGATTTCTTTTTTTTATGGAATAGAGGCTTCATAGACTATGTATGGTTAGATTTTAAGGTTTAGTTCTGACTCATTTATATTAAACCGTACATTTTAGTATTATGCCCTTTTTTCGCAACTCTTTATTATTGAATGTGCTTGATATGAATGATAAGGGGTCCTCTCATGCCTTCTGGTCTGGGATGCCCATTACGTCTGGGGCCTAGTCTCGGATCGTGACAAACAGAGAGTTTGGGGAAATCATATGTGTATATGTGGTACAATTTTCAAGGAAATCATATGTGTATCAGAAAAGAAACCCAAAAATTAGAGACCTTGAGAAAAAAATAAAATTAGTGTTGAACAAAGTCAACATTTGAAGTAACCAAACTCAGAACCTTGAATGTTCCTAGAAGTTCAAATGGTGATTTTAGATTCCACCATTGGACTTAGGTGGATGGTTTGGACAAGTCCTAAGAGGCACATGAGTTATTCAGACTCTTGAGTTGTCTACTAGTTTATTTGAAGATTAAGATTTGACCAGGATCAAATATGTGCTTTGATCAGTGTTTTTATTATTCCAATAGGTTCGTAGGGTGTTTTTAAAGTAATTTGCATATTTGATTTGCTTTCCAAAGGGTTCGAGTGTGTTTGGACACTATAACAATAATTGGGAGGCATTAATTTTTTCTGGTATCTGGTGTCGGGCATTAATATTTGCAGTCGTGAGCTAGGCTCCATGATAGAGAAAAGGTGATGGGGGTAAATGCATCATGGTCTTCTGGGATAGTCCACAATCACATAGAGTTAGGTGTAAGGTAGTGCATCGCGTTCATGGCAGTCTTAGTACGCAATTATGAAGGTCAAGTTTTGGGGATCCTACGATCACAAAGGATTGATTCACGGTCACGAAGAAGAGGCTTGAACAGATTAAAACCCTTATTTCACACCCATTTGTTCATAACACAATTTTGGGAATTCTAGACCTCTGTGTTTGGTGATTTTTGAAGCAACCTTCATGATTCTTTAAGGGGATAAGCATCTAACCTCTATTTTGGTTATTAACGATGATTTCTAGTGTTTTAATGTGATTAATCCTTGGATTGGATGTGAATTTGGGTGTGTTGCCCTAGATATTATGAATATGGAAATTAATGATTTGGGGTTCAATTTAAAAATGGAATTGGATGAAAATTGAAATTCTTATTATGCCACATAAATTGAGATGGAGAAGGTAGTAAAATAAAATCTAAAGGAATAAACTAACAATAATTTTTTTTTGGTAATTAAATATTTTATTTATTACCAAGTAATCGTTACAGCTCAAACCAAAACAGAAAAAAGAAAGAAACTAGCATTGCTTGGACAAACCCCAGTATGCTTGTAACACCTATGCTTCCTAGCACCTAAGCTCCTTATACTGTTGGATGGTAGACATTAAGTCATTGCATATGGCCCTCAATTCTAGGTATCAAACTTTCTCTATAGTGTACTTCTTGAACTATTCGCCTAACAATAATATCAAGAGGCTGCTAGTATGCTGAAAAATCCTGGTGTTTCTTTCTGACCATAAATGATAAGTTGTTGTAGCCAATGTCATGAGGAATACAATAGCGCCCCTACTTCTCCCCTTATAGGTGTTGCTCATCCCAGATCACTTCCTCTGCCCAAACCATACTTCCTCTACTGATTCCTTGCCAGTGTAAAAGTGCAGTCTAAATTGCAGCACTCACTGGACACTTGAAGAACAAATGTTGCACTGTTTCATCAGCTTGATTACATAGTCCACACATTGTCTCATTTGTTATGCCCCATTTGTACAACCTGTCCCTAGTAGACAACCTCTTCAGAATATCCAGTCATAGATTGAAGATCCATTTAGGACTGCCTTCGTTATTACATACCAATTTCCTCCAGGTGGCCTTTGGAAAATCACCACGTAACCTCTTGTAAACCTCCCTGATGGAATACTTTTCAATCTGTTGTAGTTCATAATCTGAGTATCCTGCTGCTAGGAGGTAGTTTTTGCCTTAAAAATCTTCTTTATTACCCAATATTCGGTTGTTGGTGCAATGGCCCATACTGATTGCCCTTTAATATAGTATGCATTGACCCATTTGATCCATAAACTTTCCTTATCCTTGCATAATTGCCAAAACAATTTCCCCACTGCTGCTTTATTCAAAATTTCCACATCTACAATATTTAGTCCACCCACGACACAAGGTTGACATATTTTATCCCAAGCTAGTAAAGCTTTTTCGAGATCTCCGCAATACCAGTCCAAAACAACCTTCTACAAATTGTCACAATGAATTCAGTGATTTTCTTTGGCAATATGAAAACATGTGACCAAAATGATTGGATGGCAAACAACACACTTTTTAATAGAGTCACTCTCCATGCATAGGACAAGAACCTAGTAGTCCATGAGTTGACTCTACCAAGCATTTTCTCTATAAGGAGTTCACATTGCACACTGGTTAGTCTCTTTGTGCTCGAAGGTACTCCCAAATATCTAAAGGGAAGCTCCCCTCTAGGAAATCTCAAGGTCTCCAGGATCTCAGTTTGGGCAGCCACAGTAACACCACCAAAATAAATGGCACTCTTGTTGACATTAGCAATCAAACCCGATTCTTTGGAAAATATTTGGAATCTATTGTGCAACACCTGAATAGATTGAAGGTCTCCCTGACAAAATAAAAACAAATCATCTACAAATCTGAGCTAAACCAGGTTGAATTTTACACACTTAGGATGATGCTTGAACTCATCCACTCCTTTCAAAGGCTTTAACAACCTAGTTAAGTATTCCATTGCAAGGACAAATAAGAAGGGGATATGGGGTCCCCCTGTCTTAGTCCCTTTTTTTGCCATAAAGGGGGTAGTAGCTTTTCAATTTAATAATATCGAGTAAGAAATAGTAGTCATGCAGCTGATAATCCAATTAATAAAAATATCAGGAAAGTTCAGTAACTTCAACATTTGTTTGATAAAGGGTCATTCGATTGAATCGTATGCCTTCTGCATATCCACCTTCAACATACACCTAGGAGATATATTCTTCTTTCCATAGCCTTTCACTAACTCATGGCTTAGGATTATATTATCTATAATTAACCTTCCAGACACAAATGAATTTTGGGATTCATCCACAATGTGAGGCATAACTTGTTGAAGTCTATGAGTTAGTACCTTTGAGATTATTTTGTAGAGGGTCGTACAACAAGAAGTTGGTCGGTAATCCTTGATAGTTGAGGGATGCTTCACTTTGGGGATTAGAGTAATCATAGCACAATTGATAGCACTGTACATGTTGCATGTGACAAAGAAGTCAATAACAGCATTAGTGACCTCAGGACCAATAGTAGGCCATGCCTTTTTAAAGAAGAAGGCATTGAACCCATCACCCCCCGGAGCCTTATTGTCATTGATACTCATCAAAGCCTCCTCCACCTCCATATGTGTAACTGGTTTAATAAGTTCCATTTGTTGGCATCTTTGGAATACAGGACCATTACTCATAATATCAGGGTGTACCACATGAAATTGATGGGCTGCTTGTCCCAGCAAGGCTTGATAAAAACCCACAACTTCAGTTTCTATCTCAGCAGGTTATTGGAGTAGTCACCTTGTATGATCATACAGTCTTCGTATCTGGTTCTGAGCTTGCCTATTCTTCAAAAAGGCATGAAAATATGCAAAATTAGTATCTCTTACTTTCAGCCATTGCACCCTCGACTTTTGTTGGGCAATACTTTCCTCGACCATTGTCCATTTCTCCAATTGTTTCTTTGCATGTATTTCCTCTTGAATCAGCTCCTTATGCGTTGTATGGTCCCTCATCTGGATCTGGATTGTTTGGATAATATCCTTTGCTTTAGCAAGCCTATCATCCACCCCATTGAACTCCTTTTGGGCCAGGAGCTTCATACCTGTCTTGATTTCCTTGAGTTTATTCCACACTCTCCCCATCTGATATCCCTTACAAGGCTTCATCCAGTACTCTTCTACAACTTGCCTAAACCTGCTATGAGTTGCCAAATAGTTCTAGAACTTAAAAGACTTAGTTCTAGTATCAATTGCCTCTCCAATTTGAACACACAATGGACTATGATCTGAAAACAGAGGGTCCAGGATAGCCCTTTCAATGTGAGGCCACTTGCGCATCCATACATCATTACCAAACAGCCAATCAATCTTGCTACATGATTATTCGACCAAGTATATCTCCTGCCGATTGGCTTCAACTCTATGAGACTAGTTTCTAGTATAAATACCTTAAAGTCTTTAACCTCCGCCTCCTGCACTTTGTATCCATTTAGTCGATCATCAGTCGACATAATGGTATTGAAATCCCCCATGACCAGACCTGGTTCCGTAAGTCCAATGATTACATCCCGTAAGTCCTCCTAAAGAGCCTTCCTATCCTGAACTGTATGAAGGCCATATATAAGGCTCAAACAAAAACTAGTCTGATTGTGAAGGATGGTAACCTGTCCATGAATAAACTGAGTATGCATCTCCATCAATCTGAAGTCAATTATATCCTGATTCCACAACACCCAAATTCTTCCCCAGGGGCCTTCTGATAGTTATCCACCCAACTCCAGCTACCCACCAACTTTTTTATTACCTTAGGAGCCTTCTGTTCTTTAACTCTATTTTCTATAACAGCTCTAAGAGCAACCTTATGTGCTTTGCTAAAACTACTAAAATTACTATGTTTATACACTTTATCTATACTCCTTACATTCCAAGCTACTATATTCATGTAATAAATGTAGGAGGATCTGGCACTTCATCACTCCACCTTAACATCTGTCTGGCTTGGGAAGTAGAAGGCTGACCATCACCCAGGTTATGAAAACCATTTGGACTTCCCATTCCTTGATCCTGTGGAATAATACTAAACTTAGTAGCTGACTTCCCTTTGATTGTTTGCCACTCCCGTTCTCTAACAATAGTAGGTGTTTCTAAGGTAGTGGTGTTATTGTTACTAGTATCATCCATAACAAAATGGCTTTTGATTCTCCCTTGTGCATCTATATGTTCATTCGTGCTAGGATCTAGTATTTTGTTCACCCTCCATTCATTCTTCTGTTGGACCCCTTGCTTTTTGATGAGTTATGCAGCAACTTGTGCATCCTCCTATTTCTTCCTTTCTGGGCATGAATGGCCAATTTGACAACAAACTAAATAGTACAAGGGCTTCCAGTCATACAGCACCAATTGGTCAACTACCTTACCATTAGGACCACACACCTTAACAGAACCAGGACCTTAACAGAACCAGGGAGATTCTGAGTGACATCCATTTCCACTTAGATACGAGCATATAAGATCCTCTCTGTTTTTGTGGTATAATCATCCGCACACAATGGTTTCCCTAGTCCACTTCCTATCCTACTCAGTGCTTCCTTGCTCCAGCAGTTAAGTGGGAGGTTCGGAAGTTTCACCCATAAGGGAATGGTTCTTAGGACCTCCTCCTTGAAGTTGAAATCTGCCGACCACGCCCGGATGATCAGTGGTCTACTGTTCAAAGTGTAAGGACCTGAGCATGTGACCTCATTCCTCTCTTGAATACTACTAAACCGGATCACAAAATATCCATCCACATGATACAACACTTTAGGTTTAGCCACGAAATTCCAATGCATAGCGATGAATCTCTCAACCAACACAATCGAAGGTGCATTTCCGACTACATACATTATAAGAGCCTTATTCCATTGTAAATTCCCAGCTTCGAGGTCCTCTTTCAGCAGATGAACTACAATTTCGCCCTCTTCCAACACTGGTGGGACATACATAAGGTTCATACCTTTTGAAGCAAGTGTAGTACCCCCAACTAGTCCTGCCCAAGTCCTTCCAGTAGGCTCACAAGTAGCAACCCCAGTCATGACCCCTTTTTCAACACTGTTGGAAACTCTTTTAGGAGAGATCAGGGCTAATCCTGAATCGGCCTGAGTAGATCCAGTGTGTAACTCAGCTGGTGTCATAGATGGCATATTGGGAATCGATGGTTGCCGGACTTGTACCCTATTCACCACAAGTGAGGGTGGTGTATTCAGACCTTTACTACCACTCGGTATATCCATTCCTTGCAGATCAATATCTGTACATTTCTGCAGAGCTTGTTTGTTCTTTCCTTTACCAGTACCCTGTATTACCAATTGTTCCTTCCGATGCTGATTTTTCGTCGTCGCCGGTGATTTCTTTGCAGTTTTCCTTGGTTGGCCCCGTGCCATCGGGGTGGTGTGCAGGTTAGAGCCACCTAACGTGCGCCGAGAAAAGAAAACCCTTAATTAACGAATGTTTTTTATAACAATAAATTTAACAGTGCAAATAGTTCAAATCGTAAAAATTTCATGGGGTGTCCTATTTTGGTCGCCTCATTTGAGTAATACTCACCATATATTTTTTAAACAAATACTCAATATTAGATAACTTTCAGGTGAAATATTATACTTCTTTTTCGCTTTCACATTCAGACACATATGACTGAAACTTTTTTCAATTTTAACATGTGTTTCTGTCATGTATGACTGAGCACATATATATATGAAAAAATTGAAATGGTGTTAAATGAGTTTGTTAAATTTGTTGTTACATTGACAAATTGATTATTGAAGTTTGTTCTTTATGATACATGAAACTTATGTTTCAAATTTGAACTTATTTGGAGTAGATTGGGTGTTTAAATTTAAAAAATAAAATTATTATTTTTGGCAATAACTTTCAGACCCACGTGTCTAAAATTTTAGCTCATTTTTACATGTAGTTCATGATTGAAGTGCGAATTTGAAAATAAAATAAAATGGTGTTAAAAGAATTTGCTAGATTTGTGTGTTATTTTATAAATTGATGATTGTATCTTGTTCTTTATGATATATGAAACTTATGTTTCAAATTTGAGCTTACTTAGAGTATATTTGAGTGTTAATTTGTGTGTTGAATTATTGAAATTCGAAGAACAAATTATAATTTTTTGTTCGGACACACATATCTGAAATCTCAGCCTGATTTTACATGTATTTCAGTCATGTATGACTGAAGTGCAAACATACATGAAAAGATTCAGACATACATGATTGAAAATTTAATCAATTTTTATATGCACCTTAGTCAAAAATGTCTAAACTTTGACTTTTGCAAGTCATGCTAAATATCAGGCAAAAACATATGATGTTTAGCCTTCACAAGGCCACACTTTCATACGCGAATGTATGAAATTATCAAGCTTCAAACACGATAATCTGACTTCTTGCACAAAACGGGTAAACTTGTAAAAATATATATATAAAGCGGATATTAGTTAAATAGCAACATCAAACGCGGATATTCATACACTTCTTTGAAAACAAAGAGAGTTTACAAACCAATAGCATGTTCTCCAAGACTTTGAATTTGATAACACAAGCGAAGCTAATAGTATGCGAAGAATTAAGTCGTGTAAATGGCAACGACTTAATTTTTTTTTTTTAAAAAAAGGGTGAATCGTGAACGTTGTAATGACTTGCTAAGGAAAATTAAAAAGAAATAAATGAGTCGTTGAAATACGACTTAAATTATTTTTATCTTTTAAAAATTTGGACCCACAGACTACGTTTGGTGTGGGTCGTTAACCCAATGGTTTGTCATCAAGGATTGCACAATTTGCCCCTTTTGGTCTGTTTCAAATTTTGTTTGCCTTTTTAGTATTTTAACTTCAGAAAGCTGTCATTTAAGCTCCGGATTCATAACAATAGCCTACCTTAAACCTTCCTATGTGACCGTTTTTAAAACTTTACCCGAATCCCACACATAATTGCTAAATTTTCATTGTGCCCTCCAAGAGGTTAATTTCATTCATAACACACGATGAGAGTAGAGTTAAAAGTACAAATTCTAATCCATCAAACCTCCCTTTTTTTCAATACCAATAGTCGCGAAGCCTCTTCTGGTATCAGAGCTCAACAAGAAGCATGAAAAATTGTCGTGTGAAAAGAAATTGTGTTTGAAACATCAAGCAACAAACTTGCAACACCACCCCCACCCCTGTTAAGATCGAAATTGATAAGGCGTCATGCAGAAGCTAATAATTACAAACCTTAATGGCAATAAATTAGATAACAAAAGAAACTATACCAAAAAATATATTATTTGATATGATTTGATCAAGTCACCTGCATATTATAAAAACCAAAAAAAAAGCATAATAAAACTATTAAGAGAATAAATCTTCCTTAAACAAAACTCTTTAAACGACTGCATCGTGTATGTTATTATGTTATTGTGGGAAAGATTAATCTTCAATTTATACAAGTTCAAACTTTTCCTCCAAGAAATGATAAATATAGAAGAGTTTAATTAACCGAGGGCTGAAGTACCACTTCAGGAATTATAATTTGAAATCACATGAACTAGTAGTTATTACAAACTGATGTTTGCAAATTATGCCCGGTAATACATATACACAAAAACAGATGTACTTGTTAACAAACTGCAAAACTACACTAACTTGTAAATTAGAAGGGGGAAACAAGCAACACCACCACACCTCGTTTTCCTATTCTAATCAAGCCTCTTCTCCCCTGAAATACCCGGCTTTACAACCTCGTGGAGTGACTGATTGCTTTCTCCTTTTGTAGGTGCTACAACATGACTTTCACTTGCATCTAAAGACAGCTTCTCTAAATTGGCTTCATTGGTATCAGCAAGATTAGACAGGCCACTTTCATTTTCAGGTGCTTTAGACGGTCTTTCTCCCGACTCTGGAGCTGTATTGGGCAGGCCACTTCCATTTTCAGGTGTTTTAGGCAGCCTTTCTCCCGAGTCTAGAGCTGCTTCCATCTCCTCATACCTGGAAATGACTTGTCGGAGCTCATCATGAAGATTTAAAGCTTCAAACATCAACCCTTCATCCCCTGAGGTTGATTCCACAATTCTTTGTATAACTGCCAAAGACTGCTTGCAGTTCTCCAACAAGCTCATTGCCAGATCATCCTTCGGTAACACAAATTTATCAGCTCATTCATGTCTCACAAGGTCACCCCGCCCTTCAGAAGGCCCCCCCAAAAAAATAATAGAGACACACACAGAGGGGGGGGTAAAGGAATTTCAATTTCTTCAATGGAACATAAACTATGTTAAATCACACGCATAAGGAAGCTTTAACAACAGAACATCTTTTGTAAAAAATTAGCAACATGGCTTGATCAACTTGATGTTTTGGTTTATTTCCAATTGTTTTAGTGTCAATTGACCTTTACTTTTATCGTCCTTTGGGTGTTCTTACTAGTAAATATGCCCAGCTATGTTATTTACTTTTTTTAGAATGACTGCCATTTACTTTTGTTGTTTAGAAAGCTAGAGAAATGAATTTGAGCATTAAAAAGAACAACTTGTACTGAAAAGAAGCAAAAATTGGAAACAACCAAGTTGTGCATACCCGCAGTATAGCACAAGTATAGTGGAGAGTGTAATTTTTCTGAGCCTGGAAGAGAAGTGCAACAGGCACAGTTCAGCAGAAAAGCACAAGCATAGTGCAAATGTAAAATTTTGGGCGGAAATTCTGAGGGGTATTTTGATCCAAACAGAATGTTTACCCAACATAAAAGCTTCCTAACCCATTTTTTATGAGTTTCTACCCTTGGAGGAACGCCAAAACGTGGGGGAGACGAAGAAGCAAGGAGACAAGTTGGAGCTTGGGATTGGTTATAGAATTCCTTCTATTTCCTTTCATCTGTTGATTTCTATGTTGTTTTTGATGATTTGTGAGACTATTATTCCATGCTTGACTAACTTTCTTATTTCTACAGTTAGGGTACCTTGGCATGAACGTTGAAGTTGATATTGGTTCGATGAATTGGTTTATCTATTCGGGTTATTTATTCAATCTTAGCGACTGAGCGCAATTTTTTGATAGCTTGATCAACAACTGAACTCTATCTGTGAATCTTGATTTGAACTTGAAAAGAGATTTTTGATTGCAAAAAAAGTTGAATAGGACAAGTTCGTAGCCCTAGGTATTAGAGAAGTGATTTGAAAAATAAGGATGGAATATACCTATTTACCTCGGTCATCCATTTGTTACGGAAATTATTAGGGATCATTTGGTTGGGTTTTTTTTTTGGATTTGGTTGTTGGTTAGAGAGGAGTTATTCATGTCATAAAATTAGCACAACCTTGTATGTTGTTTGGTTACAAAAACGAGGAAAAATAATACCCACATAGAATCTAGCATAAGTGATACAATGTTTGGGTTGGTTTTTTCTTTTCCACATAAAACATAGCATTGCTAATACAATGTTCGGTTCATGTTTTTCTTTTCCGCATAACTAATACATGTATAAATTATGAGAGAATCTATGCATTATTTTATGCAGAATAGAAGGTGGAATAACTAATACATGAATAACTGCATAACTCTAACCAGCAACCAATGACTTAGTGCATTATTTATATCTCTACCCCATAGAAATATAGGGTTTGGAATAACTTGAAAAGACGAGTAGAAATCGGAAGATTTCTATGAGTAAAATTAGTCTTGTAGGTTAATAATCCTGATAAATTTAAGGTATCAAATAATTTGAAGACTTTAGCAGCATTGTCAAGTAAACACCATAACTATAGAAGCATTCATTCATCATAGTTATCAATCTTCAAGTGTTCGTTTGTTTAATTCATTATTATTTGCAATTCTTAGTTTTTCAACCGTCAACAGATAACCTTCTAACCTTTCTTAATTGGATAATTAGAATTACTTTATTTAGTAAAAAGTTAATCAAAAGTCTCAGTAGGAACGACACTTGATTCCTTATTATTTATTGCATGTGCTTTTGAGGACAATACAACTCAGTAGTGATGTTGATTAGAATTAAGCATTAATCTCATTTTAGATTTTATCACCAGACTTTTGTTCTTGCTTTTCACTTTTCAATTTATAGTGCTGGTGTCTGTGCCACTTTTGATGATCACAATGGGATTCAAGGAATTTGCTTCTTTTTCTTCTGCTTCCATGTATGTTTTTATCCTTAAATTCCAACATAGTGTACTTCGATTATTTCACTGAGTACGTGTTACTTCACTTTTAAATATGATCATATTCAAGATTTACGGATAATTACACTGACCTCCTTCCCATTTTATGATTAGTCAAGGAACCTTCGGCTAGCTTCAAAGTTTTACTAGCATTCCCAACTGAATGTTGCAAGCTTTAACTAATTGTATTAGTTTAAACTGGTCATTTCAACTTTAGTGATGGAACATCATACTATTTTTTTTTGTTTTTTGATAACCATGGTGTCCAGGCCAGCTTGCACGCACCTCGACTAATTCCACGGGATACCTGCCACCTCCCACCAGCAACCGGTACCAGGTACCATGTAACTCCGTCTAGGCGTCTACCAAGGCTAGAACAGATGGGAAGAAATCACCTAGAGTTTTGTCTCTACTGGGATTTGAACCTAAGACCTCATGGTGTTCAGCCCACTTCATTGATCATACTATGTTTACTACAGATTACCGAATAAATCTTATTTTTAATGTACCACAAAAAGTCCTTCCTGTCCATATCATTGACGTTGATCAATTAATGAGCATTACAAGGATTGTTACATTTTCACCCCTTTAGTATAGTATTAATGACTATTATGCCACTATAAACTGATTGTGCTCAAGGGAAGTGCTTCTTTCAAGAGACTCAGAAAATGGAGACTGATAATTATGGCAATACTCCAATCAAAAAGATAATTGCTGAAAAGTCCTCAAATATAAAAGTCAACATGGCTAAAAAAGGGAGGTTTTGGTGATGCCATCTTAAGCAAACGAGAAGGTTGGTGTAATTCTGAAAAGTAAGGAGGAGGTCCTTGGGCTACGTGTATTATTTGCACAAAGTGCTGAAGTTCTGACAAGACCCTGCCATAATGAAAATTGTTCTATGAAAAGAAAAAGGATGGCATGAAGACGAGAATTATAAAAGGAAAACAAGTGTGTGCAGATGTCAGATCTCTAAATTTTTGGTTTATTTCTATTATTTCGGAACCTTTAACAATTAGTTTGATAAAGTAGTTTACTTGCCATCCCTGACATTAAAAATTATTTACATTCCCCGTTCCTGCATCCTGCCCACCCCCACCACCCTGCATGACATATAAGAATAACTAAAGATAATGTCAATTATTTGAGACTCCCCTCTAATTTAAGGAAACTAATTAGACCTTCATTTTAGTTTAAACAATTTTATAGTCTCTCAAAAATTAGACATATTCATATATATTCTTTGAAAAGCTCCACTTAAATGGTAGATGTCATCAATATGCTATTATCGTCAACTTTAATCCCGTCAACGCTCTCCAAAAGACACTCTTCCCTGTTGAGCTTTGATCCCCTCACCCACACATAAACTCTATTTCCTTGTGAACTCACATTAGTCACCACCATCCTTTAGACCTTAACCTTCGTCACATACCTCCTCGAGTCCTCGATACCTATCATGTCCCTACTATTGGTTTGTTTATCTTTTCTTTTTCTCAGTGTTGTTGTCTTGTTATCTCATCCTGAAACCCCTTTAGGATCTTCTTTTTCCTTTTCTTTCCTTCTTTTGTCCATCTTATATAATTCTTATGATTGAACGAAAATGAGGTATTGGATCTACTTGGCTTATGCTTTTTGGTGGAAGTAAAAGAATGTTGATTCAAGTACTTGGGGATTGGTGAGAAGATAGACTTTGGACTTGACTCAACCCCATAAGCGAACTTGTGACTGTGAGGATTGCCCAAGACCATATAGGATCAACAACTCATTCCCTCAGCCACTGTGGACATTCTAACCCCCTCTTCCCTCTCCTGCTCACCAGGGCTAGACCTCTAGGGCTAGGCATCTGGAATGTGAACAATATAAGGCCCATATTGGGTTTGGTTTGAGATAATGTTAAGAAGATGTGATATTAGGTCTAAAATTCATCCACCAAAGGAAGCTCGTAAAGTAAGCATTGCCCAAGATCATATAAGTAGACTCATTCCTTCAACAACCAATGTGGGACTTTCTAATAGGGGTTAAGGAAGAAAAATATGGGAGAAAAGCTTCTCAAGGATTTGGAGATGGGTGAAGCAAGTTGTTGGACTAGGAAGCAGAAGAAAATTTATTACACAGAAATGTAGTTCAGTTATATCATGATTCTATCATGAATCTGAATCTGGTTGATCTATTCCATATGCATTGAGTATGTGTAGCACCAGAATATCTATGGACAACCTTTTTAATGGTCTCCTTCTATGGCTAGTCGGGGAGTACCAGAGCTGAGTTCTCTTCGAGGCTGCAGTCAGAAGCTCTGTCCTAGCTTTTTAAAAACAAAAAAAAATTGTTAAGAGGCTTTCTAGTTTATGTTTCTTGTTATTTCCTTTTTGGCCCGGGGAGGGATTCAATTTTTTTTTCCCTTGGATGATGCTGCCGGTGGTGTATCACAGGAAAAGACAGCCCCTCATAGGATATCTTGGGCGCCCTATTCATAGCAGATGGAACAACAATCCTAAAAGCTGAAATGACTAGATCAAAAGCTATTTTGGAATATATTCTTTCATGTGCTCACAAGAGAACTATGGCAATACTACAATTAAAGAAACTCCAAGAAAATGACATTTTAATATGGATATAAACTTCAATCATAAGACGTAAAATTATCTCCATTCTACTCCGACATTAGTAGGAGATTTCTCTATTTTTATTTAAACTAGAGGGGAGGTCTACTTATTTTGTTAAATTTATTCACTTTCAGCACAAAAGGTTTTGTTTTTCTTTTGGGTCAATATATATATTTTTTAAAATTATTTTGGTCAATATCTTAGAACCTTTTGTGCTGAAAGTGAATAAATTGTAAGAAATAGAGGCGGAAAAAGGAAGTTGGTGCTCATGTCTAAAACGTTGGTTCCTTAAGGGAACGAAGTAGTTAAGTTTTCTTTCTTGGATGATGCTGCTGGTGGTGTATCACAGGAAAAGATAGCCCCTCATAGGATCTTGGGCACCCTATTCATAGCAGATGGAGAACAACAATCCTAAAAGCTGAAATGACTACACCAAAAGCTATTTTGGATTACATTCTTTCATGTGCTCACAAGAGAACTATGGCAATACTACAATTAAAGAAACTCCAAGTAAATGACATTTTAATATGGTTATAAAATTTTAATCAAAGGATGTAAAATTATTGTCATTCTACTCTGACATTAGTAGAAGATTCCTCTATTTTTATTTAAATTAGAGGAGGAGAGGTCTAAGATATTGAGCAAAATAATTTTAATAAAAGATATTGACCCAAAATAAAAACAAAACCTTATGTGCTGAAAGTGAATAAATTGTAAGAAATAGAGGCGAAAGATATTAGGAGAAAATTTTTGTTGTATGACTTCACAAAGAAGTTGGTAAAAGAAATTTAAAAAAGCAGTTGGTGCCCATGTCTAAAACTTTGGTTGCTTGTAGACCATATACGTCTTAAACAATTTTTCTACACCGACTTGGTGTTGAATAATAAAATCTGTTAAATTATCACCCAGAAAGAGAAAAGTCTGACATTGTTTCCTGGTGGAATCAGCCATGAACAAAGTTGTTGCTAATTGGAAATTAACCTGCTTTAGAGCTGTAACTTAAATTCTTTCAGAAATTCATGCAGCAAATTCAAGAAGAGACACACAAATCTGCTACATATTTTTTTTTATTGTTTATTAATGAAAATTTGTTGACTATACCAAGAAAAAAGCCATTGGTTCCTTACTAAGCCAGAATCAAACAAACTATTTGCTTATAGGAAGCTAACTTGCTAGTTGCTATAGAGTAGTAAATTCAATTGTTTCAGAATCATGCAGCAAATTCAGGAACATGTTAGTTCAGCAGGTTAAGATATAGCCGTCATGTTTTTTTTTTGGATAAGTAAATGTAACCCTCAAGTTTAATTAATATAACAAGAGTTTCTTCAATTTTCAACTTGGTTAGATGGGCATTTCACAGTGGAAAAGCTAAGAGACCTAACTACTCCTACTATATAGTAAAAGATCATAGATGACTGAAAAATTGAACAGTACTAGTCAAAGTAATGGGGTAACAAAACTTAGTGTCCAGAATAACTGGAATAGAAGAAGTGGAAAAAACGGAGGGCAGAGGACCACAGTGAACTAAAAATCTACAACATAGTGAAGCATAACCAACAAAATGGAGGAGATAAGAGAGTAACCTTGATGGGCTTTGGTTCAACTTCAGAATTCAATATGCTGGAAAGGATCTCAAGACTGTTCCGTGTAACTACAAGAAATTCCTTCTTCTCTTCAATGGATTCACCAATGTAAGTGGTATGCTCATGATTCCGCAACCCTGTATCAGGGATAGGGTAGCTTTCAGGTGGTGAGAGTAGCTGCTCATTCATATGCGACTCCAGGGGATATTGCCTCTTCAAGTTCTATCAAAATGAAAGAAAGATAAGCGCCTTTATCCTTTGGATAAATAAGGCATGCAATATGCAGATGTAAATTAAGCCATGAATTCAAAGATCACTTGCTAGTTTACCAACATGCGTCAAAGTCCATCTAGTCTGATTTTAGAAGTTAGTAAACATTATCATAAGATGCAACTAAATGGTCTACAATGTGCAGCCCCCACCCCTCCTCTAAATGTCCAATCCGTTGCACCCTACACAGTTGTTTTCATCAGGTGAACACTCTTAAAGGAAAAGAGTAGGCCTCAACGCAGAGATGTCCGCGAAAAGGCATAAAACTGAATATTTACGATACAAAAGAATCAAGCAATAAACAAAACAATGTCATACGAGCATTTTGATAGCATCTCCAGCAAGAATAATCAACAATTATAACATTCATGCTCCTTAGCCCTTGCGGAGACGCTGTTACAACCATATATTCTCACTGTTAACTAACGTCTAACATGTTGTCTTGTCCCTGACATCTACATCTAATAGAGGAAAGAACACTTTTCACCCTTTCGCTCCGCACTTTCAACACCACCCCATCCACAATAATAAGGATTAATGGAAGAGAGAGAGAGAGAGAGAGAGAGAGAGAGAGAATTCCAGATTCACCTATTTCGCCAGAATACATGAGAAAACATTTCCAAGGACTTGCTATTGCTATCAATGAACAACACCTCCTTTCCCACTCTCTCGCACCTCAAAAAAAAATTAATCTAGGAAAATAAATGAAAGAATAACAGAATTCTTTAGTTGCATGAGCAAAAAGCCAACTTGAGATATTGCCTCGATATGCCTATTTTCTAGTCCATTAATATTTACAGAGTCCTGCCATATAAAATTCAAACCACCATCTCTTTTGCTTCTGGTGCTTAACTCAGCACAAATGAACCACCTATATAAGGCTGATATAAACAAATGTTTGAAACATGCCTGTACCTCTAGTTTTAAATAATCCCTAATTTGCCTTAAAAGAGATCAATTATAGCAAAACTAATTAAAATGATTTGGACTCAAACAGAGCGAAATGATTACAAAGAATTCATACAACTCTAACTTAGACGCTCTGTTGATTGATTGGATGTTGATAAGTGCTGTTACAAGACACTTCAAACATAATAAGGAAGCATGATAAAAATAAGAGCAAGAATACAAAATCCACATAAAATACTTGGCCTTTCCACAAAAGAGACATAAAGCTTATACATGTAATACAAACATTTCGTAAAAATAGCCTAGAGTTTTACCATGTAAGTTTGACGAAAGACAGGC
This sequence comes from Jaltomata sinuosa, assembly GCA_003996215.1. Lineage (NCBI taxonomy): Eukaryota > Viridiplantae > Streptophyta > Magnoliopsida > Solanales > Solanaceae > Jaltomata > Jaltomata sinuosa. The sequence continues at coordinate 1,523,815 of QJPP01000024.1, forward strand.
AAGTAGCTAAGGTCCTCGGACTCGCCCCAAGCAGTAATAAGCTCCATAGCCTTGATGCGATTCCCACTATCAGTTTTAGGATCATCAATCATTTTAACCATATCATCCAACACCTTTTCGGACGCCACTTCAGAAAAAACTTTTTCGCAATTAGAGGTACAAGTCTCCAGCAAATCCAAACTCAACCTCTGTGTCACTGTGTTCTTGGACAAAACTAACTTCTTCTTAATCGTTTTAACGATTTCCGTCCCGTTAAACTCCTCACTGTTGATCATCCCGCAAATTCGTAGGTTCAAACTCCAATTAGGCTCCTCCATAGTCTCTAAAGTGGCTTCGTCTACCATTTTGGATTCTGGGGTTGGACCTTGAAGAATTTCTTTCATTTTTGCGGATACCATTCTGCTCATTTGGGCTCCTCCAGTTTTCAATCGTTCGCCAAGTGATGAAGAAGCCATTTTCAGCTTATCCAATTTGTCCATGTTTCTTGATTAAGGTTATTTGGGGTTTGATTCTAATTTTGTACGTTGGAGGGGGGAAAAGGGAAAGTTTCCTTGATGATGGGGGTTTGACAATTTGGGATTCAAGGTTGCCGACACATTCTTCTACTGCGACTTTTGATACTTTTGATAGTACTTATGTTTTAGTTTTACTTTTCTCCGTTTCGTAATACAAAAAAATGAAAACAAAAATATACTATTCCAAAACCCAATCTATTCTTTTCTTTTCTTTTCTTTTTTTTTTGTTAGAAAGACTATAATTTTATTATAACTAGAATATTTTGTTATTACTTTCGTTTCAATTTATTTGTCTTACCTTTTTAATCTATTTTAAAAATAATATTATTATTTTTTGACAATTCTTTAAAGTCATGTTTAAAACCACGAGATTAAAATATATTTTGATACATTCTTACTTATATTTGTGTTTAAAATCTCAAAATTCAGAAAAGAAAAAATTTCTCACTCTGTAATATGTATCAAATCAAAATCAAATAAATAAATTAAAATGAAGAAAGTATAATTTAATTTGTCATACATAATATTTAGATAACTATTTTGATACAAAGATAAAGCAAAAATAGAGGAACATCATAAAGTAAAAGTTATCCAAAAGAATATCCTTGTTTCATAGTATTTGATTAGAACATTTACTACCTTATTTTCTTTTTTAAATATGTATTTTATGAAGGAAGTATAATTTGATTTGCGGTACATAGTATTTAGATAATTATTTTATATAAAGATAAAGCAAAAATTAGAGGCACGTCATAAAGTAAAAGGATAATTTCAAATACCTCTCCTCATATTTTGCTCTGCTATCACAATGACCTCCTTCGTGATTTATAATATTACAAAAACCATTCTTATTTTGATTTTTTTGGTAACAATTCTTTTAAACTATTTATTTTTAATGTAAATAATTATATTTTGACTAATTTGCTCTTTTTTAATATTAAACTTTAACGAGTACTTGTCACGACCTAAACCACCGCGAGTGACACCCACCCAAAACCTCCGGATGAGCGAACCAATAAAACAACCAACACTTAGCGAAACTAATAGCTCAAAACCAGTTGCATTAAATAAAATTAGCATTCACAGCTAAAATAACTAATAATAAAGATCCTGCAGAAATATACCCTTAGAATCTTAAAGTCGTGTACCATTGTCTAGAGTGCGAGGATGCAACCCCAAAAATAAGAAGTCTAAGTTTGAAACAATGGACTAGAAGCAAACTAGACGAGACGATGGTAGCCTGAAAGAAGCAGCTCACTTTTGGATTCTGGAAATGTCGGGACTACAACTGAGGTCGCGTAGCAGCCGCCAGAATATGTCATGTACTCACAAAAGGAAATCAAGTGCAGTATCAGTACACAAAAACTACAGTGTATTGGTAGGATCATCGGACAACTCCAATAAACAACATATGAACATTAAACTAAAGCTGAGTAAAGCAGGACAAACATGTATAAACAAGCCAGCAGTATAACCCAAACTCTCAGTCCTCTGCCTAACTTACCAACTACATGAGCATGTCCAACAACCACCACGACAACAACGACATATGCAAACAACCACCCCTTTTCGGGTAACTCGAACCCACCAAGGATTCCTAGAACAACACTTCTAGTGTCTAACATGCCATCCCGGTCTACACAAAGACCAACCCCACATTAAAGTACAACCACTCGGCCACTCATGGGCCAATATGCAACAATCACATTTCAAGAAACAACCCAATCCACTCATGAAATCGTCAACAGAACAAGGTCAAATAAGTATAATCAAGCTCGTACCAGGCGTGGTACCCGAACCAACCATTATAGAACCCGTACCAGGCGTGGTACCCGAGTCAACCGATATATGTATTCCATACCAGGCGTGGTACCCGAGTCAATCGATATGTGTATCCCATACCAGGCGTGGTACCCGAGCCAACCGAATGTCACACACAATCCAATAATCAACAATAATGAACACAACCACACTTATAAACCAACAAGTAATAAAGACAAGTTCATTTCACATGATTGACAACCGTATATTTAGACATTCATAATTTCATCCCCTAAACCATGCAATGAACATACAATACTAAGCAACAGTTACAATGTACACATATCGCAAATGGGAAAAAACAACCATCACCTACCTCGAATAGCCTGAAAGCTCTACTGGACTGGAGTCTTCCCATTTTCCGAAGCTTTCGCTTGCCCTTGGTCTAAAAATCATTACACATAATACCAAAATCAGTCTAAGTGGCCTAATAATCCCTGGATTATACCTAAATCCTAATTCATGTCAAACCATGATCATTCCACCCATCACAGGGCCTTCCCACTATTAATTCGCCTAAAAATACTATTTTTACGGATACATTAAGCAAATTGTGGTGAATAAGTCATGAATGATCAATTATAAATAAGACCCAAAAAAATTTACACCCTAGAATCCCCATTAAATCGGATTCTACCTTCTTAGGTCAAGCCAAACCTTCCCCCAAACCCGCAATTATCGATTCTAAGGTCCGGAACTCGAAGTACTAAAGTAGGGAAGTAAAATCCTTACCTTTACGATGACTTTTAGTGAAAAATTGAGTTGAAGTCGCCCAAATCGCCTCTGCCCTTTCCTAAAACGTTCTTGAATAATTCTAAATATTTTTAGGGAAGTTTTTGCATTTACAGTGACTTAATCCATTATAGTAGTCCCCCCCTCCGCTATAGCAGTGCCACCGTAGCGGAACTCGCTCGCTATGGCGGTGTTAAACGCCTTGACTTTCGCTATAGCGGTTATTGTTGTAGTGCAGTGTCAACCGCTACAGTGGTTGATATGAAATAGAACCTCAAAAAATCCCCTAAAATTGCCTATTTTACTACACACTTCAAACCTTGATGTTCCAAACCAACCCTTTCACGTCAACTTCGATATCGGGAGTTCTACTCACCCAAATCCACTTTCGAAAATTCCATAGACTCCTTATTGCCTTAGCTAACAGAAAAACTAGCTCAACCTTAGACATTTTACCCAATCCTTTCCCGGATTTTCCTAGATCACACCTCGCTTATAAATTGTCTGAGACTAGCCTAGCCTAAAATTTCTAACTCCCAAACCCGGAAGTTTTCTAACCCATTTTTCACACGAATAGTTTATCCATAATGACGGAATAGGTCATTACAATAGATACTAATTTACCCAGCGTTCGTCCCTAAATGATCAAACCCAAAAAGATGAGAGAAAAGAGAGAAAAGAGGTACTGAATCCTCAAACAAGTGAGGGTACTTGTCCCACATGTCCTTCTCGGTTTCTCAAGTAGTTTCCTCAATCAGGCAATGCTTCCATTGAACCTTTAACAATCTGATTTCCTTTGTCCTTAATTTTTGGATATCCCGATCAAGAATAGCAACCGGCTCCTTCTCGTACTGAAGGTCCTTGTCTAGCAAGATTGAATCCCACTTAATAATGTATTCTCCATCCTCATGATAGCGCTTCAGCATAGATACATGGAAGACTGGATGGACTCCGGACAAACTGGGAAGGAGTGCTAACCTGTAAGCGGCTGGCCCTAAAATCTTGAGAACCTCAAAGGGCCGATGTACCGAGGACTAAGCTTGCCTCTCTTGCCAAATCGTATTACCCTTTTCATTGGTGACACCTTTAACAAAACTTGTTCACCAACTTGGAAAGCTATATCCCTTACCTTGCGATCTACATACTCTTTCTGCCTGCTCTGGGCTACTAGCAACTTCGTTTGAATACCCCTCACCTTTTTCTGAGCTTTCTTCACCAAGTTAACGCCCAAAGGTTTTACATCGCCTGCCTCAAACCACCCTATGGGTGATCTACATCCCCTCCCATAAAGTGCCTCGAATGGTGCCATATCAATACTGGAGTGACAGATGTTGTTGTATGAGAGCTCACACAATGATAAAAACTAGTCCCAATGGCCCCCAAAATCAATTACACATGCTCTCAGCATGTCCTTCAACACCTGAATCGTCCTCTTCGACTGACCGTCTTTTTGAGGGTGAAAAGTTGTGCTGAAAGTGAGTTGGGTGCCCAACTCTTCGTGCAACTTGCCCCAGAACTTGGAAGTAAACTGCGTACCTCTGTTTGAAATGATGGAGAGTGGCACCCCATGTAATCTCACAATTTTCTTAACATAAATCTTGGTCAACTGATGGGAATTATAATCCACGCTGACTGGAATGAAATGAGCTGACTTGGTCAGCCTGTCCACAATAACCCAAATGGAGTCATACCTTCCCAAGGTCTTAGGAAGACCTATCAAAACATTCATGGCTATCCTTTCCCACTTTCCCTCGGGAATAGGCATCCTCTAAAGCAATTCTGCAGGCCTTTGGTGCTCATACTTAACCTGCTGACACTTAGACACATAATTAGCTATGTCCCTCTTCATCCCAGGCCACCAATAAAGTCGCCTCAAGTCCCGGTACATTTTGGTTACGCCTAGATGAATTAAATACCATGAACCATGAGCTTCCAACAACACATTATGTATCAAGTCATCAACCCGGGGGACACAAATCTGCCCTCTAAAGATTAACACTCCACCGGTGTCCAGTGTGGCATCTCGGGCCTCTCCAGACACCATCTTATTCCGAATCTTGTTCAATTGAGCATCCTGAAATTGTTTGGCTTTGATTTCCTCCAGAAATATGATTTAACCTCAATACTGGCCAACACCCTACCCTGTTCTGAAATGCCCAACTGCATGAACTTGGATTCTAGAGCCCGAATCTCCCTAGCCAAGGGTCATTTGAATACCCCCAAACAATCCAAACTGCCCATGCTAACCGCTTTCTGGCTCAATACGTCTGCCACCACATTAGCCTTACCTAGATGATACAGGATGGTCACATTATAGTCCTTCAACAATTTCATCCACCTCCTCTGTCTCAGATTCAAATCTTTCTGTGTATACACATGTTGCAGGCTGCAATGGTCTGTGAATATTTCACACTTGACACCATAAAGGTATTGTTTCCAAATCTTGAGTGCGAAGACCACCGCTTCTAACTCCAAATTGTGGGTTGGGTAGTTCTTATCATGGGGCTTCAATTGCCTTGGAGCATATGCTATAACATTCTTGTCCTGCATCAACACAGCACCCAAACCCAAATGTGAAGCATCACAAAATACAATGAAATCCTTACCTTCAATCGGCGATGATAAGATAGGAGCTGTAGTCAGAAGTGTCTTTAGCTTTTGGAAACTTTCCTCACACTTGTCAGACCAAACAAAAGGTACCTCCTTCGGAGTCAACCTTGTCAAGTGAGTAGCAATGGAAGCAAAGTCCTTGACAAACCTGCGATAGTAGCCTGCAAGCCCCACAAAACTCCTAACCTCAGTCACAAATCTAGGCTGGACCCAACTCTTAACTGCCTCGATCTTTCGGGGATCCACCATCACCCTTTTTTCTAAAACCACGTGCCCTAAGAAGGAAACCGAAGACAACCAAAATTCACACTTTGAAAACTTGGCATACAAATTCTAGTGCCTCAATATTTCCAGAACAATACGAAGATGCTTTGCATGCTCCTCCTTACTCTTGGAGTAAATCAGAATATCATCTATAAACACGATTACGAACGAATCCAGAAATGACTTGAAGACACCATTCATCAAACTTATGAAAGTCGTTGGTGATTGGTCAATCCAAACAACATTACAAGGAACTCATAGTGCCTATACTGAGTCCAGAATATTGCCTTAGGTATATCCTCCGACCTAATATTTAGCTGATGGTACCATGAACTCAAGTCAATTTTTGAAAACAGGGAAGCACCCTACAACTGATCAAAAAGGTCATCTATACAGGGTAAAGGATAATTATTTTGGATGGTGACCTTGTTCAGTTGCCTGTAGTCTATACACATCCTCATACTACCATCTCTTTTTTTCACAAACAATAACGGAGCACCCAAAGGTGAAGCAATGGGACGAATAAAGCCCTTATCTAAAAGTTCCTGAAGCTGAGTCTTAAGTTCCTCCAACTCTGCCGGAGCCATATGATAAGGAGGAATAGAGATTGGGCGAGTGCATGGCTCTAAATCTATGAAAAAATCGATATCCTTATCTGGAGGCATGCCAGGTAAATTCGCTGGAAACACCTTCTGAAATTCAGAAACCACTTAAACATACTCAATCGAAGAGGACTCCACACTAACATCCCAGAAATGAGCCAAGAAGGCTGAACAACCTTTCCACACCAACTTCCTAGCCTGAACAAAGGATATAATCTTCGCCGGCTTAGACCTGTACACACCTTCCCACTCTAATCTATCCTTACTGGGAATTTATAGAGTTACTATCTTAGAATTACAGTTTAACATAGCATGATACAGAGACAGCCAAGTCATATCCAAAATAACATCAAAATCCAGCATATCCAGAATAACAAAATCTACCTAAGTCTACAACCCCATAAACACCACAGAACAAGTACAATACACATGGGTTACTACCACAGACTCCCCGATCAGGGTAGAAACATGAGTAAAGGAATCAAGGATATCACAAACCAAATCCAAACCCAAAGAAAATTTTACAGATACATACGAATAGGTCAAACCTAGATTAAACAATACAAAAGTCATTCAGTCACAGACTAGAATTGTACCTATTATTACAGCATCTGATGCCTCGATATTAGATTTCCCCGGGAATGTATAACAATGGGCCCTGTCATTAATCTGTGCAACCTCTCTGTTTGGCTGCGCTATTTCCCTGCCCACGCCACCATTCCCTCTGTTCCTACGGCCTCTCTGAAAATTACCTCACCCACCCTATAGACATTCCCTGCTATTGCCATCTCTTCCTACCGGAACCACAGCCTTAGTCTGCTACTGAGTCAATTTTTTGCCTGTCTATGAGGGAATTCCCTCTTGAAGTGACCCAAATCACCGTAATGGAAACATACATGGTCAAAAGGAGGCCTGCTAGTAGAAGTATAAGAAGCTCATTGGCCTCTAGGAGCATAAAACTGCTGACTGGCTCCTGGACGGCCACCTGCAGAAGCTGGCAAGGCTGACTAAATAGTGTTTTACGAGAAAATGGACTTATCATTATAAATCATTTCGAAAATCTAAGTTGAAGTTTCAAAACATTTTCAATTAAAAGCAAGAGTCGCCACTTAGTTTTTATGAAGTAAAATCCAAGAAAAGACTTATAAAAAATCTTTTAAAGTCAAACAGATATAACTTTAAAAAATTAAGAGATTTTGGGCAAGAGGTTCCTATTAATATTTCGAGAAGGTTTTTAAGGCACTCGAAACATTCGCTAACTTGCAGTTATCCGGACTTGTTTGAAAATAACTTATTTTTGACTAACTCTTGAAAAAAGGTCTTGTTTGTTTTGAAAAGATATGCGAATTATTTGATAAGTAAACAATTTGACTAAAATAAATGAACCACGCTTTGAAACATATGATAATCGATTTGGAAACGATAAATTCTTTTCAAGAAAAGTGATAAGCAAGCTTTTGCACTTTGAAGCTTTAAGGAAACAATCCTATGTGAATAAACTAATTAGACAAGTAAATTTGATTTAATGAAAAGCATTTAAACAAGAATGATTCTTCCTTTGGGGATTTCAACTAAGTTAAAAGTGTGAGTCCAAATAATACAAAGATAATTCTAACTTAAGCAAAATATAAAGAGTTTAAAGGGAGAGAAGAAATTAAGCCTTTTGGCTCAATAATTTTGGACTTTAGACCAAATAAAACCTGTCCTAAACAATTCTAAATTTGGGCTTTAAATTCACTGCTGCGACAATTATGGACTTTTAGTCCAATTTCTCAAACTTTTCCCATTTTTATGTGTTGCTGCTGCTGCTGTATTTAACCATGGGCATTGGCCCACTCTTATTTCAGTCATTTTGGACTGCTATTGTTGCTGCCGTTTTATGGGTTTAACCCATTTTCATCTTCCACCTGTAACCAGCTCCAATTTGCTTCGTGAAATCAGTTTTTTTAGGACTTGGAAGGGCTTTACTCGAGAGGTTGGTTTGGTTCATTGACCCAGCCAGATGATGCAAGGAGATGGATGAAGTCCGAAAGGACTCAATCGAGGTGTTTCATGCAAAGAAAAAAAAACAGATTAGCATGTGCAATGAGATAAAGAACAAAGACTAGCATCCATTAGTGAGCTAATTTTACAAGTTTTCGAGGAGATCAAACTGAAAGCGGATATGGAGAAAAACCAAGAATTCATGTCAAAGATTCATTGAAAGATATTTAAGAATGATCATGATGGAGAAAGTTCAAAAAAAGTACTAGGGTAATATGAGCACTAAATGGCCTAAGTCATTTACAGATCAACATATTGAGCTTCTTTTAAATGATCATAGGTTCTATTCAAACACATCCTAATGGTCTTTTACGCAGTATATAACTATATACATATATCAAAAGAAAAGAATTCTAGCACATAGCTACTCATGCGTGACACTCAGCAATGAAAGTCTCAACAAACAAAGATTTAAAGGCTGATACAACTTAATCGAGATAAAAAGAAGAATAGGTTTGAGGAAAGGAATCACTTTCTAATTCCATACACAGATTTGAGATTTAGCGAATGTATTGTGCCAATCAAGTAAATGGTCTACCATATGGGAACTCATTTTATCACAACGAGCTTAAGGATTTGTTGAGGCATAAACCAAGTTGCATACAAGAAACAAATGTATACGTATCGTCTTTCACCTTTGTTAGGAAGACTGTGGACTAAGGATTAAGAGTCCTGGGAATCGATCAGTTATATTCCATAAACAAACACATCACAAAAAGGAGCATAACTTGAGTTGCATTTTGAAGATCTTGAGAATAGCTAAAGAGCTGTCACAAGACCTTGGTTCTTGGTTCCTCTAATGGTATTGTAGCCCATGGACGAACCTATAACAGGGCTCGAATGACGTCAGCCCTTACTTGGGCGACTATTTTGCCAAAAAGGGACAAATGAATAAAATACACATTCAAATAAACAAGACTGTGACGGTAAGCTAAACCAAAGGCATCAAAAATATTATACTTCTTAACTTAAATATGAGCTTCTCCTATCTTTTACATACTACACATTGAAACAAAAAAGGAAACAACACCTCAACCAAACAAGTTGAAACAATACCAAATAAAAGATGGGAATATCAGGTTTTTGAGAGTATCTGAGACGAGCCAAACTAGTAAGTTTAGAGCTTATCCCAAACTTAACCATTCTCCAAATAGTTCAAAAAACCACCATTTCTCAATTACACAGACTCAACACATCATTCAAAACAGCAACCCAAACGAAAACCCAAACTATGACTAATCAATTCACAAAAAAAAAAACAAGTGTGATTCATGAATACACACAGCCATTTTGAACGTGGGAAGAACAGAGAACAATGAAAAAACAAACGAAAATTTGAGAATTTTAGGGGTTAACAATCATTTCAACTGAACAGATTTTAAGCTAATACTCATAATTTTCAATACCAAGTCCAAGCAAAACAGCCTAAAACCAGCAGGTATATCTATAAGAGATCATCTTTTACATCGTATTGAATGAGCAAACGAGAAACAAGAACAAAAGAAGATATGAGGGATTTACCTCTTTTGGAGCAGCGTCTGGGACTATGAGCTTCGTCGGAAACAACCCTTAACCACCGAGGCTTAGCTTGTTTTGCCGGAAGAACTCGAATTTTTGTGTTTATATCTGAAACTTTCAATTTCTTTGACGGGTTTAGAGAGTGGTTCTCCAAGAAAACCCAAGGGATCGAAAGCCAGCCCCTAATCCCTCCATCTTAAAGGGTATTTATAGGGGAAAGGGGTGAAAATGGGGGGAAACTATGGGTAGGAAGCTTGAAGAAGAATTTCGAATTTGAGCTCCTCCCATCCGAATTGCACCACGTCTGTACTATCTTAGTACAAATTTGAGCTAATTTCGCCGCGATTTTAGGGGAATGAACATTGGAGGAGCCAGCTGGACAATTTCTAGGTTCTTCTAGAACCTGGACAGCACACGCCCTTCGTACAAATAGATGGATTTTGAGATGAAACGGAGTGGATTTGGACGATGTTTAGGAATTTTGACGGAGGGATGACGATTTTTGTAGTTTAGAGGGGATTTGATGTCGTTTGATATTGTTGTTGCAGCATTTTGAGCTATTGTTGACGGAGAATGTAATGGGTGGCGTCGTTATCATCGCCTGTTCTTTGAGAGAGAAAAAGACAAAGGCGTCATTTGGTTTGTTGTGAGAGGAGAGAAAGAGAAAGAATAGAATAAGGGTGTGTGAGTATAAGTGAGTGTGTAGAGGTGGACCGGGTCAAGCGGGTTAGGGAATTGGGCTGGGGCGGATTGCAGGTGGATTAGAGAGGGGGAAATGAAGTGGGTCGGTGGGTTGGATGAGTTGCTGGTGCCCAATTGCTGGCAAATATAAGGAAGTGTAGAGTTTGCTTATAATGGCCACATTTGCAAAATGTGGACATTTCAACCTTTAGGAGATAGCCATATTAAAAGATTTTAGGGAAATTCGACTAGGATTTAAATGATTTTAAAGATTTAGGCTAGAATAGCAATAAAGACGAACAAATTACAATTAACCTTGAGCTCAATCAATATAAAAAATTTGAAATAATTATCGTATTTAACATATAATTACCTCTTTTACAATTATGAAAATTAATTTCTCAATTAATTCCTCATTTTGAACTAATTGGGAGGAAAATCAAGTGTTTAATCTTTTAAAAGGATTTTCTTATAAAATTAATCTTTAAAATAATTCTTTAAGTAAACTTATATAAATTTCACATAATTAAATATGAAAAATATAAATTGTTACTCAGAACTATTATAAAGCTGATTTGAAAATATTTTATCCCTTTTTACAAAAATAATTATTTCAAAAATTGTTTAAAGTTTTAAAAAGGCTCAAGATTAATTCGTAATGTGGAGGGTAAAAATTGGGTGTCAACAACTGCCCTTCCCTTTGGGTAGGATGGATGTAAAGAACCCTGAGAAAAGGGAATTGACGTTCCCAATTTTATCCGATCACAGATTCATCTTCAGGAAGCGGTTGGTTCTAGCACGAATCTCAAGGAATCATGGCCGAACTCTGGTATCGAGTTTCCTACATATCTTAGGCTATATGAGAATTCAGGTCACTTGTAGTTCAAGATGCTTGATTTTACGCACGACGTTTCCAAATTATCTCAGTTTTAGAGTACGGAGAGATCGAAAAGCTGGGGAGTAAGGGGATTGGGGGAGTTAGGAATGCAGCCGAGTTTTCAACATAGAGCCCACCTACATATCAGGACTTAGGAATCAGGCTGCTTGTAGTTCGACTCAATCGGTGGAAAAGGTAATCTTTATGTCAAGACGACCTTTGGCTCGGGATGAGTGACAAATAATTTGAGCTTATAGAAAAGAGGCTTGTAACCTCTCAACTATGAATGTGGTATACTTCACACCCATAAATAAGATTTTACCTGGACATAATTTCTAAAGCTCGAGGTGTATCATTACTCGGATTTGAAAAGAAGGAGTATTGCTTCCAGCGCGAGTTCAGAAGGTACACTGGATGCGAAACTAAGACCCAAAGATAGAAAAATACCCACATGCCTTCTAACAGGGGTGTGGTTTGATGGCGGTGAAAAGTCATTCCTCAGCTCGCGTCCAAAGAGTTTGGTATTCCTCTTCGGACTATGTCCAGTTCGCTGCTAAGAAAAAGTTCCACGTTGTGATGCATCCTTTTCGGTGTAGTCCGCACCTGTGGTTTTGCTTTGAGAATTTCATCATTCTCGGATGCTCTCGACAATATCTCAAAACAAAATTATTAGTAGTAATATAATTCCACTTGGAGAGGTAGTTTCTTGGCCATACCTCATCCGTGGGTTATGCCCGAATCTTAGGTTGTGACATCTTTTTGATGTGCTTTGTACTATTGTTCTGATTCGAGATTATCATCCTCTCAGATGTTCTTGTTAACACTTTGAAACAAATGGTTAGTAGTAAATTAGCTCGATAAAGTGAGATAGCGTTGTACCTCATTTTCCGCATTTGGTTGCTTTTTGAATCAGATGTCATCCTTTCCTGTCGCTGTCTTAGGAAATAGCGACTTTCATGACGAGAATGTAATAGCCCTCATGGTTGTTGATAGAATTTCCTTCGTGGCAATTTTTGAGTAAGGCGACCTTTGTGGCCGTTTGACGTGATGGTCCTTGCAACCGTTTCCGGCATTCTCTTGAACATGATAGCCTTTGTGGCTGTTGACAATAGTCTTTGCATATTCCTTCGGGGTAAGTCTTGCGCATCATCCGTATCGACGCGACTAACAGATATTCCTTGAATTTTCAGGCTTTGGGTAATCTAGCACATCATTTGACTTTGGATAGAGGCGGCTTACAGATTCCTTTAACTTGTCAACTTCGAGTAATCTTGCACATCATTCGACTTTGGATAGAGGCGGCTTACAGATGTCCTTCAAATTGCCAGTTTTTTGGGTAATCCTGCACTTTTATCCGATCTTGGATATAACGCGACTTACAGATTTCCCTTGAATTGGTAGCCTTTGGGTAGTTTTGCACAATATCAATGTGGATATGTCGTGGCTTATAGATAACTCTTGGACTATCAATTTTTGGTAGTCTTGCACTTTTACCCAATTTCAGATATTATTATGACTTATGCGTTACCCTTGAAACGACAATCCTCAGGTGATCTTGCGCACTATCCAGTTTCAGATATCGTTGCGTCTTACAGATAACTCTTAGTCTTTCCAGTTTTGGGTAATCTTGCACACTATTCGGTTTTAGATATCGCTGTGACTTACAAACGACCTTTGTCCTTCTAATTTTGGGGAAATCCAGTTCATCATCCGATTCAGATGGCGTCTTACAGGCATCCCTCGGACTATATGCTTTCGATCTCGATGGCAAGCGGTATTTGATTACCGAGGGGTGATAAGGCCTATGCCACATGATCAAATAGAGCTATATTCTGGCGCTCGATGCTCTTGTATGTATAAGCATACTTCAGAGTGAGACTTTGTTGTCTCAAATAAGGGTGCATAAATATCCTTAATGTTAGACTCCACCATCTTATGCGATATCGGATATGAATATGCTTGATGCCAGACTTGACATAGTAATAATAATATCCTCAATGTCAGACTCCTCCATCTCAGGAGATATTGGATATAAATATGCTGGATACCAGACTTGGCATAATAAGGATGCATAAATATCTACGGCATAAATATGCAAATGAAAATATCCTCAACGTTAGACTCCTCCGTCTTATGCGATCTTGGATATAGGTATGCTCTTGGGTCAATCCCGTGCAGCTAATACGACTTAAGGACTCCTCTGAATGTCATCCTCTTTAAAATCGGCTGGTAGAGGGACATAATACTCACAGTGAATGTATCTGCGGTATTAATGATGATGATGGTCCTCTTGACATGGTCCTCTATGCAAATATGACATGGCCCTCTTGGCATGGTCCTCTTGACATGCAAATATGATATGATCCTCTTGGCATGGTCCTCTTGACATGCAAATATGACATGACCCTCTTGGCATGGTCCTCTTGACATGCAAATATGACATGGTCCTCTCGACATGCAAATATGACATGATGTAGATGATCATGCAATGGCATGCGTAGCAGTTGCAGAAAACATCACCTTCGATTTTTGTTTTGTCCTGTTGGCTCCTTTGTGTGTACATGTGCTCAAGGCAAATAATTAGTAGACACAATGTCGCTTTTACTAGCGACCACAGTCAAATTTGAAAAACTTTAAAGACAATGTCTATGAAGCTAATCAAAACAACTTTTGTTTCAAATGTGAATGAAATGGTCGTGCCCATTTCTGGGGACAGCCATAAATATCATTTTTGAACATCGTCTGTTCGTGGTGATTTTTGACTTGCTGGGGATTGGCGGAGAACGTCACCGATCTCTTATTTGGCGTCTTGATTTGAAGTTGACCAAAAATGTCTTGATTTGCTTGGGGACTTGAGGATGTTGTCAATCTCTCTTTGTCCAGTAGTTTCCGTGAACTCCAATAGAGTTTGTCCATTCCAGGAATTTTTGCCTCTTTTGGCTTTTCCCACCATTTTGGCTTTTATCATCAAATTTTGGGACATCTGATCTTGTTGTATTTCTTTGAACGCATTGGATAACGAGGGGCTTTCACTGATTTCTAACACACTTTTTAGGACAACCTGCATCCACAGAAAAATTGTTAGTTTTTAGTGAAACTGATTTGTGTTGACCTCCTTCGATCTACTGCTCTTTGCTTTGTCTTTTCTGGGTGCTTTCCACTCTCGAGTGCTCGTCATCCTCGACTCCATGGGTCGTGGTAGACATAAGACAAAGTCAAATCATAAAGGAGTAAAACTAATCTGTTGTAAAGATTTTTCAAACAATTTCTTTGGAAAACAAAGGTTTGAAAAAGGATAGATTAGAAAAGTCTCTACCCGTCATGTCATGTGCTAGCTCAACGAATGTCCTTTACTCGAGGCCCTGATGTTTCTGACATACTGTTGGCGAACTCCGGAGATCCTTTGTCTTCCTAGCTGGGGAGTTCAAAAAAAAAATTTGAAAATCTGTCATAGCGGGGGATTAATCCCTCTTGGACTGGAGATTTCGAAGTAGACTCTGATCTCTCGGTGTTGGGGAATTCTTCGGAGTTTAATTCTGAACTCTTAAATGAAGTTTGGTGGAAATTTTGAGGTCTTCCTCAAAATTTCTGCCCCAATTAAGGTTTTGAAATGAATTTCACTCCATTGGCAAGGGACTTGAGACTCTGTGTGGATTACGAGATTCTTTCTCGATATTTATTTTGGTCGCTCTTCGGCACATTCTGTATTCCAATTTGTTAGAAATGATCTTCGCCTTTTGAATTTTTGAGATTCCTTTCTCGAAAATTCTGCCCCAGTTTCCATTTCCTGGGTAATATGACCGAGCCATTGTGGCGCCTACGTATCTCATTGAGGCTGGAATCAGGTCAAATTTAGTTCCCACACTCATAGTGGGAGAATGTTGGAAATAAACAAATGGGTGACCGAGGCCGACAAAGGCCGCCTACATATCTCATTCTTGAGAATTCAGGTTAGACGTAGTTCAAAATAGGAAAGGGAAAGATAGATTTTCCTAAGGGGTTGACCAAAGCCGACACAGGCTGCCTACGTATCTCATTCTTGAGAATTCAGGTCAAACTTAGTTTGTACATAAAGGATAGGGAGTTTTTAATGCTTTTACTAAGTGCAAAATGATTACAATTAGAAAATGCGATTACAGGGAAAGAGATAAAAGGAAAAGAAACTGTCTTCAGGCGTAGTAACTCTTCGCAGCATCGGAGTTGCTATAGTCTTGGGCCATACTTGATCATCTATCCCAGATAAAATCAAAGCTCCTCCGGATAGCATCTTTTGGACGATGTACAGTCTTGTCTAGTTTGGTGCAAACTTTATTTGTCTCATGGGAGAGAAGGATTAACTGTCCATTCCCTGGATTGAATTCTGGATTGATCGATAAATTTTGGGAGATGATGTTTGTGCTCATTCTCGTCTTATTATTGTAGGACCAGTCAAAGACGTCGATGTATGACTTGAGCAGACTGATAAGTTCTTTCTTTTGTGCTTTTGACAAATGAACATAGACGTTGATTTCTTTAACTTGACTGCTGCCTCCCATATTGACCACCTCAAACTCTTTTAGGTGGGGCCTTTCCTGGTCTTCAAAGTTCTTGGACTTCTCGGTTGTTCGTTCCAGGACCATGACTTCTTCAACATTATCGTCTAGCTTGGTTTGTTCATTAAGCTCTTGACATGACATGATAGTGGCAGGTTTTAACTTATTATTACTGAAAACTAAAACAAAATATGTTAGATAATAACAAGTAAAACGCAATCAATTCTGAACAACAAATGTTTTCAAAATAAGAAGGCTTTCATTGAAATCTGAAAGTATTCGCAAATTATGGTTATAACCTACATGAATGTGGGTCTGTGCCTTTTGAAAAGTGATAAAATAGTACGAGAATATTAAAAACATAAAGGGTGGGTCACGGAGCCTCATCCGGACCATCACCGATTTTTCATAAAATATAATCTTTGTCTACCCAACCGAGTTGAGGGTCACGAGGGGAGTTGCGACCCAATTCTACAACTTTTCACCGGGCTTGGCATCCTTGATCATGGCTGTCTCAGTGATTTTTTCTGTTATAGAATCGCATTCCTCGAACAGCTTTCATATTCCGTCTTCTAACCCATCGCTTGGAGGACTAATACGCACCGGGAATGACTGACATAAGTGAGGAAGTGGCTTGGGCGGTCACGAATGCTTCTTCTCCTTGACTCTCGCTTCGTCCTCTCGGACCACATAACCATGCCTGGTTAACTGTCCGGGAATGCTTATGGGTTTAGTCATACCGTCAAAATTCTTTTCCAGGCCGAAGCTTGGTTCATATCCACTCCTCGGCATCATAGTCGCAAGCATTTTATAGATGGGTGGCATGGGAATTTGAGAAGTAAGGTCCTCTCCGATGGTATTGACGATCTCCACTGTGAAGTAATTGCTTTCTTTCGGGATTTCTTCAATCACTGAGACACAACCATTAGGATGGCTCGAGTGACTTCCTTTTTCATGAATCACCACCTCATGTTCTTCCAAGATGAACTTTACTATTTGATGCAAAGTTGAGGGCACAACTCTAGTTTCGTGGATCCATGGTCTTCCCAAAAGCAAGTTGTAGCTGGTGGTAATATCCATGACTTGGAATTCTGTACGAAACTCGGCAGGTCCCATTTGGATGTATAGGCTGACTTCTCCGATAGTGTCTCTTTGACTCCTATTGAAGGCTCTCACATTGACTCTGCTCTGGCGAATCCTTCCCAGATCATACTCCAACTGGGTGAGTGTGGACAATGGACAAATATTCAGACCCGAACCATTGTTAATCAAAACTCCATTTATAATATTCTCTTACCATTTGACAGCGACGTGCAAGGCCTTGTTGTGCATTGACCCTTCAAAGGATATTTCAGCAATATTCAAGTGACTATGGCTCTTTTCGGCATTTCCTGCTCTTTAGGGCTAACCAGCACTATTGACTTGCTTACAATCCATTCTTCATTGACCTCTATCATGTTAACAGTGGATCCTCCGTGATTCGTGAGCGGGTTAACATTGGTCGGTGCTGTTTGTAGTGTGACCACTCTTTGATCAATCAAATCCTAAATTTTATGCCTTAGGTTAAGGCAATCTTCGGTATCATGTCCGGCTCCTTCGAAATGAAAAGCACAATATCGGTCATCCCTGAAGAAACGAGAGTCAGGATTTGCAGGTTTGGGTGGAATGGGCTGGATAAATCCGGGAACCTTCAACCTCTCATATAACTGAGTTCTGGTTTCAGCTAACTGGGTGAAAGTCCGAGGAGCTTTCTTTTTCATATTTGGATGAGAGAGATTTGTATTGGCGGGAGAAGGAACCTGATAATTATTCTGATTCTCAGAAGCCTTTTGATACACTTGAAAGTTTTGGGGAGGAACTTGGTAAATGGGCTGCATATTTGATTGCGGAGTTTGGTAAATGGGTTGTACGTTTGGTTGTGGAGCTTGGTATATGGGCTGAGTATAGAAAATCGGTTGAGGATTTTGTGGAGCTGGGGGAGGGGTTGTTGGAACGAGTAATTTTTTGTAGTTGGCTCCGAAGGGCTTCTTTGGTTTCGTGTTGGGACTGGAAGATACCGAAGATACCTCTTCCTTCTTCTTCCTGGGAAGTCCTGCCGATCCTGAGGAGGCTAGGGCCTTGGCAATCTTTCCACTACGAAGACCCTCTTCGACAATTTCACCAATCTTAACTAGGTCATCGAATTTTTCTTTAACTGTTGATATCATTTTGTCATAGAATTCTGGCTCTTGAGAGAGCATAAACACCGCGCTTATTTCCTCTTCGATCATAGGAGGTCGAACTCTCACCTCCTCTTTTCACCACCAATAGGCGTAATCTTGGAAGTCCTCATTTGATTTCTGCCTATACGACCTAGAGAGTATCGGTCCGAGATGACTTCCATATTGTATGCAAACCTTTGAGCGAGATCTTGGGCTAGGTCACTCCACTCAGACCACTTCTTCAGTTCTTGAGAGGTGAACCATTCTAAAGCCTCTCCACTTAGACTTCGGCTGAATAGCTTCATCAATAGAGCATCGTTCTTCTGCGCACCAACCATTTGGTCACAATAGTTTCTCAAATGAGCTTTGGGATTCCCAACACCATTGAAGGTCTCAAACTTTGGAATCTTGAATCCGTCTGGCTGATCCATTTTTGGATGGATACAGAGATCATCGTAGTCATAGCCCTTTCCATAGGATGAGCCTCGAAACTCCTTGATCCTAGCTATCTCCTCTTTCATCTGCGCCATGTAATACTCACGCTTCTTCTCTGCGGACCTCAACTCTTTCTCCTTCTCCTCATAGTGGTCAAGCTCAGGGATTTCCTGAAGAGCGGTGTATGGTTCTACCATAGCATGAAAAGTAAGAGGTGGTGGGTTCTGGACAGGTAGAGGCTGGACATGTGGAATGGAATTTGGGTATGTGGAGGTATAATTCTGTGGATCGATGATGTTGGGATGGTTGTTCTGGGAGTTATAGGTATTTAGTGGCGTATTCTGGTATTTTGGAGGGAGGTTTTGTGGGTTGTAGGCACTTGGGTTATTGTTTTGGTTAGTGTGCTGGACAGGAGGAGTATGAATTTGGTACGAGGATCCGATATGAGGAGGATTGTTGGAGAGATGTTCGTTGGAAGGTCTAGGTGCGGAGGCAGGAGGGATGCCCCTCGGATGGTTTTTGGTTATCGGAGAATTGAGCGGAGGGTTTTGAAGAGGAGGCTGGGAGTTTCCCACATTTGGAGTGTTGCCAGCAATAGCCAAGCTGGCCATATCTTTGACTTTCTGTACTTCAACTTGCATCTTTTCCAATTTTCTTGTAAGTTCCACAATCATTTCACTTTGTTCAGCGATAACGTTGTCTCTCTCAGTCAAAATATTTTCTTCCTCACTGTCAGTCATTTTATCCTTAGAGAAGCGAGGGTTAGAGGAGGAATCTATTTGTGCCTTTGAGTGGGTGAAATAGGTATGTTCGACCAGTTTTGTCAACACAGATCAGTTTCTATTACCTGTTGAAGTAAAACAACTCAAAGGCTGATATGTTAGATCTCATCTGTGATAAACAATACAAGATATCTGACTGAAGATAAACACATAAAGCTGCTTTTCATCAAGGCAAATTGATCCACAGGGTTGTTGACTCGAAGGTTCGATGGGCAGGAATTTGTCCATCGATTTTGGGTAGATAGATTTTATCAGGAGAGTTGACTTGTCGAGTTTTATCTTCTGATGCTTGTCCTGTAGCACTCGATGTGTTTGCAGAATTTTTCAGCATTTTGTCGAAATGAAGAAATGAAAATTTCTTAAAGATAGGGGACGGGCCCTGAAGGGATATTTTTCAGGTATGGAAAGTTCGTTTTCTGAAGTAGTAGAAACAAGACTTAAAAGGGATTTTAAGAAGTCTTTGGATTTTTCTGGGTAATTTGAAGAACTCCAAAAGCAATTTTGATCGGACTTTGCATGGTGAGTTTTTATCCTGCCTATGAGTTCTAAAAATATTCAAGTAGGAGTGGATCAATTCACTTTCGATTTAAGCAACACACGTAAGCACGTAAGATAATTATATCACATAACAGTTTATAGCGCGTCTTATACGGATATGTGACCTTTTTATGCCAAAGGTAGGCGTAACGAATTGAAGGATGTGTATGTCATTTGTAAATGTTCCATTACCCCAAAATATATTTATACATATTGCTTAAATGAAATGGGGGTACAAAATTGCGGGAAAAGGAATGTACATCAAAATCAGTCCCACGCAGGGGTACAATCCTAAACTAGGTCATCGTGGTTGGTCCTTCATTCTCAAACTTCTTGGACTTCTTGCAAATTCTGAACACCTTTCAGATGACAATCTTCAAAAATAAAAAACCATCTAAATGTATCCCAATCCTGAGGGACAATGGTTCGTACAACTCGATATCACATCCTTCAATTGAACACGTAGGGGATGATTGTTCTTTCGAGCCGTGGGCACTTTCGAACACAAGGTGGTCTTACTAATGAACTTAATATCCCTTGGATATTAAGACATCTTAGGTAGATGCCTACTTTGGGATTTGGTTTCTCTCTACCCTAAGTTACTAGAATAGGTTTTTAAATTGACCGGGAACCCAGGCGGACAACCAAGGCTAAAACAACAAGTGACCATTAACCGACCGTGGGTCAACTACTTCACTCGTCTGTTTTGAAAAATTGTTGTTTTGTTAAGAACGATCGCAAATACTTGCGTAATTGCCTTTTTACCCCTAATGCAATCTAATGCCTTGCCAAGGGAGGCGGAAGATGCCATGAACAGTTTATATTTTGCGAAAAAGTAAACAAGTAAGGAAAGCAATAAAGTTACTAATTATTACAATCCGAATAGTTAGTCAAATAAGGTATTTGCAAACAATGAGGTTAGAACCTAATTGAGTTATCCCCAGCGGAGTCACCATTTCTGTTTTACAGGAAAAATGGCCTTATCGTTTAAAATCATTTCAAAAATCTAAGTTGAAGTTTTAAAACATTTTCAATTGAAAGCAAGAGTCGCCACTTAGTTTTTATGAAGTAAAAACCAAGAAAAAACTTATAAAAAATCTTTTAAAGTCAAACAGATATAACTTTAAAAAATTAAGAGATTTTGGGCAAGAGGTTCCTATTAATGTTTCGAGAAGAATTTTAAGGCACTCAAAACATCCGCTAATGTCACGACCCGATACTAGACCCCAGACGTAATGGGCAACGCAGACCAAAGATGCCTGAATAAACCCCTTAGCATTCATCATACACACAATTATAAAAGATTAGCGGAAACAGGCCCATTATAGATAAATCCAATTGTATAAAAGGATCAACAATAGTTTCACTAATACCAGTCTACAAAACCTCTATCATCAAGAATAACATCTAAGCCGGGACATGGCCCCGACGATACCATAATACGAAATGAGTTCTCAAAGACTAATAAAAAGAAACATAGGCCTTCCGGAAGTATGGAGGGCTCACCACTTGCTATTCGAATCCCGAATGTCCTAATGCTGCACGGAACCACGAGGATAGATCTCGAAACCTACATCATGATATGATGCAGCGTCCGAAGACGGTCAGTACGGCAAGTATTGACATGCAACCCAGGGGAAGGGATATCATAATTTATAAAGAAAGTCATAAAACATAATTCGAGACCATAATCATGGAATATGAGGCAATTTTCCCAAATCAATAAAATAGAACAATTTCATAATTTCATTACTTCTGGACTAGATGGTATTATCGATATTTACTTCACCACGGGCTATGTGGGTCCGACCATCGCTCGATTGGCTGAGCCTCCAATCCAAGTTTGCCGCAAGGATCGAAGCATCATATCATAATCACCTCATGACTGCATACAGCTGAACAAATCAAGCATACAGTAGGGAGCCCCGTTCGACTCACAGGGAAGAGCCCCGTTCGACTCATACCCATGTCAGCAAAACACGGTTTCAAGTGTGAAGCCCCGTTCGACTCACACCATCTTGGCTAACCATCTATTCCTCGTAAGCCCATATTTTAACATTTTAAACGTTCCACAAAACATTCATTTGGGACTCTTAACATTCTTAAGGCATTTATAACTTTGGTATCGTCATACCAAGACTTGCAAGCCATACATATCATGCCATAAATATTTCATAAATTCATACATCATTAGTCCCATCATTTAAAAGGATTTAAACACATTTACCATATCCCTCAAAGGTTGAAGATTTCATATTTCATAAATAACACTTTCACGACTGAGGGATGTAGAATTTTTTTTCCTTTTTCATCAAAACCCAAGATTAAATAGTAAAATAATTTACAAAAGAATCATTCTGGGGTTCTTTTACGATTATTAAGGAATACATGAGTGGGTACTATTATACCAAGACTTGCAACTCACACTTATCATATTATGCCATTATTATTTATACATCAATCGACCAGCATTTAATGATCTTTTATCTCCTTTAACAATCAACTCCCTCAAGGTTATAATTCAATCAATTAAAAGCAATCATTTCAAAACCAAGGGTTTTAAGAAGATCTTTCTATTTGTGTCAAAACTCAATTTCTTATATAGAGAAATAATTTCCGTAGTAATCGTATCTCAAGGATTCAAATCTATCCCAAATTCACAAATCCGTAATTTAAAGTCACACTTCAAACCATAACTTCAAAATAGTAATTGAATACGGATGATTTCATAAGTAAACATTCAAAAGTTCTAGCCAATCTCTTTGTTTGAAAACCCTTCAACTATTTGTACATAATACTAGCATAATTTTCGTAGTCAGAAGGAATAAATACAATTCTTACGAGTATAGTTGAAAAGGGATCGTTCAACATACTTTTTGACGAAGAACTCTTATGAAACTCTTGAGTTTTTCCTTAGAACTTAGAACCCTAGGCACTTTTGCTTCAACAACTTAGAGAGGAGAAGTAACGCTCAATCTTTTTTATTTTTAATCGTGCCTTAGGAGGTTTAGAATAAGTGGGGGATGAATCTTGGATGAGGAAAGGACCAAAACACCCTCAAATAGCTTAAAAGAGGCAATTCCTGCAACAATACCCTAGGGGTCCTATTTATAGGCAATTCCAATTAAAATCCGGATTGGATTGGAAAGAAAAATGCGTCAGAAAATGATAGTTAAAACGGTCCATTTTGGCCACAAATGGACCACTTTTTAGGGTGTTTTAACTTTCAAAATTTTTGAGTTTCTGCCTCCGAAAATGGTCTGAAAAACAGACCGGTGTCTCTGAAAATGGGCTGTTTTCCTTTCTGTTTTAACTCCCAACATTCGATGGTCTTCTGGACAAACAGACGTCTTCTCGGTAAACTGATCATACTTTTTACTCCGGACCCGGATTAATGCACGATCGATGGCGTTGCAAAGAAGAATCAAAGACCTTTAATTTGGTGGGTCATAGGCCACCTAACTCTTTATATTCTAGGATAAATGATCATTTGAAGATGACCCAAGTTAGAAAGTCATACAAAAACGTAGCCGGTAGAGGAGCTTTTAACTTAACTTTAGTTAGAGGTTTCTTAAGACCTTAATTCACGCCCAACACTCTTCCCACACATAGTGATTGACCATAACACCTAGTTACAAGGAAATATTTTTGGGTTCAAGTCTAATTACACGCGAAAACGATTGAAATCCTAGCTCAAAAGTTTGGGGTGTTACAATATCTCCCCCTTGGGATCATTCATCCCCGAATGATGATCAAGGACACTTTTAGTATGACATAGGCATGCGAAAGAGATGGTACGGAATAACATGCAAAGGAATTGGAAATAAGTTATGCATAAGTACCTTAGTTAACTTCATCCGGAGAAGTAAACAAAAAGGGATATCTAGACTTCATGTCCTCTTCCGATTCCCACGTAGCTTCTTCCACTTTCTGATTCCTCCATAACACTTTCATCGAAGCTATTTCCTTGGTCCTTAACTTTCGAACTTGACGATCCAAAATTTCTATGGGGACTTCTTCATATGACAACGAATCTTTCACTCTGATGTCCTCTAGAGGAACTACAAGCGAATGATCACCCACTCACTTTTTAAGCATAGACACATGAAACACGGGATGAACATATGCCAAACTCGTAGGTAACTCCAACTCGTAAGCGACATTCCCAATCCTCTTCAAAATCTGATACGGGCAAAAATAACGAGGGCTGAGCTTACCCTTCCGCCCGAACCTCATGACTCCCTTCATAGGAGAGACCTTCAAGAACACCCAATCGCCAACGTTGAATTTTAACTCCCTTCTTCTAACATTACCATAAGACTTTTGGCGACTTTGGGCAGTCTTTAGCCTCTCTCAATTGGTCTTAACTTTTTCCATGGCTTGATACACGAGGTCTGTCCCCAACAGTCTAGCTTCGCCCACCTCATACCAACCAATAGGAGACCTACATCTCCTACCATAAAGAGCCTCGAATGGAGCCATTTGGATGCTTGAGTGGTAACTATTGTTGTAGGCGAATTTAATGAGAGGCAAGCAATCCACCCAACTGCCTTTAAAGTCGATGACGCATGCTCTCAACATATCTTCTAAGGTCTGGATGCATAAGCCACAACTCTCCCATACTGCATAAGTACACACCCAAGTCCTGTCCGGGATGCATCACAATACACTACGAACCCCTCAATGCCCTCAGGTAAAGTCAATACAGGAGTAGAAGTTAAGAGGTCCTTCAATTTCTCAAAGCTACCTTCACAACCACCGGACCATACAAACTTAGCCTTTTTCTAAGTGAGCTTCGTCAACGGGGCAGCTATAGAGGAGAAATTCTCCACAATCTCCTATAGAATCCCTCCAAACCCAAGAAACTCCTAATGTCAGTCAGAGTCGTGGGCCCAGGACATTTTTTTACCGCCTCAATCTTTTGAGGGTCCACTTTTATTCCTTCGCTAGACGCAATGTGACTGAGGAAGGCTACCGAGTCTAGCCAAAATTCACACTTGGAAAATTTGGCATATAATTTCCGCTCCTTAAGAGTCTGAAGTACAATACGGAGGTGGTTGTCATGTTCTTTCTCACTTCGGGAGTAAACCAGGATGTCATCAATAAATACAATAACAAACATATCCAGGAATTCCTTAAACACCCTGTTCATAAGATCCATGAATGCTGCAGGAGCATTAGTCAAACCAAAGGACATGACTAAGAATTCAAAATGGTCATACCGCATACGAAAAATAGTTTTGGGAATATTAGCTTCCCTAACCTTCAACTGATGGTAACCCGAATGAAGATCGATTTTGGAGAAACACTTAGCACCCTGAAGTTGGTCAAAGAGGTCATCGATCCTAGGAAGGGGGTACTTATTCTTCACAGTGACTTTATTCAGCTGACGATAATCAATACACATACGGAGGGACCCATCTTTCTTTCGCACGAAGAGTACAGGAGCACCCCAAGGAGAAACACTAGGACGGATGAAACCTTTATCAAGGAGGTCTTTTAACTGCTCCTTTAACTCTTCCAACTCAGTGGGGGCCATCCTATACGGTGGATTGGAAATGGGCCTAGTGTCAGGTAGAAGGTCTATCCCAAAGTCGATTTCCCTATCAGGAGGGACTCCGGGAAGGTCTTCGGGGAAACACTTCGAGAAATTCATTAACTATGGACACGGACTGGAGTGGAGGACTTTCAACATTAGAATCCCTGACCCAAACCAGATGGTAGAAGCACCCTTTGGATATCATCTTTCGAGCCCTAATATAGGAGATAAACTTTCCCTTATGCCCTATGGTACTACCCTCCCATTCGAGAACTGGTTCATTAGGGAAACAAAATTTGACTCTCCTAGTCCTACAATCCATATTAGCATAGCAGGAGTAAAGTCAATCCATTCCCAGAATTGCATCAAACTCTATCATATCAAGCTCTACCAAATCTACCATCGTATTTTTAAGCAAAACAGGTACAATACAATTTCTATAGACCCTCTTAGCAATAATGGAATCACCGACAGGGGTGGAGACTAAAACGGGTTCAGGAATGTTTTCAGGAGTAAAACCAAAATTTACCGCCACATAGGGGGTCATATAAGATAAAGTAGAGCCAGGATCAAGTAACACATAAACATCATGGAAGAAAATCTATAACATACCCGCGACAACATCTGGCGAAGCCTCTGATTCCTGACGGGTGGACAACCCATATAAACGGTTACGACCTTCGCCTGTACCCGAAGTAGCACCCTTAGGAAGAGGGGCTTCAGAAGTAGTAGCTTGGGCCTTAGTTACCCCAGAAGTACCTTTAGCCGAGGGACACTTATGCTAAATGTGTCCGGGCTGGCCGCACCCATAGCATGTATGACCACTGTGATAGTGAGATGGAGCGGACTGGACCATAGTTCCCTGTGACTGAGTGCTCGGCATTCTAGAGCCATGATTATGCTAGGATCGTTGATCTCCCGCAGATTTAGGGGCTGGTGCACTTGCAGATGAGTGAGCATGAACCCCAAGATCTCTTTCTGAACCGACATATGTCCCCCTTACTAGTATGCTGACGGTCTGTCTCCTGATCCGCAGGCCTTGCCCTCTTATTTTGGCATTCTTCCGCCTCTGCTCGCCTTTTCTACTTTTCCTCAACCTGTTGTATATATACCACTAACCTGGGTAGATCCATATCCTTATTAAACATAGCTGCTTTACATGCCAATACCAAATCACCGGAGATGCCATTAGCAAACTTCCTCATTCGAGTCATGTCAGATACCAACTCCGGAGCATAACGAGATAGTTGGTTAAACTTTAAAGCATATTCCTTGACAGTCATATCATTCTGCCTCAAATTCACAAATTCTTCCGCCTTAGCCTCTCTCAATTCCTGCGGGAAGTAGTGATCAAGGAATGCTTCAGAGAAATCTTCCCATATGGAAGGTTCGGCATTTTCACCCCTCATCTCCTCCCATTCATCATACCACTGATAGGCCACCCCTTTCAGCTGATAGGATGCCAATTCCACTCCCTCAGTATCACTAGTATGCATAACCCGGAATATCTTCTCCATTTCATCCACAAAGTCCTGAGGGTCTTCTTCAGCATTGGACCCCGTGAAGACTGGTGGATTTAGCCACATAAACTGACCCACTCTAGAAGCATCTGAACACCTGGTGTTAGCACCACCACTTCCTGAATGGCGAGACTGAGAGGACACAAGGTGAGTAAGCATCTGCATAGTCTGCCTGAACTCAACATTTGTAATCTCACCCTCTGAGGGCTGGACTCGAGTAGTACCAGTCCTGGGAGCTCGAGAGGGGACTTTAGCAGGATCAGCAGCAGGGGCATTAGTAGGAGGAGCTGGTGGGTTTCCCATAGAAGCAACGGAACCAGCAGTGCAGACTCCGTATCGAGTCTCCATCACGAGAGTAGGGCAGACCTCTTCAGTAGCTGTCCCAGCGGGGATAGAGGTTCCAGCCGTACTTCCTAATCTGGTAGCCCTTCGTGGAGGCATGATCTGGAACACGGGAAATTTAAGAGTTAGAAAGGATTTTTTCCTAGATCCAGGCACATCTAGTACAAAATAGAGTATGAAGAAAGGGAAACATTCCTAAATGCCTTGTAGCCTCCGCTTTATAAGTGTGGCGCGCTTCACACCCATAAAATGGACTCTACTCAACACGGCTTTATAGACACTCTATGACCATAAACCGTGCTCTGATACAAAGTTGTCACCACCCGAGACTAGGCCCCAGACGTAACAGGCAATGCAAACCAAAGAGGCAAGAGTTAACCTCTTAGCATTCATCATACACACAATTATAAAAGATTAGCGGAAACAGGCCCATTAAAGATAAATCCAACTGTAATAAAGGATCAACAATAGTTTCACTAATACCAGTCTACAAAACTTCTATCATCAAGAATAACATCTAAGCCGGGATATGGCCCCGTCGATACCATAATACGGAAAGAGTTCTCAAAGACTAATAAAAAGAAACATAGGCCTTTCAGAAGTATGGAGGGCTCACCACTTGCTATTCGAATCCCGAATGTCCTAGTGCTGCATGGAACCACGAGGATAGGTCTCAGAACCTGCATCATGATACGATGCAGCATCCGAAGATAGTCAGTACAACAAGTACAGGCATGTATCCCAGGTGAAGGGATATCATAATTTATAAAGCAAGTCATAAAACATAATTTGAGACCATAATCATGGAATATGAGGCAATTTTCCCAAATCAGTAAATAGAACAATTTCACAATTTCATTACTTCTGGACTAGATGGTATTACTGACATTTATTTCACCATGGGCTATGTGGGTCCGACCATCGCTCGATCGGCTCAGCCTCCAATCAAAGTTTGCTGCAAGGATCAGAGCATCATATCATAATCACCTCATGACTGTATACAGCTGAAAAAATCAAGCGGACAGTAGGGAGCCCCATTCGACTCAGAGAGAAGAGCCCCGTTCGACTCATACCCATGTCGGCAAAACACGATTTCAAGTGTGAATCTCCGTTCGACTCACACCATCTCGGCTAACCATCTAATCCTCTTAAGCCCATATTTTAACATTTCAAATGTTTCACAAAACATTCATTTGGGACTCTTAACATTCTTAAGGCATTTATAACTTTGGTATCGTCATACCAAGACTTGCAAGCCATACATATCATGCCATAAATATTTCATAAATTCGTATATCATTAGTCCCATCATTTAAAAGGATTTAAACACATTTACCATATCCCTCAAAGGCTGAAGATTTTATATTTCATAAACAACACTTTCACGACCGAGGGATGTAGAAATCCTTTTCCTTTTTCATCAAAACCCAAGATTTAAATAGTAAAATAATTTACAAAAGAATCATTCCAGGGTTCTTTTACGATTATTAAGGCATACATGAGTGGGTACTATTATACCAAGACTTGCAACTCACACTTATCGTATTATGCCATTATCATTTATACATCAATCGACCCACATTTAATGATCTTTTATCTCCTTTAACAATCAACTCCCTCAAGGTTATAATTCAATCAATTTAAAGAAATCATTTCAAAACCAAGGGATTTAAGAAGATCTTCCTATTTGTCTCAAAACACAATTTC
Organism: Jaltomata sinuosa; assembly: GCA_003996215.1. NCBI lineage: Eukaryota > Viridiplantae > Streptophyta > Magnoliopsida > Solanales > Solanaceae > Jaltomata > Jaltomata sinuosa. The sequence continues at coordinate 1,553,073 of QJPP01000024.1, forward strand.
TTATATAGAGAAACAATTTCCGTAGTAATCGTATCTCAAGGCTTCAAATCTATCCCAAATTTACTCTATCCCAAATTTACAAATCCGTAATTTAAAGTCACACTTCAAACGATAACTTCAAAATAGTAATTGAATACGGATGATTTCATAAATAAACATTCAAAAGTTCAAGCCAATCTCTTTGTTTGAAAACCCTTCAACTATTTGTACATAATACTAGCACAGTTTTCATAGTCAGAAGGAATAAATATAATCCTTACGAGTATAGTTTAAAGGGGATCGTTCAACATACCTTTTGACGAAGAAATCTTATGAAACTCTTGAGTTTTTCCTTAGAACTTAGAAACCTAGGCACTTTTGCTTCAACAACTTAGAGAGGAGAAGTAACGCTCATTCTTTTTTATTTTTAATTGTGCCATAAGAGGTTTAGAATAAGTGGGGGCTTAATCTTGGATGAGGAAAGGACCAAAACACCCTCAAATAGCTTAAAAGAGGCAATTCCCACAACAATACCCTAGGGGTCCTATTTATAGGCAATTCCAATTAAAATTCGAAATGGATTGGGAAGGAAAACGCGTCAGAAAATGATAGCCAAAACGGTCCGTTTTGGCCACAAATGGACCATTTTTGAGGCCATTTTAACTTTCAAAATTTTTGAGTTTCTGCCTCCGAAAACGGTCTGAAAAATGGACCGTTGTCTCAGAAAATGGTCCATTTTCCTTTCCGTTTAACTCCCAACATTCGACGGTCTTCTAGACAAACAAACGTCTTCTTGGTAAACTGATCATAACTTTTTACTCCAAACTCAAACTAATGCACGGTCGGTGGCATTGGAAAGAAGACTCAAATACCTTTAATTTGATAGGTCATAGGCTACCTAACTCTTTATATTCTAGGAGAAATGATCGTTTGAAGATAAACCAAGTTAGAAAGTCATACGAAAACTTAGTCTGTACAGGAGCTTTTAACTTAACTTTAGTTAGAGGTTTCTTAAGACCTTAATTCACACCCAACACTCTTCCCACACATATTGATTGACCATAACACCTAGTTACAAGGAAATATTTTTGGGTTCAAGTCTAATTACACGCGAAAATGATTGAAATCCTAGCTCAAAAGTTTTGGGTGTTACAGCTAACTTACAGTTATCCGGACTTGTTTGAAAATAACTTATTTTTGACTAACTCTTGAAAAAAGGTCTTGTTTGTTTTGAAAATATATGCGAATTATTTGATAAGTAAACAATTTGACTAAAATAAATGAACCACGCTTTGAAACATATGATAATCGATTTGGAAACGATAAATTCCTTTCAAGAAAAGTGATAAGCAAGCTTTTGCACTTTGGAGCTTTAAGAAAAGTAATTAGACAAGTAAATTTGATTTAATGAGAAGCGTTTAAACAAGAATGATTCTTCCTTTGGGGATTTCAACTAAGTTAAAAGTGTTAGTCCAAATAATATAAAGATAATTCTAACTTAAGCAAAATATAAAGAGTTTAAAGAGAGAAAAGAAATTAAGCCTTTTGGCTCAACAATTTTGGACTTTAGCCCAAATAAAACCTGTCCTAAACAATTCTAAATTTGGGCTTTAAATTCACTGCTCCGACAATTATGGACTTTTAGTCCAATTTCTCAAACTTTTTCCATTTTTATGTGCTGCTGCTGCTGTATTTAACCATGGGCTTTGGCCCACTCTTATTTCAGTCCTTTTGGACTGCTATTGTTGCTGTCGTTTTATGGGTTTAACCCATTTTCATCTTCCACCTGTAACCAGCTCCAATTTGCTTCGTGAAATCAGTTTTTTTAGGACTTGGAAGGGCTTTACTCGAGAGGTTGGTTGGGTTCATTGACCCAGCCAGATAATGCAAGGAGATGGATGAAGCCCGAAGGGACTCAATCGAGGTGTTTCATGCAAAGAAAAAAAACAGATTAGCATGTGCAATGAGATAAAGAACAAAGACTAGCATCCATTAGTGAGCTAATTTTACAAGTTTTCGAGGAGATCAAACTGAAAGTAGATATGGAGAAAAACCAAGAATTCATGTCAAAGATGCATTGAAAGATATTTAAGAATGATCATGATGGAGAAAGTTCAAAAAAAGTACTTCTGTAATATGAGCACTAAATGGCCTAAGCCATTTACAGATCAACATATTGAGCTTCTTTTAAACGATCATAAGTGCTATTCAAACACATCCTAATGGTATTTTATGCAATATATAGCTATATACATATATCAGAAGAAAAGAATTCTAGCACATAACTACGCATGCTTGACACTCAGCAATGAAAGTCTCAATAAACAAAGATTTAAAAGCTGATACAACTTAATAGAGATAAAAAGAAGAATAGGTTTAAGGAAAGGAATCACTTTCTAATTCCATACACAGATTTGATATTTAGCGAATGTATTATGCCAATCAAGTAAATGGTCTACCACATGGGAACTCATTTTATCACAACGAGCCTAAGGATTTGTTGAGGCGTAAACCAAGTTGCATACAAGAAACAGATGTATACATATCGTCTTTCACCTTTGTTAGGAAGACTGTGGACTACGGATTAAGAGTCCTGGGAATCGATCAGTAATATTCCATATACAAACACATCACAAAAAGGAGCATGACTTGAGTTGCATTTTGAAGATCTTGAGAGTAGCTAAAGAGATGTCACAAGACCTTGGTTATTGGTTCCTCTCATGGTATTATAACCCATGGATGAACCTAGAACAGGGCTCAAACGACGTCAGCCCTTACTTGGGCGACTGTTTTGCTAAAAAGGGACAAATGAATAATATACACATTCAAATAAACAAGACTGTGACAGTAAGCTAAACCAAAGTCATCAAAAATATTATGCTTCTTAACTTAAATATGAGCTTCTCCTATATTTTACATACTACACATTGAAACGAAAAAGGAAACAACACCTCAACCAAATAAGTTGAAACAATACCAAATAAAAGATGGGAATATCAGGTTTTTGAAAGTATCTGAGACGAGCAAAACTAGTAAGTTTAGAGCTTATCCCAAACTTAACCATTCTCCAAAGAGTTCAAAAAACCACCATTTCTCAATTACACAGACTCAACACATCATTCAAAACAGCAAGCCAAATGAAAACCCAAACTATGACTAATCAATTCACAAAAAAAAAAACAAGTGTCATTCATGAACACACACAGCCGTTTTGAACGTGGGAAGAACAGAGAACAATGAAAAAACAAACGAAAATTTGAGAATTTTAGGGGTTTACAATCATTTCAACTGAACAGATTTTAAGCTAATACTCATAATTTTCAATATCAAGTCCAAGCAAAATAGCCTAAAACCAGCAGGTATATCTATAAGAGATCAGCTTTTACATCGTATTGAATGAGCAAACGAGAAACAAGAACGAAAGAAGAGATGAGGGATTTACCTCTTTTGGTGTAGCGTCTGGGATGAGCTTCGTCGGAAACAACCCTTAACCATCGAGGCTTAGCTTGTTTTGCCGGAAGAACTCAAATTTTAGTGTTTATCTCTGAAACTTTCAATTCCTTTGACGGGTTTAGAGAGTGATTCTCCAAGAAACCCCAAGGGATCGAAAGCCAGCCCCTAACCCCTCCATCTTAGAGGGTATTTATAGGGGAAAAGGGGTGAAAATGGGGGGAAACTAGAAGGGTAAAATGGGTAGGAAGCTTGGAGAAGAATTTCGAATTTGAGCTCCTCCAAGCCGAATTGCGCCACGTCTGTACTATCTTAGTGCAAATTTGAGCTAATTTTGCCGCGATTTTAGGGGAATGAACGTTGGAGGAGCCAGCTGGACGATTTCCAGGTTCTTCTAGAACCTGGACAGAGCACACTCTTTGTACAAATAGACAGATTTTTAGATGAAACGGAGTGGATTTGGATGGCGTTTGGGAATTTTGATGGAGGGATGATGATTTCTGGAGTTTAGAGGGGATTTGAGGTCGTTTGATGTTATTGTTGTAGTGTTTTGAGCTGTTGTTGACGGAGAATGTACTGGGTGGCATCGTTATCGTCGCATGTTCTTTGAGAGAGAAAAACACAAAGGGGTCATTTGGTTTGTTGTGAGAGGAGAGAAAGAGAGAGAATAGAATAAGGGTATATGAGTATAAGTGAGTGTGTAGAGGTGGACCGGGTCAAGCGGGTTAGGGAATTGGGTTGGGGCGGATTACGGGTGAATTAGAGAGGGGGAAATAAAGTGGGCCGGCAGGTTGGACGAGTCGCTAGCAGATATAAGGAAGTGTAGAGGCTATTTAAATAATGAATGTGGCCATTTCAACCTTTAGGAGATAGCCAAATTAAAAGATTTTAGGGAAATTCGACTAGGATTTAAATGATTTTAAAGATTTAGGCTAGAATAGGAATAAAGACAAACTAATTACAATTAACCTTGAGCTCAATCAATTTAAAAAATTTGAAATAATTATCGTATTTAATGTATAATTACCTCTTTTACAATTATGATAATTAATTTCTCAATTAATTCCTCATTTTGAATTAATTGGGAGGAAAATCAAGTGTTTAATCTTTTAAAAAGATTTTCTTATGAAATTAAACTTTAAAATAATTCTTCAAGTAAACGTATATAAATTTTTACATAATTAAATATGAAAAATATAAATTGTTACTCAGAACTATTATAAAGCTGTTTTGAAAATATTTTATCCCTTTTTACAAAAACAATTATTTCAAAAATTGTTTAAAGTTTTAAAAAGGCTCAAGATTAATTCGTAATGTGGAGGGTAAAAATTGGGTGTCAACAAATAGGACGGGCCGAATAAACCTGCTTACTGTGACCCCTGGAGTAAGAACCATTGAAGCTACCCTCCTTCCGGGACTTCTTAGTTAACACCTTAGCTTGCCCAACCTGTCTAACCCCCTCCAGTTTCTTCACATAGTCAGTCACCTCATTAAAACTCTTCCCTGCAGAGGTCATATGAAAAGACAAAACCTTCAACTCAGTATTTAGACCCTTAACATATAGACGAATTCTCTCCTCCTTAGCACCCAGAAGTTGAGTAGTATAATGGGACAAGGCATGAAACTTAGCCTCATAGGCTGAAACAAATATATTACCATGCTCAAGGGACAGAAACTCATCTTTCTTGCGATCTCTTCGAGTGCGGGGCACATATTTCTCCAAGAAAATGGCATGGAAATGAGCCAAGTCATTGGAGGCAAAGCTGAAGGTCGACACTCTACAAGTGCCCTCCACCACTGCTTAGCATCACCCTGCAGCTGAAAAGTAACAAATTCTACCCCATGCTACTGCACAATGCCCAACTTATGCAACCTCTCATAGCAGTCTAGAATAAACTCAAAGGTATCCTACTTCTCTATACCATGAAATGTCAAAGGTTTCAATTTCAAGAACTTGCTCAACAGCTCATGCTCGATCTCGATCATAATAGAGCCAAGCATCAGATGGAAGAAAGCATCAATACCCGACACCGCATCCATCCTAGGGGCCGCTGCAACAGCTAGATAAGCGCATGGAACCTGATCTACTATCCCAGTAAGGGTGGATGTAGTACATGCTAGCCTACTCAAAAAATCCCACACCTGCTGAAATACCTCAAGAGATATAGGGGGAAGGCCTGCACTTCCAACCAGTGCTACCTCCTCCTGCTTCATGCCCTCCTCAAGCACAACCTTAACCTCCTTCTCAACAGGATCTTGAGGTGGGCAAGGGGTCATCGCTCTTGGCTCAGCCGCTACCTGAACTCCACCCCTGGCAGGTGTTGCTCTTCCTCTGCCCCTGCCCCTGCCCCTTCCTCACCCTCTGGCTACCAGCCCCGCAGCTGGAACCACTACCCTTGCTCCATTACACTTGGTGTCAACCATCTGCGGACAAAAGAGTGAAGGGAGTTAGAGACCAAATTGGATCACCAGATACCAATTGGAATCAAGTTATAGCATGAAGGAAGAATGAAGAGATAGTTTCCTAAAGTCTTGTAGCCTCTCGAACAAAAGTACAGACGTCTCTGTACCATTCTACAAGACTCTACTAGATCCATTTTGGTACGAAGAAATCAGCAAAACTATGGCTCTGATACCATCTTTGTCACGACCTAAACCGCTGCGAGTGGCACCCACCCAAAGCCCCCAGATGAGAAAACCAATAAAACAACTAACACTTAGCGAAACTAGCAGCTCAAAATTAGTTGCATTAAATAAAACTAGCATTCACAACTAAAATAACTAATGATAAAGATCCTGTGGAAATACACCCCTAGAATCTGAAAGTTGTGTACTAAAACATCTACCAATGTCTAGAGTGTGGAGATACAACCCTAAAAATAAGAAGTCTAAGTTTGAAACAATGGACTAGAAGCAAACTAGATGAAACCATAGTAGCCCGGAAGAAGCAGCTCACCCTTGGATTCTGGAAACATCGGGACTACAACTGAGGTCACGTAGCAGCCGTTGGAATATGTCTGTACGCATAAAAAGAAAGCAAGTGCAGTATCAGTACACAAAAACTACAGTGTACTGGTAGAATCATCGGTCAGCTCCAATAAATAACATATGAACATTAAACTAAAGCTGAGTAAAGCAGGACAAACATGTATAAAAAAGGCAGCAATATAACCCAAACTCTCAGTCCTCTGCCTAACTTACCTACTACATGAACATGTCCAACAACCAACATGACAACAACGACATATGCAGACAACCACCCCTTTTCAAGTAACTCAGACCCACCAAGGATTCCTAGAACAACGCTTCCAGTGTCTAACATGCAACCCGGTCTACTGTAATACCCTTATTAAATAATAAGTATGTAACTAATTAGAATATATATATTTATAAATGAAAAAAAAGGGAACAAAATGGGCCATAGCCCATCTGTACGTATAACAAAGAAAAGGGGGAAAGGGAAAAATCAAAAGGTTTAAGTGAAAATTTTGACCAGCCCCTCTTGAGAGCAAAGAAAATATAAACTACGGGTTCTGTCTCTCATCTTAATCAACGAAGGAAGCAATTACGTAAAGAGAGAAGGAGAAAAGAAGGTATTTTCTGAATTTAAATTACTAATTTGATTCATATATTCCATGGTTATATAGAGTTTGGCTAGAGTTCAAGAAACTGCAATAAGGAAACAGAGAGACCTAGTTTTTCCATGAATTGCATGAATTCAATATACAATTTGACTATGGATAGCTTTCATACTTCAGAATATCCCAGAAATAAATAATGGGGTGGACATGAAAGTTATTTTAGTTGATTTTAAGCACAAATTTAGATAATTTTGGGTAAAGAATTGGATGAATTAATGGTATGATAGGCTGAAATTAATAGATACTCGACTCATTAAATTACTCAAAGCATGAGTAAAATATAATTCGATGAAGTGAGAGTCAAACATGGAACCAGAGGTTGGATATTCTAAATTTAGTTATGATGTAGCCTAAATAACAGATTAACACGAGGTCGATATAATGTGATCATAGACTGATCGAAGGAAGTCGTACGAATTTACTCGACGTGACGAGTTTGGTATTCCACACGAGTACTGTGAGTAGTAATCTTACCATAATTTATATTTTCATAACTTGCATAGTTTATACATGATTTTGAAGAAAACAAGGGTTATCGAATACTTTAAAATTGTATGTGGGACAAGTCTTTTACTTGATATGATACTGAAATGATTATTTGAGATGTGATTACTGTTATTGTGAAGGTTCTTCACCTACTTGAGAAATAAGTATCTTGATATGTATATTTTGTTCAAGTTTTATAGGTAATATAATTTGATAAGAACTTAAATACCCTGAAAATGCTTCCATACGAGTACCTACTGTTTACAAAGAAAAGTATAAATGGGAGTATACCTTGATTTGGATCTCGTAGGTAACGGCGGGTTCATTAGACCTGGTACACCTTGTATTTAAATATTACCATTATAGACCTTGCTAGTAAGAAGGTAGAACTAGCATATCGTTACTGATCTCCCTCGAGCATGGACCTACTGAGATGTATATTTGACTCCTTTACAAGGCACATATATTGGCTTTTCTTGAAGTAGAAAGTCACAACGATTACATGATTTATTCTTGGAAACCTCCCAAATATATAATCTTTGATATGATATGGTGTTTATTGAGTTTATTAACGAATAGTTAATTGATTTAGCTTACATGAAACAGACAAGATTGCATATTGTTACTGTTTCCTGAAAGGACACTAATTTTTTGATTTTTGGTTATCATACTAGCATATTTTCTGACTTGTCCCCAATAAAATGGTTGTGGTAAAGTGTTATTAGTCACTGAGCTAGCGTCTCATTCCTCGCTATTGTTTTTACAGAGAAAGAAGGTGACATTGGTGAGGATTTCACTAACTAAAGGTTACAAGTTGCATATTCCTGGTGAGCCCCGCACTTGTTCGCGTGAGAAGCAAGCTTATTCATTTGTTATGGACCTTTATTTTACCTCTTAGAGTCGCTTCATAGTCGTTTCATTCGTGTTATATGTACTCTTTTGTTGTTATAAGATTGTGACTAGTATTGCGTTTCCTTTCGTATTTGGAGACAGTTTTAGCATCTCTTCGTTGGGAATATAGACATCATATATGTCACGACCCAACCCGTCGTGAGTGGCACCCACCCAACCCCCGGATGAGCGAACCAATAGAGTTCAACCCTTGCCTAGACTAACAGCCTAAAACCAGCAAGCAAAAAGTAAACTAACAATCAAACAATTCAATAACTAAACATAATTATTATCCTGCGGAAAATCCCTCCTAGGAACTGAAAGTCATTGTACCAAACTTCAATACCAAATTTCTAGAATACGGGGATGCAACCCCAAAAGACAAAAATGAAATCGTTTTAAGTCCGAAACAAATGGACTGAAACTCTAAGATAACCCAAGGTAACTCGAAATAAGCATCTCACCCTTGAAATTCAGAAATCGTCCGTGCTAGATGCGAGGTCGCGTCTCAGTTGCTGGTAGATTTCCTGTACTCACCAAAAGAAACACAAGTATCAGTACACCACCACTGTGTTCTAGTAGGATCATCAGCTAGTTTTCAGATAAACAGTATATATCACAGTACAACATATGCAAGTAAATATATGGAAAACATGCAACAAGTATACAGGCCCTAGACTACAAGTCTCTACCTACCTTGTACCAGCATGAAATCCATCTCTTACAGTTCTATACCACGAATATGAGCCATTAACTATACCTTTCCGTCTAGCCTAGACCCACCCTGGAATCCCCTCTAGACAAATACCAAAGTAATGCTTCAACCCGGCCTAAACCAAAACCAACACAGCAGTTATACAAATTCTCGACCACTCAAGGACCACCAACAATAGCACCTTTAACTAGACAACCCGGTCCACTCACGGAACCAATACCAGTATCATATTCAGTAAAACAACCCAGTCCACTCACGGAACCAATATCAACCAATGAAATACAATAGTCAATGAAATAATGCAAGATGCAATAAAGTAAACCCGTACCAGGCGTGGTACCCGTGCCAACTGAATGTTATACCCGTACCAAGCATGGTACCCGTGCCAACCATATGTTATACCCGTACTAGGCGTGGTACCCAATCCAACCGAATGTCAACAAACCACAGTCAATATATGAACACACACAACTTGTAAAACCAACAAGTAAATAGTTACCTAGACATTCCACACAATTTCCCTAAGCAATGTAAAGCATACAATCACTTAGACATGAGTACATGAATATACACATTCACAGAAAATCATAAGCCATCACCTACCTCGAAACGTTCCAAGCTCTATTCGACCCGAGTTTTCCGTGTTCCGGATTCCTCTCTTGTTCTTGGTCTAAAAACAACACACAGAACATATAGTTAACACCCAATGCCTGTACATTACCCGAATTATACTAAATCTCCAAACCCCAGGCCACCCATGATCATCCCACCATTTTCCCAGGCTTTTCCACCATTAATTCTCCTAGTTCTATCATCTTTCACGGATAAAACAGGGAATTAAACAACCTATGATCATAACAAGGTACTTTAATCCATACCCAAGAACTCACATGCTTGGAATCCCCTTCCTTTCCCAAATTTCACCATCCCTAGGTTATTTTAACCTTCCCCAAATTCCCTACTAGCAATTCTACTGCATAGGAAACGTAATACAAAGATTGGGGAACAAAAACCTTACCTCAGGGAAGAATTTTGACGGAGAAAGGAAGAAATACGCCTGGAATCGCCTAGCCCTTCTCCCAAAATGAACTTGAGAAAAACTGAATGTTTTGGGAGCTGTTTCAGCATTAAAAACCCGTAGGGCCGCTATAGCGGTCCCCGCTCCTCTATAGCGGTCCCACTATAGTGGTAGCCTGCCGCTATAGCAGTCTTAAGTAGGTTGACCGCCCTTTGACCGCTGCTATAGCGGTAATTTGTACCGCCGTAGCGGTGGCCGCTAATACGCGTGACCACGCTCGTCACGGATAGAAAGTCCCGAAATCTGCCATTTTTGGCCATTTCACAACACACCTATTTCCCCTGACGTCCTGAAATAACACCTTCATGTCAAACGCGATTCTGGGAGTTCTACTTACCCAAATGCGATTCCAAAAAGTCCCCCGGACTCTTTTATGTCTTGGCTACGTGAAAAACTAGCTCAATCCAAGACACCCTAACCCATCTTTACCCAGATTTCCCTAGACTCTACTTCGCTCTAAAACAGGTCGAGGCTAGCCTAGCCTAGAATTTCAAACTCCCAAACCCGAAGTTTTCTAACTCTAAAACTTGGCAAGATGGAACTACCGTAACGACGGACCCAATCATTACAATAGATACTAATTACCCCATCGTTCATCCCCGAACGATCAACCCGAAATTACAGAAATAAAAGGAAGGAAGTGTAGTACCTGAATCCTCAAACCATTGAGGGTACTTATCCTGCATGTCCTTCTCTGTTTACCAAGTGGCTTCCTCAACTGGATGATGCTTCTACTGAACCTTTACCATATCAATCACCATTATCCTCAACCTCCGGACATCCCGAGCAAGAATCAAAACTGGTTCCTCCTCATAACGAAGATCCTTATCAAAAAGTACTTCATCCCACTTGATGATGTAGTCCCCATCCCCATGATATCGCTTGAGCATGGATACATAGAATACCGGATAGACGCCCGACAAACAAGGTGGCAGTGCTAACTTGTAAGCCACTGGCCTCATAATTTCAAGAACTTCAAACAGACCGATGAACCGAGGGCTAAGCTTGCCCTTCTTACCAAACCGCATAACCCCTTTTATTGGCGATACCTTTAGCAATTTGGCGATACCTTTAGCAATACTTGTTCACCAACCTGAAAGTCCATGTCCCGGACCTTGCGATCTGCATACTCCTTCTCCCTGCTTTGAGCAGCCAACAACTTGGTTTGTATGCCCCTTACCTTTTCCTGCGCTTCCTTCACTAAATCTACGCCCAGAGGCTTCACATTACCTTCCTGAAACCACCCAACCGGTGATCTGCAGTTTCTCTCATACAGTGCCTCGAACGATGCCATGTCAATACTGGAGTGGTAGCTATTATTGTACGAGAATTTGCACAACGGTAGAAACTAGTCCCAATGACCACCGAAGTCCATTACACATGCTCTCAGCATGTCCTCCAGTACCTGAATCGTCCTCTCCGACTGACCATCAGTCTGAGGATGGAAGGTTGTGCTAAAAGTGAGTTGTGTACCCAACTCTTCATGTAACTTGCCCCATAACTTAGAAGTAAATTGCGTACCCCTGTCTGAAATGATGGACAGTGGTACCCCATGCAGTCTCACAATCTCCTTCATGTAGATCTTAGCCAATTGCTGTGAATTGTAGTCTACCCTAACCGGAATGAAATGAGCGGACTTGGTCAGCCTGTCAACAATGACCCAAATTGAGTCATACTTCCCCAATGTCTTGGGAAGACCCACCACGAAATCCATGGCTATCATTTCCCACTTCCACTCTGGAATTGGCATTCTCTGAAGTAGTCCTGCAGGTCTCTTATGCTCATACTTTACCTGCTGGCAGTTCTGACATTTCAACACAAAATCTGCTATGTCCCTTTTTATCCCGGGCCACCAGTAACGCTGCCTCAAGTTCCTGTACATTTTGGTCACATCCAGATGAATTGAGTACCGTGAACCATGAGCTTTTGTCAAGATTCTCTGAATTATATCATCAACTTGAGGAACACAAATCCTCTCCCCGAAATGCAACACTCCACCAGAGTCTAACATGACATCTCTGGACTCCCCGGATATTACCTTGCCTCGCAATTTACCCAGCTTCGGATCCTGAAACTGTTTCACCTTTATTTCCTCTATGAAGGTGGCCTTGACCTCAATGCTGGCCAACAACCCACCTTGATCTGAAACACCGAAGTGCATGAACTTGGCCTCCAAAGCTTGAATCTCCTTAGCCAATGGTCGTTTGGACGCCCCCAAACAAGCCAAGCTACCCATGCTAACAGTTTTCTGGCTCAATGCGTCTGCTACCACATTAGCCTTACTCGGATGGTACTGAATTGTCACATCATAATCCTTCAATAACTCCATCCATCTCCTCTGCCTCATATTCAAATCCTTCTGAGTGAAAACGTGCTGCAGAATGCGATGATCTGTGAATACCTCACACTTGACACCATAAAGATAGTGTCTCTAGATTTTCAATGCAAAAACCACCGCTGCCAACTCTAAATCGTGAGTCGGGTAATTCCTCTCATGCACCTTCAACTGCCTGGATGCATAGGCTATCACATTCATGTCCTACATCAACACAGCACCCAAACCAGAATGTGAAGCATCACAGTAAACAACAAGGTCTTTACCTTCAACCGGCAAGGACAAAATAGGGGTTGTGGTCAAAAGTGTCTTGAGCTTTTGAAAGCTCTCCTCGCACTTGTCGTACCACACGAACGGTACCTCCTTCTGTGTCAGCCTGGTCAGGTGAGTAGCAATAGAAGAAAAATTCTTAACAAACCTCCGGCAGCACCCCGCGAGCCCAACAAAACTCCTCACCTCGGTCACAGAGCTAGGCCGAACACAACTCTTGACTGCCTCAATTTTTTGGGGATCCACCATCACCCCTTTTTCTGACACTACATGCCCCAAGAATGCCACAGAAGTCAACCAAAACTCGTACTTAGTGAATTTTTCATAAAGCTTTTGGTGCCTCAATATATCCATCACAATACGAAGATGATTAGCATGCTCCTCCCTACTCTTAGAGTAGAACAAAATATCATCGATGAACACGATAACGAAAGAATCCAAGTAGTACTTAAACACCCCATTCATTAAACTCATGAATGGTGCCGACGCATTGGTTAAACCAAACGACATTACTAAAAACTCATAATGCCCATACCGGGTCCGAAAAGTAGTTTTCAGAATCTCCTCAGGTCTAACCTTTAACTGATGGTACCCCGATCTCAAGTCAATTTTCAAAAATACCGATGCACCCTGGAGCTGGTCAAACAAATCATCTATACGGGGTAGGGGGTACTTATTCCGGATGGCCACTTTGTTCAACTGCCTATAGTCTATGCACATCCGCATACTACCATCCTTTTTCTTTACGAACAAAATCGTAGCACCCCAAGGTGAAGCACTGGGACGTATAAATCCCTTATCTAGGAGTTCCTGCAGCTGAGTCTTAAGTTCCCTTAACTCTGCCGGAGCCATTCTATACGGAAGAATGGAAATGGGACGAGTGCCCGGCTCCAAATCAATACAAAAATCTATGTTTCTGTCCAGAGGCATGCCAAGCAAGTCCGCTGGAAACATCTCTAAAAATTCAGAAACCACTGGAACTGACTCAATAGGAGGAGACTCCACACTATCATCCCAGAGATGAGCCAAGAAGGCTAGACACCCCCTCCCCACTAGCTTCCTATCCTGGACAAACGATATTATTTTAACTGGCTTAGGCCTGTACACACCTTCCCATTCTAGTCTATCCTTACCCAAAATTTCTAGAGCCACAGTCTTGGTGTTACAGTTCAACACAGCATGATAAGGAGATAGCCAGGTCATACCCAAGATAATATCAAAATCATCTTTATCCAGGATTACCAAGTCTACCCAAGTATGTAACCCCACAAAACCAACAGAACAGTCAGGATATACATGAGTCACAACCACCGGCTCTCCCACTGGGGTAGAAACATAGATAGGGGAATCAAGGATATCACTGGTCAAGCCCAGCCCCAAAGCAAAACTCACAGACACATAAGAATATATAGAACCTGGGTTAAATAATACCGAAGCCATTTTATAACAGACAAGAATAGTACATGTGATCACCACATCTGAGGCTTCCACCTCAGTCCTTCCTGAAAAAGTATAGCAATATGCCCGATCATCAATCTGGGAAACTTCCCGGGCCAGCTGCGCCGCACTCCTGCCTGCGCCACTGTTCCCACTGTCTCCCCGGCCACCCTGAAAATTACCTCGCCCACCCTGTAGGCGACCCCTAGCATTACCGCCTCTTCTTGCCGGAACCACTGCTCTAGTCTGCTGCTGACCCTAATTACCTGTCTGTCTATGTAGACACTCCCTCTTAAAGTGGCTCAACTCACCACAATGGAAGCAACCACGGTCAAGAGTAGGTCTGCTAGATGATGTATAGGATGCTCCCTGGCCTCTAAGAGCTGAAGACTGAGCTCCTTGACGACCACCTATTGTAGCTGGCAGAGCTGACTGAATAGGACGGGCCGGATAAGCCTGCTGATGCTGGCCCCGGGAGTATGAACCACTATAGTTTCCCTCATTCCGAGGCTTCTTGGCTAAAGCCTTAGCCTGCCCCGCTTGTCTAACTCCCTCAATCTTTTCACATAATCCACCACATCATTAAAACCCTTTCCTGAAGAAGTCATATGCACTGACAGTACCTGCAGATCACTATTCAGACCCTTGACAAACAACTGGACTCGTTCCTCCTCGGAACCCAACATCTGTGTAGCAAAATGAGACAACGCATAGAACTTAGCCTGATAAGCTGAGACCGATATGCTACCCTACTCCAAGTTTAGAAACTAATCCTTCTTCTAGTCCCTCAAAGTTCGGGGAACGTACTTCTCTAGAAACAACGCATGGAACTGCTCCCAAGTCAGTGAAGGTAGGATAGAAGACCGACACTCAACATGAGACCTCCACCACTGCTTGACATCACCCTGCAGCTGAAAAGTGACAAACTCTACCCGATGCTGACGTACAATACCCAACTTGTGCAACCTCTCATGGCAATCCAGGATGAACTCATAGGCATCCTCCTTGTCTGTACCCTGAAACATCGGAGGTTTCAGCTTAAGGAACTTAGTCAGAATCTCATGCTCATTACCTGTCATCACTGGGCCTAGCATTGGCCTGAGGAGATCGTTTGTGCCCGAAGTTGCATGCATCCTTGGTGTAGTAGTAATCGCTGGCTGAGTATCCAAGTACTGATTTGCATAAGCTGCGGGTATGGCTCTAGCACCAACCAACCCACTCAGAATATCCCACGCCTGCCTAAAAGCTTTCGGTGTCATAGTAGGAAGGCCTGCACCCTCAACCGGTGCCGCCTCCTCCTGAGCCCCTTCATCCTCTACAACCACTTCTTCTACATCCTCAGCCACATGATCCTGAGGTGGGGGAGGGGTTACCTCACGTGCAGCAGCAGCTCGAGCTCCACCTCTGGTGGGTGCGGCTCCAGCTCATCCCCTTCCCCTTCCCCTACCTCTGCCGCGAACTGTCGAGCCCGCTGCTGGGACCGCTGGCCTTGCTCCGTTATTCCTTGTAGTAACCATCTGCGGACAGAAGAGTGAATGAGGTTAGATACCAATTTGTATCACCAGATACCAATTGGAATTGAGTTATAGAACGAAGGAAAGAAGGAAGAGATAGTTTTTTCCTAAAGCCCCATAGCCTCTCGAAGAAAAGTACGGACGTCTCCGCACCATTCCGCAAGACTCTACTAGACCTGTTTGGTACAACGAGATCAACAAACCTAGGCTCTGATACCATTTTTGTCACGACCCAACCTATCGTGAGTGGCACCCACCCAACCCCCGGATGAGTGAACCAATAGAGTTTAACCCTTGCCTAGACTAACAGCCTAAAACCAGCAAGCGAAAAGTAAACTAACAATCAAACAATTCAAGAACTAAACATAATTATTATCCTGCGGAAAATCCCTCCTAGGAACTGAAAGTCATTGTACCAAACATCAATACCAAATTTCTAGAATATGGGGATGCAATCCCATAAGACAAAAATGAAATCGTTTTAAGTCCGAAACAAATGAACTGAAACTCTAAGATAACCCAAGGTAGCTCGAAACAAGCAGCTCACCCTTGAAATTCAGAAATCGTCGGTGCTAGATGCGAGGTCGCATCTCAGTCGCTGGTAGATTTCTTGTACTCACCAAGAGAAAGACAAGTGCAGTATCAGTACACCACCATTGTGTTCTAGTAGGATCATCAGCCAGTTTTCAAATAAACAGCATATATCACAGTACAACATATGCAAGTAAATATATGGAAAACATGCAACAAGTATACAGGCCCTAGACTACAAGTCTCTACCTACCTTGTACCAGCATGAAATCCATCTCTTACAGTTCTATACCATGAACATGAGCCATTAACTATACCTTTTCGTCTAGCCCAGACCCACCCTAGAATCCCCTCTAGACACATACCAAAGTAATGCTTCAACCCGGCCTAAATCAAGACCAACACAGCAGTTATACAAATTCCCGGCCACTCAAGGACCACCAACAATAGCACCTTTAACTAGACAACCCAGTCCACTCACGGAACCAATACCAGTATCACATTCATTAAAATAACTCGGTTCACTCACGAAACCAATATCAACCAATGCAATACAATAGTCTATGAAATAATGCAAGATGCAATAAAGTAAACTCGTACCAGGCGTGGTACCCATGCCAACCGAATGTTATACCCGTACCAGGCGTGGTACCCGTGCCAACCATGTGTTATACTCATACCAGGCGTGGTACCCGAGCCAACCGAATGTCAACAAATCACAGTCAATATATGAACACACACAACTTGTAAAACCAACAAGTAAAATCGTTCAATCACAGACTGTAAACAGGAACCTAGACATTCCACACAATTTCCCTAAGCAATGTAAAGCATACAATCACTTAGACATGAGTACATGAATATACACATTCACAGAAAATCATAAGCCATCACCTACCTCGAAACGTTCCAAGCTCTATTCGACCCGAGTTTTCCGTGTTCCGGATTCCTCTCTTGTTCTTGGTCTAAAAACAACACACAGAACATATAGTTAACACCCAATGCCTGTACATTACCCGAATTATACTAAATCTCCAAACCCCAGGCCACCCATGATCATCCCACCATTTTCCCAGGCTTTTCCACCATTAATTCTCCTAGTTCTATCATCTTTCACGGATAAAACAGGGAATTAAACAACCTATGATCATAACAAGGTACTTTAATCCATACCCAAGAACTCACATGCTTGGAATCCCCTTCCTTTCCCAAATTTCACCATCCCTAGGTTATTTTAACCTTCCCCAAATTCCCTACTAGCAATTCTACTGCATAGGAAACGTAATACAAAGATTGGGGAACAAAAACCTTACCTCAGGGAAGAATTTTGACGGAGAAAGGAAGAAATACGCCTTGAATTGCCTAGCCCTTCTCCCAAAACGAACTTGAGAAAAACTGAATGTTTTGGGAGCTATTTCAGCATTAAAAACCCGTCGGCCCGCTAGAGCGGTCCCCGCTCTGCTGTAGCGGTAGCATGCCGCTATAGCAGTCTTAAGTAGGTTGACCGCCCTTTGACCGCCGCTAGAGCGGTAATTTCTACCGCTATAGCGGTGGCTGCTATCGCACATGACCGCGCTCGTCACGGACAGAAAGTCCCGAAATCTGCCAGTTTTGGTCATTTCACAACACACCTATTTCCCCCGACGTCCTGAAATAACCCCTTCACGTTAAACGTGATTACGGGAGTTCTACTTACCCAAATGCGATTCTGAAAAGTCCCCCGGACTCCTTTATGTCTTGGCTACGTGGAAAACTAGCTCAATCCAAGACATCCTAACCCATCTTTACCCGGATTTCCCTAGACTCTACCTCGCTCCAAAACCGGCCGAGGCTAGCCTAGCCCAGAATTTCAAACTCCCAAACCCGGAGTTTTCTAACTCTAAAACCTGCCATGATGGAACTACCCGTAATGATGGACCCGGTCATTATAATATGAATATCGTGTCTTATTTAGTGATGTTGGATTGTTGTGTTGAGATTCTGAGACAGGAATTTTTTTTGGATAGTCCCAAAAACAAAGAAAACTCTGTCCGATTTTCTGTAGATTATCGATGAGGCTTGCTGGGAGCTCTAACTTCTAAGCGTCGGTCATGGTCCTAATTTGGGTCGTGACATCTACATAAGGACCAACACCATATTTAAGTACAACTACCCCACCACTCATGGGCCAATATGCAATAATTACATTTCAAGAAACAACCCGGTACGCATATGGAACCGTCAACAGAACAAAGTCAAACAAGTATAATCAAACTTGTACCAGGCGTGGTACCCGAGCCAACCATTATAGAACCCGTACCAGGTGTGGTACCTGAGCCAATCGATATATGTATCTCATACCAAGCGTGGTACCTGAGCTAACCGATATGTGTATCCCATACCAAGCGTGGTACCCGAGTCAATCGAATATCACATACAATCCAACAATCAATAATAATGAACACAACCACACTTGTAAACCAACAAGTAATAAAGACAAGTTCATTCAAATGATTGACAACTGGATATTAAGACATTCATAATTTCATCCCCTAAATCATGCAATGAACATCATCATTATACTAAAAATGGGATGCTCCAAATGCAAAGTTGGATTACCATATACTAAATTAAAATATTATAAAATATTTAATTAATTAAATAGAAATTCATTGTTAGTAGATAAATAATACTTTATTTATTACTCTTCTACATTCCAACTATTTTCACTACCATTTTATCCCTACACTAAATTAAAATATTATAAAATATTTAATTAATTAAATGGAAATTCATTGTTAGTAGATAAATAATACTTTATTTATTACTCTTCTACATTCCAAATCTTTTCACTTTCTAGCTTACATAGCAATTCAAAGCATCTTCATTTCTAATAAATCATGATAATTAATTTTGAGTTAAAAATCTGAAGAGTTTTTTAGAATAACCAAGAGTCAATGTAAAGAGTTAGTAGTGTGAAAGGTCTCCTAAAATGAATATATAAGAGTCCAGTAGGACTTGCAATTTCCTCCGCCCCATGCTTTAATCCTTCCTGTAGCATGGATTTCCTTTCATATTCCTTCCAAACTCCTTTTTTTATTTTCTTTTTTTTGACCAGTTTATATAAATAATATTTTAGTTATTTGTAGTTATGTTTTTTTTGCCAACGATTTATTATATATTATTTCTTTAGCATTGAAATTTTCTTGCAGTGTAGTTAAAAATATAATTCACTGTGGGAGATATGAATTTTATAATGATAAGCAGCGTCATGTTGTATTGTGCATTTCATCAAATTTTTCGTTAATTTTCTTGTGTAGTGTAGTCTAAAATATAGTTTATTGGAGAAATATGAATATTTTGTGATGTCGTATCTGAATTTTTTACACCTTTTGAGTTTTGAGCTTCGTATGTACATGTAACAACATATATATTGATGAATCATTAATTCATAAGTTGGTGCACTAAGCCAAATATTGGATCATTCCCACTCCTTCACTTTAGCCGCCTGAATTCTAAGTGTGCTTCAGTTACTAAAAAAGCTAGCCTTGAATTAATGATAACCATTCATTACATTTATTTATGGCTATTGACTATTCTTCTACATTTTGGATTAAATTTATTTTCGTTTGTTGATTTCTTTTTCATAACCACATTCAATTGTAGTAGCATATTTTTTTCTGTATGACATTATTGGGTAATTTGTATGCCAATTTTAATTTTTAGGTTTACATGATCGACATATCCACGCACTGATAATGATCAACCTATCAAACAACCTATCGATAATAATTCATGAAATACCTAAACTATTCTTCAAAATGAACTTGTTTACACGAATGTGTTTCATAGAATATATATATCATTTGAATGAGTCGGCACAAATTAACACGAGACACACGTGCAACGCACGTGCCCAAAACTAGTACAATAAATAAGCAACAGTTACAATGTACACATATCGCAAATGTGAAACAATAATCATCACCTACCTCGAATAGCCTGAAACCTCTACTGGACCGAGCCTTCCCATTTTTTAAAGCTTTCGCTTGCCCTTGGTTTAAAAATCATTACACACAATACCAAAATTAGTCTAAGTGGCCTAATAATCCCCGGATTATACCCAAATCCTAATCCCCAAACCAAACCATGATCATTCCACCCATCCCAAGGCCTTCCCACTATTAATTCACCTAAAACTATCATTTTTATGGATACATTAAGCAAATTATGGTGAATAAGTCATGAATGATCAATTATAAACAAGACCCAAGAATTCTACACCCTAGAATCCCCATTACACTGGATTCTAACTTCTTTGGTCAAGCCAAACCTTCCCCCAAGCCCACAATTATCGATTCTAAGGTCCGATAATCGAAGTACTAAAGTAGGTGAATAAAATTCTTACCTTTATGATGACTTTTGGTGGAAAATCGAGTTGGAGTCGCCTAAATAGCCTCTGCCCTTCCCCGAAATGTTCTTGAACAATTCTAAATATTTTTGGAGAAGTTTATGTATTTACAATAACTTACTCCGCTATAGCAGTCCCCCCTCTGTAATAGCGGCACCGCCGTAGCGGAATCCACCCGCTATGGCGGTGCTGACCGCCTTGACTTTTGCTATAGCGAAAATTTCTCCGCTATAGAGGTCATCGCCGTAGCACAGTGTCAACCTCTACAGCGGTTGACACAGAATAAAACCTCGGGAAATCCCTCAAAATTATCCATTTTACAATACACTTCTAAACTTGATGTTCCGAACCAACCCTTTCACGTCAACTTCGATATCGGTAGTTCTACTCACCCGAATCCACTTTCGAAAAGTCCCATAGACTCCTTATTGACTTAGCTAACATAAAAACTATCTCAACCTTAGACATTTCACCCAATATTTTTTCGGATTGTCCTAGACCACACCTCGCTCAAAAATTATCCGAGATTAGCCTAGCCCAAAATTTCCAACTCTCAAATCTGGAAGTTTTTCAATTCATTTTATTGCGCAAATAGTTTATCCATAATGACAAAATAGGTCATTACAGTATCCCTTTTAATAATTTCTTTTAAAAGACGTGATTCCCTTAGGGCATAAAAGAAAGGCAAAAGATTTCTATGAGGAAAGAAAAAGAAAACAAACAAACAAATAAGCGTAGAAAGAATAACTATTTAAAAAAAAAAAGACGAAGAAGCTTACCACTCTTTCATCTTGTCAGTGACACCGATAATTGATCTCAAGATGAAATTCAAGCTAAAATACAGATTAAAAAAGAGAAAGTTTGCAATATTCACTTATGAAATAATATTGCACCACAGCTCGTAATTCTTGATTGATTGAGACAAAGCAATTCCATAAAGTATAGCTTAACTCTATATTAGACTATCAATGGCCAGTACGAAAAAATGAGGCCCATTTTGATCAAAAGAGTTATGATAATCTTGCAAAGGGCACAGTTTTCTAAATGAGCTCTGTCTCTTCATCAAAACATGAATGATCAATTCGGACATATTGCAGTTTCTTGAATGTGTTCTTCTTGATTGAAATTAAGGAACAAGTCTATTTACGATAGTAAGTATCTTTCTCATGCTAAAAACTTGAAATAAGATGGACAAATCAGTAGTTATTTGTTATCTTTCACGACTACAGCTTACTATGGACTTGCGTTTTTATCCGACAACAAAAAAACTAATGACAACTAAATTAGGTGGCTGCTCTTCCAAATAGAGGAAAAAATTCCTAATATTATTATTTCCTAATCCAGTGACAACGAGAAAGATGTTGGTGGGCGATGGAAGAAAATCAGTTTTTTAAAAAATTTGTAGAATCTTTTAAGAAGATATTGATAAAGTTGGATAATTAGAAGAATTATCGTATTAGAAAAGGATAAATTAGTCAAAATATAATTGTTTATGTTAAAAATAAATAGTTTAAAAGAATTATTACAAAAAAAATTAAAATAAAGAATTTTTGTAATATTGCAAATTATGAGAAAGGTCAGTATGATGGAGCAAAATCTGAGGATAGGTCTCTGAAATTATCCCTAAAGTAAAAGTTCTCCAAAAGAACATCCTTGTTTCATAGTATTTAATTAGAGCAATTACTACCTTATTTTCTTTTGTAAATATGTATTATACTTATGAGTATAATATTTTAATTATGAGCTACATGTCGTTGAGATATACTATTAATCATGTAGTTTAGCTATAGTACTGTATTTATTTTTTGTGGAATAAATATTTATTTATTTATCCAATTCAATAAAGTCTTGTTTTAAATAGGTTATTTGCTCACATGTGTGTCCTTTTACTTATACAGTAGATGATTTAGTGTATGAAGTTTTTTAGCTCATGTATTTAGAAGATCAAATTATCGGTTCTTATAAGTTATAAAATTATTGTTGAAATTGAGTTTGGGTTTAGATTGCTCATGTGGACTGATCCGATCCGACCTAATTAGGAGAAATAAACCTATAAAAAGTTATAGTTAGGAGGTCACTAGGAGTTGCCAAAGACAAGATAACTACAACCCTATTTTGAAGGTGGGTGTGTGAGTTGGAGATATCTTGTAACTTCTGGTAATCTCCCCTTCTATTCAGTTTAAAAAGAAAGTTATGGCCTTTTTTTAAAGTAGATAAAAATACAGAGTAAACACAATTTTTTCATATCTTCCTAAATAACATACACTAAAAGATACATTTAGTTTGTGGAATTATAATTCTATTTCCTAGTGAAATAGAATTGACTTGCAACAATTGTTTGTAGCATAGAGATCAACATCTCCCACTGATATTAACAGGTACACAATCATTATTTTTATAAAATTAGGTTACAATGATATCAGAGCATATGTTATATGTTCTGTTATTTTGAATACACCATTATAAGCATGTGTTGATTGCTCCTATTATTTGTAGCCTCCGTAAAATATATTTGTTGAATTCATATTTTTTCAATCCAAAAAAAATATAATTTTTTTCACTTGGACAAAACAAAAAAAATATTGTGATTTTTTTAATTAATTTTTTGGACAGTAAGCAAATGTTGAAAAGGAATTTAAGCAATTTTGTTTTCTGACGATGACATGAAAGTCAAATCTAAAGTGAGCAATTTCTTTTTTAATTATCAATTGCTACATTTAAAAGAAAAAATATGCGCACGCCCTAAATTTTTTTAGGTTGATAAGCGAGTTTGATATTTCTACGTGAAAGATTGTGTGTCATAACTCATTACCATCACAATAAGTTAATATTGTTTTAAAGGCAACAGTATTTCGAGAATCATGAAAACTTGGACAATTTTTTTCATAAAAAATTAGATCATATTCTCAATGTGAAGATCATGAATAAGGTTCCTTTTAATTACTATTTTTTCTTTAATAAAGATTGCAACACTTGTCTCTTATGACTTATAATAAGTGACTGTCATTTTTTTTGTTATGGTACGAAACTGCTACTGTAATTTATTTTTTTGAAAATCGTATATTTAAAATTTTGACATGAAACTTATTTTTTAAAAATTTACTCATTCAGGACTTTCCGTTGATATATTAGACATGTTAAATGAATTAAAAATGAATGAGATATGATTTTATGAAATAAGGTTAAAATTTTGACAATTCTTTCGTAAAAATTATATTCTGTAATTTGATTTCTGGGATTTTTTTCTTTAAATTTTGGCATGAAACTTATATTTTTATAATCTACTCTTTTAGGCTTTCTTTTGATATATTATACATTTAAAACGGATTTAAAATGAGTGAAATATGATTTTTTAAAGTTAGGCTAAAATTTTGATACTTTTTTTTAAATTGTGTTATGTAATTAATATTTGAATTACTCATTTGGAATTTTAGTATGAAACTTAGGACCCATTTGGACATAAATATTATTCACTTTATCCAATATATGTATCACTTTATTCCGAAATTCTTGTTTGGCCATAGAATTTTTAATCCTCAAGAGGTGTTTTCACTTTTTTTAATTTTTAATTTATTTATTTTTCAAGAAAATTTTAATTTGGGAAAATAGTTCAAGACACATTTAAATTATGGCCGAAATTGTTGTTACACACTCTAACTTTGTGGGGGTTCTATGAACTCCCTGAACTATTTATAGTAATATTGAGAGTTTTATTAGCATAGCTGGACATGCAAGTGAACACACGTATAAGCAACAACTTCGCAATAGTAGATTGAAAGTAAAAATCACATGAAATTGAAATAATTTGTGTTATTTGGTCAATAATCATAAAGATAAAGTTAGAGAGTTTTAAGAAAATTTTAGGGTTAATGGAAGAGAAATTAACATTAATGAGAACTGACCCCTCTTTTTCATAGCGTGTGTAAGCACTTACTTTAGTTTGAGTGATTTAGTGGTGCAACTAAGATGATAATACCCTTAATATTACACTATAAAATAGTCCAGGGTGGTCATAGGACCTTCGCAAAGTTAGAGTGTGTAACAACAATTTCGAACATAGTTTATGTGTGTTTTGAGATATTTTCCCTTTTAATTTTTTTATTTTCATAAAGTAATCCAATTTAAATTATATTGCATGTTCAAATTATTATTTTAATTTTTTCAAAAAATACATTTAAATTTTAAAATATTAACTCCAAATACTATGGTCAAACACAACTTCAACTCCAACTTTAAAATTTTTAAATAAAGTGAATATGTTTTAAATTTTTATGGTCAAACGTCTGCTTATATTTTCATAATCTTCTCGTTTAGCACTTTTTGTTGATATATTATGCATGTAAAACAGATTAAAAATGAGTAAGATATGATTTTTTAAAGTATTTTTTAATCTTGATAAATTAGTTTAGTGCTTATGTTTCTTAAGCAGATTTTTTTTGTCTTCTACGAGTAATAGTGACATATGTTGTCACATTGAATGGTATAGTCATTCTGATTATTTTCTTGTTCCTATTTTAGACATGATTGAAGAGGGACAAACTTGAATTACTCCAAGTGGGAGTTCTCAAAATCGAGTAAAGGGATAATGTAGAAGAGCACGTCGCCGTAGGACATATTTCTGAGAGCGTGAAATCATACGGATTGATATTTCAAAGGCGATACAAGATCTGTTTAGGAATCAAAGGGCTATTCGAAAGGGAAAGAGAGAAGAAATTTAAAGAGTTTAGTTCTTTTAATATGTCCCCTAGTATTTCAGCCGATGATTTTATTCATCTTTTTGAATCGAATTGGGTTAAACGGACTGATTACATTGAAATTTCGGATTGAAAATATTTAGCTTATTTAAAAGACTCTCTCCGAAATCTTTAGAGTGGTAAATTAATTGACGTTTATCACGAGATTTGGCCTAGTTAATCTTTAAGGGTGTATATTTGTTGTCTTGAAATCAAGTGTGAGGATTTTAATCTTTAATTGAATTGTAATTTGTTGTTGTCAATTTATTTTTAATATATGAATTAAATTGTTTGTCTCTCCTTATATATATCCAATTCATTTTATTGAAATGAAATGAGACTTTATTGAAATTCATTAAATACTCACTAAGAAATAATTTTCACTTTTGATTAAATATTTAGACTGTAGATGTTGAATGAAAACTTAGTAATCATTTTGATTCTATGCTATATGTGAGGTTATTATGAAAATTGATTTGCTTGAATGAGTATATCAATATCTCATGCTTAAATGAATAAAGTAAATATTGATGAGTAAAACTTGCTTAAATTGTCTTTTATTAATAGACATGGCATCAAAAAGTATCATTGCTGACTTATACAAAGGTGAGAAACTGAATGGTGACAATTACGACATATGAAATCGTAAAATAGAGTATGTAAAGAGCAGAATGCTCTTGAAGGCATAAATCATGTTTTAAGTCATCCAGAAGAGGATAACATTGCACAACACAGAAGAGATCTCGAAGCTTATAAAGTTTGAAAAAAGATCATTGCACGTGAAATTATTATCAGTTCTGTTATTGATTACCTCATTCATAAATGTGGAAAATTTCCTACTGCTCATGCCATGTGGACACACTTACGAAGAACATATGGGGGTACATCTGTGACCCGCGTTAGACAGCTGGCTATCAAGTTTAATATTTACAAAAAACATTATGATCAGAATATGAAACAACACCTTAGGGTGATGTCAAACATGATTCTTCAACTTAAAAGTGTTGGTCTTGTTCTCTCTGATGAGCAACACAGGTTAAAGCAGTGATCCAGTCTCTTTTCAATTGCAGAACATTTGAAGGTTAATTTAACCCATAATGATAGCATCAACAAAAAATTCTGATGATGCTTGTTGAGCTTGAGAACGAGTGACTTTGTGCTGCCAAAACTATATCTAATTCCTTTGTGGCAGAATCAAGTGGTACAAAAAAAATTAGCTTCAAACACAAGAAGAATTAAAAAATAACAAAAAGGGTAAGGAGATCAGAGAAGGACCCACTAAGAAAAATAAACAAGCCAAATTTTAAAGAGGAAAAATAGTTTTTCAAAAAGAAAGATAAAAGTAAGATGAAGTATTATAACTACCATGTTTCAAAGCATTTTACTCGTAATCGTACCGACTCAAAAAATGTAGCATTTTTAAATGCATCTCTGAGTGCTACATATGTTTCTAGCATTGTTTACCAACTGAATCTTATCCTATGTGAATTGTAGACTTGAGAGTCACCGACCTTGAGAGTCACCGACCATGTGAGTCATGATTGAAAAGCATTTGTGGAGTTTCATCGAGTCTCGCCTGAATCAAGGTGGATATATATAGAAAATAATGCAAGATTTAAAGTCAAAGAGATAATCACTTGCAAAGTAAACTTGCTTGGTGGCTGATCTTTGATGTTACATGACGTCCTATATGCTCCAAAAATTTGACAAAACTTAATATTTGTGTCTGTTCTTTTAGATCTTGATTTCGATTTAAATTTTAGTCGCAAAGGTGTTTAAATTACTCAAGATAATATTTTTATGATTTTGAATTTCGTTATGAATATTTTATCATTTTAGATTGTAATCCTTTAACTTATGACTATTATATTGATCGTTGTATAATAATATATTTTTCTAGTAACAAAAATGTGAATGACATTACATAACATGCGAGATTGAGTCACATAAGACAAGACCATATGAATAGGTTGACAAAGAAAGAATATTTAGGTTCTCTCTCCAAAATTGGTATGCCAACATGTGAAAATTGTCTTGCTGAAAAGATTGCACGCAAATTATTTGAAAAAAGTAAAAGAGTTGAGTTCCCACTGAAATTAATTCATTATGGTATTTGTAGTCCAATAAATATGAAGGCAAGGTCTGATGATTTATATTTTATTATATTTATTGATGATTTCACACACTTTGATTATGTCTATTTGATTTCTCATAAATCTGAAGCACTTGAATGCTTTAAAATATATATGAATGAAGTTGAGAATCAATTAGATAAAAGTATAAAGACTTTAGAAACTAATAGAGGCCATAAAAATTTGTCAAATCAATTTGAAGAAATATGTACTGAAAAGACATTATCAGACAATTAACTATTCTTTACACACCTCAGCAGAATGGTGTAGTTGAAAGAAGAAATATAATATGATTATACATGACAAGATTCATGTTGGCACAGGCAAATTTACATATCTCCTTATGGGAAGATGCGTTATTAACTACAACCTACATATTGAATAAAGTTTCTTCTAAATCAGTGCATTTCACTCCGTGTGAACTATGGAGTGGTCACAAATCAAACCTTAATGATCTACAACTTTAGAGTTGTGCTGCATATGTAAAAGATTATTTTGATGAGTTCAGTAAACTGAGTCTAAAGAAAAAGAAATGTATCTTTATAAGATACTCAGAACACACCAAAAGGTATACATTCATTAGTGAATTAGAGGACGAAAGTACTAGTGAAATTAAATCACGAGATATCACATTTTTAAAACTTTATTTTTTCAAAAAGGATGAAATAAAGGAGAGTGGGCCTCTTTACGAAATATTGAATTTAGATAATATGATAATGCCTTCAGAAATACTTAATAATCAAATAGATCAAGGATTGACTCTTGATCCAAGTGGGAGTTTTGAATCCCAAAATTGTAACGACCGGGTCCGTTGTTATATAATTTTTTCCGCTTTCATAAATTTGGGAAGAACGATTAAAATATGTTTAAAGTAAGTAGGATGATGTCATGGAAAATTTCTAAATTTTGGAAATAATTTGAGCTGACGTCACTCTGCTATAGCGGTAATTTTTCCGCTATAGCGAAACCGTTGTAGTAGAGGGTCGGACCGCTATAGCGGAACGACGGGAGGCAGTAGCCTCAGTACGGGATTTTATTAAAAAGCTTCACCTCCTCAGTTAGAAAACATACGAGGGTTTCTCCAAAAACCCTCCCATGCTGCTCCAAGGCTAGGGAACCATGAGGAGGAGGGATCATGGCTGGAGGGATGCAGAATAGAGGATTCCAGGACCATCGTTCAGCCGAAACGCCTTCACGGAGCCAGAAATGCACCGTTGCAGCTGCTTGGCGCACAAGTAGGCTAGGTTTTCATGAGTAGTTAGACTTGTTTACTTTCCGTACTTTTGTATAGTAAGGCAGAGAATCCATGTTTTAGGCCTCCGGGCATGGAGTCTGGCAGATTCGGGTTGGGTTATGCTTGATCTAGGATGTACGGAGTAATTGGCTGGTCTTGTGATATATGAACTTGTGGTTCTATTGTTGTATTGGTATGATAAAATGTTAGGCTCAGGGACTAGTGTGTCGGGAAGGTTCGAGGAACCGAGGGAGAAAGGCTTGGAGCCACGGGTAGTGACAATGAGGAACTCCTAGGTGGAGTTCAGGGATGTAAATGGCATAAGGTGTAGTTGCGAGTCTTACTAAAAGCTAAAAGGGTGGAATCGTTTAGCTGCTATATAATAAAAGAATCATTTAGCCGCTATATAATTAAAAAGGGGAATTCGCTTGTTACATGTTTAAAAAGCTATATAATTAAAAAGGGGAATTCGCTTGTTACATGTTTAAAAAGGGGTGCACCGGGGTTAGCCTTCGGACGGGATTTGACGGTTCGTTGTGTACCCGGATTGGGGTAGGTGATGGCTTACGAATTTCTGTGAATGTTGTATATTTTGTACTCTTATCTAAGTGTTTGTATGAATTGCATGACTTAGAGGAATTGTGTAGAATGTCTAAGGGTCCTGTTTTACAGTTTTTGAATTGAACGGTGTGTTGTTTGTTGGTTTACAAGTTGTTTGTTCATTATTTTGACTGTGGATTGTTGACATTCAGTTGGCTCGGGTACCACGCCTGGTACAGGTATACTAACGGTTGGCTCGGGTACCACACCTGGTACGGGTTTAACAAATGGTTGGCACGGGTACCATGCCTGGTATGAAATATTAACGGTTGGCTCGGGTACCACGCCTAGTACGGGTTTATTTTACTGCATTATGGCTTTGATATTGTTGCATTGCATTGACTGTTATTGGTTCCATGAGTGGACAGGGCTATTTTACTGAAATGTGATATTTGTTTGGTGGTCCTTGAGTGACCAGGAATTTCTGTTATAGTTATGGAGTTGGTCTTGGATTAGGCCAAGTTGTTCATTGACACTTAGGTGTTGTTTAGAGGGGATCCCGGGTGGGTCTGGGCTATGTGAAAGAAGAGGTTAAATATATATTTTATCATCATTGAGTATGTCATTGGCGGTCGGGGATTCACTTATGGTAAATAAGCTAAGGGTTGGTCTTGGTGTAGACTGGGGTAGCCTGTTGAACACTTAGGTGTGGTTTGGGGGACCCTTGGGGGTCCAGGTTATGAGATTAAAAAGGGATTTAGATGTAATTCTGTTATTGTCATTGAATGTGTCGATGGTTGCTAGGTGGGTTTCATGTGATTGGAATTGGGAGAAAGACTGAGAGTTTGGGGTTGTAGTTTCCTAGTTGTTATAAATAGGTTGGGGGAGTGGTCCTAGAGGGCCGTGAAGGGTCTGGACACTGGTAAGTAATGCTACGGGTATAAGTGGTTGGGTTGGGCAGTTAGACGGGTTAAGTATGAATGTTTAGAAAAAGCAGTTGACTTGGGTGATAGGAGGGCAGTCCAGGCATGGACATGAACATTGGCAAGGGATAAGTGAGGTTTGGGGAGTCTAAGGTTAATGTGACTCGAAAGTCTGGAGAAAGAGGGAGTTGGCAGCGGGAGAACGTTAGAGGATGGGAACCAAGTTCTATTAATTACAGTCATGTTTTTCCCTATTTTTCTTATATGATGGTAGGAGTGGATTCGGGTCGGCCGATGATGCCTACCAGTACGTGTGTTTGTACTAATTCTACTCTTGCTATACTCTTTTTGGGTATAGTCTTGTTGCAGGGTTGGTGATGTTTCATAGGTTCGCGGCGATGAGGATCTCCAGCAGCTTCTGTCCTTGATCCCATGGCGGAAGTTGTGTCTTTTCTTTCCTTTGCATCATCTTGTAGTAGCTCGTGTACCTGTTTAGACTATGTCCTAGGGAGGGGTGTTTTCAATTGTAAGACTGTTTATATTTATTTTTGGTGTTGTAATATAAGGGTTTTATAAGTAAAGGTAAGGGTTATTTTTCTACTTCCTACTTTTCCGCATGTTACCTGTTGGACGGGTGGTGAGGGTTTGTCATCTAGGTGGTTAGAGTAGGCGCTCGCATGGCTCGGTGGGTCGGGTCATGACAGATGGTATCAGAGCCTAGGTTACTGGTCTCTCAATACAAGAGCAAAGTGTCGAATAGAGTCCTATGGATTGGTGTGTTGACGTCCACATCTAATCCTTGGGGAGCTATGAGGCATTCTAGGAAATATCTCCCTTCTTTCATTCTTTCGTGCGGTTCGCTTACTTGCTTGTATGGGTTGGGTCCAATTTGTATCTCTCGATTCCAATTGGTATCTCAGCAAGGTAAATGAGGTCTCCGTACTTCAGTTGCGATAGGACAAGCAAGAGGAATTGGAACCGGAAGGTTCCAATTGGTATCTGTCCTGAGAGGCTGTGGCAAGCATGGATAACCGGCTAATGGTCATCCATGGTACGGACGAAGGTTAAACTTCGTGGATTTATTAGTTGTGAGTTGATTTAGTTGTGATTTGATTTAGTTATGACTTAAAGTTGAAATGTTGTGTTGTACGATTTTGGTGTGACTTATTTGGAATGTGTGTGAATTGTTAGTTGATGTGCCTGTAGAGTCTGCAGAAAGTCATTAAGTGGAAAATTTCGTGTACCTTAGGCTGTGTTAATCTGTTAAATATTCTGATTTAAGGAGTGGTACTGCATGTTAAAAAGGGGCTTATCATCGGTTAAGATGATAAGGGATTGGGAATTGTGACTGTAAGGAAGCTTCGGTTCCAGAACAGTCGGAACTTGGTTGGGAACCATGGGAACAAAGGAGTCATTAGTGTGTAATGGAGGGGAGATATTGTAAAAAACAATTGTTTGTTGTGATTTCTTGTAATTGATAATGTGATTTGCTTTATTGAGATACGTTTGATGCCAGGAAATGGTCTTAAGGGTGGTTTAAAACCATGGCGGGGTTTACAGGCCTAGGCAATGTTGACCGGGAAGGGGGATGAGTGCATTTAGCTGGAAATCAAATTTCCTGTACTGTTACCGTCGGAACCGCTATAGCGGAGTGACCATCCGCTATAGCGGAGGTCAGCGAGGCAGTGAACCTGCTCTGTTTTCCCCTGTTTTCATCCCTTTTCCGGGGACAAGATAAAAGTGGGTATTTGCTACGAAACCACTGTGTAAAACCAAGGGAAAGCAAGACTATATATATATATATATGCGAAAAAAAGGGAAAATAGTGTCTAAAATGGGCATCCACGTGCCAAAATGAAAAGGGGAAAGGGAAATATTGTCTTAAACAAGCCCCAAATGGGGGCAACCCAATAGTAAATGATCAGTAATAAAGGGGGGAGGGGAAAGGTACTAAGCCTCATCATCACTTAGGAAGGGGAAGTCATGCATGTCCTCGGGCTCGAGGGTGGGAAGCTCCTGACCCGGGGCAGCACAAGAGAACATGACCTTGATGGTCTTCCACATCTGGGCAAACATACGGTCTCGGGAGCGTCTCTTCCTCTAACTCCCTATGGAGTGTCGCAAGCTCCTGAGTAGATGGGTGTGGGGTTGCACCTCCAACATTAGGATCCTCCATGAACCTCCGGACAGCTACCAAATTCTCCTCCAGCTGGGCTCTAGAGATCGGGGGAAGGGGCTGGTACTAGGAAGGGGAAGGCGTGTCATCATCATCATCATCATCGTCGGTGGCCTCCTCCACCGGTTGGCTGCTTCCAGCCTCGCGCAGCTTCCTCTTCTTCTTGGAGATGTCCTTTACCCGGACGGGGTCAAAGGGCTCGTCCATGGTCACCTCTGAGTCGGTGTGGTCCTGAGGCACACCAACTCGTCGGCACAGCTCCGACACCAACCCAGGCAGATAAGGGCTCTTCCTGTGACCCCGGTAGAATTCCTTTCACTCGGAGATGATTTGCTCCCCACGTTCATGATTATACCCTGCATAGCACAAGCAATTACCAAGGCCCTGGCATAAGTAACGTCGGTTTGATTTCCTGATGGAAAGATCCTCCGGGACACCAAGTTCAGCCACCTCCTAGCCTCGAAGGAGAAGTAGACGCTAGTGACGCCCTCGGGGTTGACCCAGTACACCTTATCCCTGAATGCGTGATCCACCAAAGTATTCCTCAGCCAAGCCATGTCCTACAACCGGGCTTTAGCCATGTACGCCTCGTTGGAGACGTGGGGCACCCCTAACACCTCATTGATGGTCCGGGCATCCATAAGCACGTCCACCCCTCGGATCCTGATGGTGGGGTTGGGTTCATCCCAACGGACGGTGGGGAGGATAGCATAGAACTCCCGCACCCAGCCTGTTATCGCGGGAGGAGGAGCCACTAGCAAAGGACCCCAACCAAACTCTTGAACCCGGTGGTAAAACTCAGTCGCTTTTCCATCCACCCCAGTCATCCTACATCCCCTCTCATAGCTGAAGCCAAACTTTCGGTAATCCCTGAACCTCTCCCAACTAGCTTCGTCGGGGAATCGCTCATAATCATATTCGGGCCATTTTACTTTAGCAATTGTTGTTTTAGTCCTGCGAGGTGAGGAGGTGCGGGATTAGAAGAGTAATAGAGCATAAAAAGGGAAAAAACATTTTCCAAGTGTTGGCTTGGGAAAGGCACTGTTCTGCGGCCTTCCGCTATAGCATATGGTGCATCCGTCATAGCGGAACCACTATAGCGGCTATAGCGGAGGGGTACCACTGTAGCGGGACCGCCATAGCAGAGCCCAACCGCTATAGTGGTCTTCATCGTCCCTGACCTTAAGGGGTGCATCAATGGCGCCCCTTGGTCCGAAACTCTATTTTTGACATTTCAAGTTCAGATCTACCTACCCAAAGTGCCCCATTACTGTTTTCTATAAAAAAATTGGGCATTATAACCCCTATAAATTGTCTAAATCACCACTTTTATTCAAGAAACAACCCTTCACTTTCCCACCCATTTTTGGCCAATAATAGCGTAATCTTTATGCCCAGAATGCCTTGGAGGCATTGTAAACGTAAGGGACGCGTCCATGCTTTGAGAATTCAACAAAAAACCCAACCAAAAGTTCAAGTTCTAAGACCCACTCCAAATATACTACAAGTTCCTAGTTTTCTACCACATTCATGTATAGAATCGTGCAAGGGAGTAAGGGAAGCAGTGATTATGATTATTACCTATAAATTTCGACGTTGGGAGCAGGAGGATTGTGAGGGAATACAATATTTTTTAAGGGAGTGTGGGGAGAATGGGGGATGAAATCCATTTTCTCCCCTATTTCATTCTGCTGTCAACCGCTATAGCGGTCGACAGTCTGCTATAGGCGGAATCGCTATAGCGGTGTGATGTCCATTGTAGCGGACGGTCAGTTGGTTAGTGGTAAAAGAAAGGTTCTCCTGGGTCTTTTCAAATTCGTTCCTCCCAATGTAACACGAGACCCCAAATTTCTTGGGTGCTAGGAATGGGAAGGGTTGACAACTTGCGTAGGTTCATTAAATTATGCAGTCACTTGGGGCGGTGAGAGTCCCGGGTTAGTCTCTCTCCTCTTATTTTAATCGGGATCATTCGAGGATGAACGACGGGTAATTTGGTATCTGTTGTAACGACTGGATCCGTCGTTATATAATTTTTTCCGCTTTCATAAATTTGGGAAGAACGATTAAAATATGTTTGAAGTAAGTAAGGTGACATCATGTAAAATTTCTGAATTTTGAAAATAATTTGGGCGGAACCGCTGTAGCAGAGGGTCAGACCGCTATAGCGGAATGACGGGAGGCAGTAGCTCTGAACGGGATTTTATTAAAAAGCTTCACCTCCTCAGTTAGAAAACATAAGAGGGTTTCTCCAAAAACCCTTCCATGCTGCTCCAAGGCTAGAGAACCATGAGGAGGAGGGATCATGGCTGGAGGGACGCGGAACAGCAGATTCCAGGACCATCATTCAGCCGGGAATGCCTTCACAGAGCTAGAAATGCACCGTTGCATCTGCTTGGCTCCCAGGTAGGCTAGGTTTTCATGAGTAGTTAGACCTGTTTACTTCCTGACTTTTGTATAGTAAGTCAGAGAATCCATGTTTTAGGCCTCCAGGCACAGAGTCTGGAAGATTCAGGTTGGGTTATGCTTGATCTAGGATGTACGGAGTAATTGGCTGGTCTTGTGATATGTGAATCTTGTGGTTCTATTGTTGTATTAGTATGATAAAATGTTAGGCTCAGGGACTAGTGTGTCGGGAAGGTTCGGGAAACCGAGGGACAAAGGCTTGGAGCCACAGGTAGTGGGAATGAGGAACTCCTAGGTGGAGTTCGGGGATATAAATGGCATAAGGTGTAGTTACGAGTCTTAATAAAAGCTAAAAAGGGGGAATTGTTTAGCCTCTATATAATTAAAAAGGGGGAATCATTTAGCCGCTATATAATTAAAAAGGGGAATTTGCTTGTTACATGTTTAAAAAGGGGTGCACCGGGGTTAGCCTTTGGATGAGATTTAACGGTCGTTATGTACCCAGAATGGGATAGGTGATGGCTTACAAATTCCTCTGAATGCTGTATATTTTGTACTCTTATCTAAGTGTTTGTATGAATTGCATGACTTAGAGGAATTGTGTAGAATGTCTAAGGGTCCTGTTTTACAGTTTTTGAATTGAACGGTGTGTTGTTTGTTGGTTTACAAGTTGTTTGTTCATTATTTTGACTGTGGATTGTTGACATTTGGTTGGCTCGGGTACCACACCTGGTACAAGTATACTAACGGTTGGCTCAGGTACCACACCTGGTACGGGTTTAACAAATGGTTGGCACGATACCATGCCTGGTATGAAATATTAATGGTTGGCTCGGGTACCACGCCTGGTACGGGTTTATTTTACTGCATCATGGCTTTGATATTATTGCATTGTATTAACTTTTATTGGTTCCATGAGTGGACTGGGCTGTTTTACTGAAATGTGATACTTGTTTAGTGGTCCTTGAGTGACCAGGAAGTTTTGTTATAGTTGTGGAGTTGGTCTTTGATTAGGCCGGGTTGTTCATTGACACTTAGGTGTTGTTTAGAGGGGATCCCGGAGTGGGTCTGGGTTATGTGAAAGAGGAGGTTAAATATATATTTTATCATCATTGAGTGTGTCATTGGCGGTCGGGGATTCACTTGTGGTAAATAAGCTAAGGGTTGGTCTTGGTGTAGACTGGGGTAGCCTGTTGAACACTTAGGTGTGGTTGGGGGGACCCTTGGAGGTCCGAGTTATGAGATTAAAAAGGTATTTAGATGTAATTATGTTATTGTCATTGAATGTGTCGATGGTTGCTAGGTGGGTTTCATGTGATTGGAATTGGGAGAAAGACTGAGAGTTTGGGGTTGTAGTTTCCTAGTTGTTATAAATAGGTTGGGGGAGTGGTCCTAGAGGGCCGTGAAGGGTCTGGACACTGGTAAGTAATGCTACGGGTATAAGTGGTTGGGTTGGGCAGTTAGACGGGTTAAGTATGAATGTTTAGAAAAAGTAGTTGACTTGGGTGATAGGAGGGCAGTCCAGGCATGGACATGAACATTGGCAAGGGATAAGTGAGGTTTGGGGAGTCTAAGGTTAATGTGACTCGAAAGTCTGGAGAAAGAGGGAGTTGGCAGCGGGAGAACGTTAGAGGATGGGAACCAAGTTCTATTAATTACAGTCATGTTTTTCCCTATTTTTCTTATATGATGGTAGGAGTGGATTCGGGTCGGCCGATGATGCCTACCAGTACGTGTGTTTGTACTAATTCTACTCTTGCTATACTCTTTTTGGGTATAGTCTTGTTGCAGGGTTGGTGATGTTTCATAGGTTCGCGGCGATGAGGATCTCCAGTAGCTTCTGTCCTTGATCCCATGGTGGAAGTTGTGTCTTTTTTCCCTTTGCATCATCTTGTAGTAGTTCTTGTACATGTTTAGACTAGGTCCTAGGGAGGGGTGTTTTCAACTGTAAGACTGTTTCTATTTCTTTTTGGTGTTGTAATATAAGGGTTTTATAAGTAAAGGTAAGGGTTATTTTTCTACTTCCTACTTTTCCGCATGTTACCTGTTGGACGGGTGGTGAGGGTTCGTCTATCTAGGTGGTTAGAGTAGGCTCCAGCACGGCCCGGTGGTTGGGTCGTGACAAAAAATCTTTTGAGGAATCTGAACTTCAATTATGTAAGAGTACCTGAAAAAGGTTACCTAAATAATTTTATGAGATTGAGGGTTATTTTTTTGATATCTCCCACATAATTTGATGAACCAAATTTGGTTACTGAGTCTTTAACGAGCCTTAGAAAATATGAGTGAATGAAATGAATGAAAGAAGAATTAGAGTCCATAGAAATCAATAAAGTTTGGGAGCTAGTTGACCATTCTCTTGAGCATAGAGTTATTGGGAACAAATGAGTTCTCAAAGTTAAACGCAAATCATATGGATCAATGAAAAAACACAAAGAACGATTGGTGGCAAAAGATTTTACTCAAGAAATTGAAATAGATTATGAGGAAACTTTTTCACAATTTGTAAAATTTACCACTATTCGATTACTTTTGGATATTGTTGCATGTTTAGATCTAAAACTATACCAAATAAACGTGAAGAACACTTTTCTCAATGAAGAATTAAACGAGAAAATCTACATGAAACAACCTGTGAATTCTATTGTTAAAGGCCAAAAAAAAAGTTTGTGAATTGAAAAGATTAATTTATAGTCTGAAGTAGTCTTCAAGGTAGTGGTACCTGAGATTTCATAAGAAGGTAATTTCATTTTATTTCATCATGATCGATGAACCATTGTATCTATATGAAGAAGTTCAATGAAATATTTGTAATTTTTTCTCTTTTTGTGAACGATATTTTACTGGCCAAAAATAATTTAGAATATGTGAAAATTGTTAAGTTATGACTTTCAAAATTATTTGACATGAAAGATAAAGATGAAATAGACTATATATAGGGTGTTAAAATTCAAAAAGATTGTTCCAAAAAAAATTGAGTCTATCTCAAAAAATGTATATAAAAAAAATTTAAAACACTTTCGAATGAATAGTTGCAAACCCAGAGGTAAAACTTTAAGCCTTGAAATGCATTCTAAGACTGAAAAGAAAAAGAAAGACATGTCTCGAGTTTCATATTCTAGTGTTTTTACGAGCTTGATATATGATATGATGTGTACTCGCATAGACATTTGTTATGTCGTAGGTCTGGTTAACAAGTATCAATCCAATCTCGAAAAAATTATTAAAAAACAGTGAAGAGAATTATATCTGAAGAAAACTGCAGATTATTCACTATGCTATAGTGGATCTGATTTATTCCTGATAGGTTATACAAATGTTGATCGATCTGTGATCGAAATGATAAAAAATTAACCTCCAGCTATTCTTTCTTACTTAGTGGTGGTGCTATTTCATAGAAAAGTAAGAAACAAACTTCCACAACCCTTTCAATCATGAAATTTAAATTCGTGGCTTGTGCATCGACAGTATAAAAAGTTGTTTGGTTGAAGAGATTCTTTGAGCATTTGAACATTGCAAAAACATCTCATGATCCCATGATTTTATATTATAACAGTCAAGCGGCTATCACATGCACAAAGTATCCTAAGTATCACAGCAAGACCAAGCACATTGACATCAAGTATAACTATATAAGAGACGTAGTGGCTAGTGGAGAAATAAATTTACAATATATTCCTATGTGAGATATGATAGCTGATTTTTTTACAAAGGTGATATCTGGAAACCTATTTGAGAAACATGTTTTGGCTCTAGATTTATGTAGGATATGATAATATTTCTGTATTATAAAATAACTTGATTGTTACAATATTTTTATTAATATTTGACTGTTGAACTTATGTTCATATCTCATATGCATGTGATGATATATTTTATTTATAAAGTGTATTGAACAAGTCGCAAGATTGACACTCTAACATGAGCAACCGCCTCTTACATCAAGAAACGTGAAGATATGAGTTTGACCATCATGTTATGACTTATTTTGTAAGTCAGATGTGAGTCTTCTTAAGAAGATGAGTTTGAGGATCATTGAAGAGAGAAGCTCGGCTAAGACATCTAGAGATGTCTAGACTAAGATCTGTACGGTGTTGAGTGAGTAAAAAAATAAGACATACGCACCAATATAAGATGAAAATACCATGATACATATTTTATACCACGTGTGCTAAGCGATCAATGAGTTAATGAAAGAATAGATCCATGCTTCTTCATTGTGTGAGACCCCAAAAGTTACATTAATTTTTTATTGAAATACCCTTTGGCCTTTGACTATTTCTTGAAGTTTCAATCGATGTTGCTACTTTAGCATGTTACTAATGGTCATAGTGATTTGGCAATGCAGTGCATGTCTAGAAAAATAGTTAATTTGAAACAGATAGATTCGAGTAGAAAGAGAAGATAATTAAAATTAATAATTTAACTTATATACACAAATCGGCCATTACACTTACCATATAGGTGTAAAGTGTAATTATGAATTTAAATTTACATGAACTCTAGTTCACCTCTTTAGAGGATGAGAGATCAGATAAGTAACTATCAAAGTAGTGAATGATATATGAGATACTGCGAGTAATAAGGTTCTCATATTAATAGTGAATTCATTTCGTAGGTAATTAGATTTCTACGTGTAGTTTTTGTAAAAACCTTAATAGGTATAGCTTCTGATGCTCGTAGGTCTCACAAACTATTTATTTGTATGAATAATGTGTGTTATTAGCATGGTGCTGATTTTGGACTAGTCCATCATGTGTGAGAGATATTAAAAATTAGTTTTAGATTATGGATCATCCATGTGGACTAATTTGAACCTACCCCACCTGGTCAGGAGAAATAAACCTGCAATAAGTTACAATGAAGAGGTTACTACGTGTTGCCAAAAATAAGATAACTACAATTCTATTTTGAAGGTGGATATGTGTAACGATCTGTTCAGTCGTTAAATAAAAATCACCTCATTGCGAGTTTCGAGAACTAGTAAAATATGTTTTTAATTTAAAATGGGATGACATGACAAAAATTTAAGAATTTGGAATTCTTTCGGGTTGACATTATCCCGCTATAGTAAGAATTTTCCCACTATAGCACCACCGTTATAGCGGCCGGCAGGTCGATATAGCGGACTGACGGAGGCAGTAGCTAGAAAATGCGAATTTTATTTTAGACTCCTCCTTCTCAGTTGGAAAACAAACGAGGGTTGCTCCAAAAACCCTTCTAGTCTGCTCCAAAGCTTGGGAGCAATGGAGAAGGGAGATTTTCGCTCGAATGGGGTAA
The DNA here is from genome assembly GCA_003996215.1 of Jaltomata sinuosa. Taxonomy (NCBI): domain Eukaryota; kingdom Viridiplantae; phylum Streptophyta; class Magnoliopsida; order Solanales; family Solanaceae; genus Jaltomata; species Jaltomata sinuosa. Next base: position 1,593,211 of record QJPP01000024.1, read on the forward strand.
AGCCCATGCATTCTAGGCCCACTTTCCATCAAGAGTCGCCTTCAAAGTCAGAAGTTCATGTTCAGACTTCTGCAACAGCTACTTGGCTTCCAGGTAGGCTAGGCTTAATTGAGTAGTTATAGACATGTATCCTATTGCATATTATTGTTGTAGAATGATGAAAGAATTCATGCCTAGGCCTTCGGGCACGGAGTCAGAAGGAGTAATTTATTGGTTGTATGGTTGGCTGAGATGGAGTTTTTTTGTTACGAGTAATATGTTCCCTATACTTGTTGCATTGTTGGTAGTAGGATTCTAAACCCTGGGAAAACTAGATTTTTGGGTGGGTTCGAGGAGCTGGTAATATTTATGTGTGAATAGATTTCTAGATTGTAGCGCACTTCTGGGAGTGATTAAATAAAGGAATGGGGGTAAATAGGAAAGGTCCGGAATTGTTAGGAATTCTTAACATTAGGGGATGAATTCCCTTCACTGTGCTTACTATTCTAAAGAGGTCTAGAATTTGAAGTAATTAAGTCCACATGCTAGTTGAATAATCCAAGGTTTAGTCTTATGACGGGTCATCAGGGGTTGGGAGGATGAATCATGTCTGTTGTGTAGGTGATGGTTGATTGTTTTTCCAAAATGCGTCACATGTGCATATCAATTATTACGTAGTATTTTTGTACATTGTATGTTTAGGGAATAAGGAAATTTATGTGAAATGATATCTTGTTGTCAATCCCGTGCAATGAACTTGTTTTAATGCTTGTTGAGTCTACAAATGTGGTTGTATTCATTGTGTTTGTGGTTACATGATATTTGTGATTTCTTTGGTTGGCTAGGGTACCATGCCTAGTACAGATTTATCAGTTGGCTCGGGTACCACGCTTGGTACGGGATATCTATAAGTTGGCTTAGGTACCATGCCTGGTAAAGGTTCTATAATGGTTGACTCGGGTACCACGCTAGGTACATGTTTGTTTATTCTTCTTTATGTTGGCTCCATGAGTGAATCGGGTTAATTGTTGTAATGCATTTACTTCCTATTGATCCATAAATGGCCGGATTACTATGTTTAAATATCAGAATAGTTCTTGTGTAGACGGAATTGCATGTTAAACACCATAGATGATGTCCTTGGATGGTCCGAGTTACTTGCAAGTTGTGGCATAGTCATAGGGGGTTTGTTTACTTATGCAGTCGGGTACATCTTATTATTGTAGAGTCATAGTAGTTGATTTGGTTAATGCGAATTGGTAGTCAGGGTCTTGACTTGGTGGTAAAATTAATGACCGAAAGTCTTGTTATATTCACTAACTTGGATTGTGTATTCCTGTCAACGAGGTTGAACATGTCGGTAAGGTGGTTAAGTCAGGGGAGGTAAATCAGGGTATTGTAGATTGCCTGTTAGTTGGCTAGCAAGGGTAGATAGTAGACCTGATTGTTGAGACTGGAACGAGTAAGGTATTTCTAGTGGTCGGTAAGATGGGTAGACTTCGAAAAGTCATAGTGTTACGAGTGAAATTTGGTTATGACCTGGATAGAATGGTGGGAGGTCTCCAATTAGTGGAGTTGGCAGCAAAACGGGGTAGGAAGGCTTGGGATAGAATGTATAGGTTTATAGATGATATATCGTGGTGGTAAAGGCTGTTGATAAGGGATATGATTTTGTAACTTCATAATGCATGTTTTTTTGGATTTTTACATGATATTATGTGGTGGATTCGGGTCAACCAATAATGCCTAGCAGTATGTGTTGTTTGTACTGATACTACTCTTGCTATACCTTCTGGGTATAGTCTGGTTTCAGGATCAGTGATGTTTCTAGGTAAGGACGACGGTGATCTCCAACAGTTTCTACTCCTCTCTTCTTATGGTGGGAGTTGTGTCTTGTTTAGCCTTGTATTCTCTTAAAATCTCGTGTACCTATTTAGACTAGTTCCTAGGGAGGGGTTTTCACTTAAGCCTTGTACAAGATTTCATTGTATTAAAGATTTGGCAACTGACTAAAATAGTAAAGGCAATTTTGACATTCTTATTTATTTCTACAGGCCCATTTTAAATGGAGATGTAAAGGTTCTCCTATCTAGGTGCTTAGAGTAGGTGCCCACACGGCTTGATAGTTGGGTCATGACAATTTGGCATCAAAGCCTAGGTTACCAGTCTCCAAATACAAGAGCATATTGAATAGAGTCCTGCGGATTGGTGTGTTGACGTCCACATCTAATCTTCGGGAGGCTATGAAGCATTCTAGGAAATTGTTCCATTTTTGCCTCCTTTCATATGGTCTGTTACTTGCGTGTATGGGTTGAGTCTAATTGGTATCTCTTGATTCTAATTGGTATCTCGATGAAGTAAATTGAATTTCATTGCCATCAGCTAAAATGACACAAGCAAGAAAAGTCAAAATACGCCGAGATTGAAAATGACATAGTGTTCCTAATAGAAAATGATGACTCCTTTAGAAAAACAAACTTATTCAAGTTCTTTTTCCCAAAGAAGTCCTGCTCCGACCGCCCAATGAGTCATCTACTTAAAAGGACCCTCCTCGCAGTCCGCCCTTCCTTGAATTATTCGGTCATACAATATTTATTGAATACAAAGAAGAAAATTCATTTCGACCCCGTCGTAGTTCTCAATCATTTCGTGGCACCAGGCGTGGCTGAACCATCTATGACGGATTTTTCTTTTACTATAAATTTCATTGTTGGTATTGACATGTTAAACGGGACTCTAACTTTATTCTCGTCCGATTAATCAGTTCTTCAAAAGATCTATCAGACTATGGAGTGAATGATTTGATAGAACCGGGAAGGTTTCAATTGGTATCTGGCCTTAAAGGCTATGTGAGTGCATGGATGATTGGGTAACAGCCATCCATGAGGCGAATAAAAGATAGTAAACACGATTTGATTTAATGTTGAATCTTGAGACTTATGATTGTGCATATTTCATTACCTGTATGTCTGAAATTGTTACCTTTCCTCTTAATAAAAGCTTATGTGATATATATATATATATATATATATATATATATATATATATATATAGTGTGTGTGTAGAAAATTTCATCAAACATATGCTTGTAAGAGGTCGATAGGGTGTGACGAATAGTATTGAATAGGGTATTAGTAATGATGATATTTGCAATGCTGACTGACATTAGTTATGCTGAGATTATTTTTTAGGCATTGTTTGGATTGGTGTACTAAAAATAACATACATTGCATAATTTCTAAATAAAATTATCTATTTACAAAAATACCTCCATAAATACAGTGGAAAAGAATGTGGAAAATATTTTGAGGGACAATTATGTATGTAATCATACTCATGCATATATTAAAAGCCCTTGTATTGATGCTGCTGCTGCTACTAATAATAATAATAATAATGTCAATTTTCATCTCTAGCAAAGTTATAGCCAAATGTCATCTTCTGTTTGACATACCATCAATCACTTAACTCCCAAAATTAAGAGAAATAAAGTATTATGAAAGAGAACAAAAACTATATAATTGCAATTGTTGGTGCATCAACATCATAACTTTTTTTATTTTGAAGAAACTATAATTGCAAATCAACCTACCATTTTCCAATCATAGTTTATTTTCTTTTACTTGTATATAAACTGGTTTCAATTAATTTATATCTATAATAATAAAATATGAATGGTCTATTTTGACAATTAGTCATGACAAGAGGCATATGGTGAACAAGAGGGGGGGCTGTTGCTTCATCAAATCTAATGTGGTTGTTGGATTTTTCTTGACTTATTAGTCTTTGTTGTATCTTTCTATACCCAGGGATCGATTGGTACGTGAGATGGGTAAATACTTTAATATGAGAACAATAAATAACATGTCAAATGAAAGTAAATTCATATCTGATATAAAGTTAGACATAAATAATGAGACGTGATACCTCTCTATGACCTCTAATTGGATTTATTTCTTCTCTTCTTTTTTTTTGGCATTTCTAATCTCTCCATTTTACAGTATAATAATAACACAAAAATCTACTTTAAAATACTTATTTCATCCCACGTACCAAACGACCCCTAGAAATAAAATTATATGTTCTTATAAATTTAAAAAGAAATTTCTGAGAAGAAAGTAAAATATATTTTATTTTAACATGGGGGACCGTTGGATTTTAGGAAAATGAAATAATTTTTGGGAAATAGTTTCTTACGTTCTTATTTATTTTCTAATAACTTGAGCCTACATTATTATTCACCTTGTATTCATTTTTTCTTTAATTCATTTTGTTCTCAATATTGAGCTTTCTCTCTCTTCAAAGATATGTTCGGTAAAAATTGAACTCGATTAGTTTTCGAGATCACAAAATGCTCGTCGTGGAAAAAAGGACGGGAACTCGTGGCTCGATGATAGATAAAGTTAAAGCAATACAAGACAAGCTAGAATTATTATACAATGAAAATCCACTACAAGGATGACAAAAACATAAAACAAAAATAAAAATTGAATTAATTGATGAAGCTAGTATAATAACACAAAAACCCTTAAAATACAGTGCTAATGATTTAACAGAATTTAAGATGCATATAAATGAATTATTAAATAATAACTACATACAAGAAAGTAATAGTAAACACACGAGCCCAGCATTTATTGTAAACAAACATAGTGAACAAAAATGAGGCAAAAGTAGGATGGTCATAGACTATCGTAATCTGAATACAAAAACAAAAACATATAACTACCCAATACCTAACAAAATATTAAAAATCAGACAAATTCAAGGATATAATTACTTCAACAAATTTGACTGCAAATCAGGATTTTATCATCTAAAACTAGAAGAAGAATCTAAAGAATTAACGGCATTTACTGTACCACAAGGATTTTATGAATGAAATGTACTATCATTTGGATATAAAAATGCACCATGTAGATACCAACATTTTATGGACAATTACTTTAATCAATTAGAAAATTGCATTGTCTATATAGATGATATATTGTTATATTCAAAGACACAAGATGAACATATCAGACTATTAGAAAAATTTATACACATAATTGAACACTCTGGCATAAGCCTAAGTAAAAAGAAAGCAGAAATTATGAAACCTCAGATAGAATTTCTAGGAATACAAATAGATAAAAATGGGATAAAAATGCAAACCCACATAGTACAAAAAATAATCACCCTTGATGAAAATATAGATACAAAAAAGAAATTACAATCCTTTCTAGGATTAGTAAACCAAGTGAGGGAATACATACCAAAATTAGCAGAACATTTAAAACCATTGCACAAAAAACTTAAGAAAGATGTCGAATATCATTTTGACAATAGAGATAAAGAACATATAAGACATATAAAAAACTTATGCAAAAAACTACCAAAATTATATTTTCCAGATGAAAATAAATTATTTACTTATATTGTTGAAACAGATTCGAGCAATCACAGTTATGGAGGAGTCCTAAAATATAAGTATAACAAAGAAAAAATAGAACACCATTGTAGATATTACTCAGGATCCTATACAGAAGCACAATTAAAATGGGAAATAAATAGAAAAAAATTATTTGCATTATATAAATATTTATTAGCATTTGAACCATATATTGTTTACAATAAATTGTGAGAACAGGCAATACACAGGTAAAATGGTGGATAACCAAAAAGGTACAAGATTCAGTTACAACAAAAGAAATAAGGAGATTAGTATTGAATATATTAAATTTCACATTTACAATTCAAGTAATCAAGACTGACAAAAATCTCATTGCAGATTATCTCTCCAGAGAAAGATAATGTAGATACATTGGAAAAAATACTAGCTACTATGACAACACTTTGTCAGAAAATGGAGAAAATAGAAAGCGAAGTACAGATGCTAAAAAAGACAGCTAATAGTCAGCAGCATGACTCTAAACATGCAGAGCTAAGTCAGCAGCTTGACTCTAAACATGCGGAGCTAGAAGGTTACGTTGGGAAACACCTTAAAACCCATAACAAGATGTTAAATACAGCTGCAGGTGGCACATCTACCGGAGGATCAACTACAAAAAAGGAAGATGGTAAGGCAAAATATACAAATCCCAATATGAATAAGCTATTCTCCAAACCATACCTTCCAGAACATACCCAAAAAGATATATTTGTTCCCCCACAAGTAAATACCTACAAAATCAGTTTGGATTCACACAAACAAATATATAACCATATCACCAGGACGTATATAGAAAATATACACAAAATCCAAACCTTTTTGAATCTAAACCCCAGAGCTAAAAATACCCAAAACCCAAATGAAGATTATATAACCCAACACCTACAGGGATATAATAAACTCATAGCACAACCATGTACCAATTCGAATCTAGTAGCAACTTGCTACAATTATGGACTGTTAAGTACAGTTTACACAATAACAGGTGAAGAAATAGCTAAGATACCAGAACTATACAAAGCATTTCTACATTACAAAGAATTACTAAAGGCACTTTATTTTATATAAAGCTTTATTCAGCAACTGCGGAGATATTATACGATGAAATCAAACCTATAATACAAGTTATCAAGATAGGTTTGACCAAGAAAATGATAATCCCGGAGAAAATAGAAATACAAGAAGAAATACAAAGGGTAAATATCCTAGAATTCTATGCAAATAAAAGAACTATTGGGATAGCTACCATTTTGAACGAATTATCAAATAATTATCTAAACAGAAATGCAATTTGGAGTTACTACAACCGAGATCAGACAATGATATATTCCAATTGCAGAGAACTAAAAACAGCAGATATGGAAGAACTACGCCAATGGATACTAAGCCTGTTGAAACCAGAGCAGCCACCTACCACAAGAGCTATCAGAAAAAATTTTATTTCACAAAATATGATGACTAGATACTGTAAATTAATAGGAAAAAAATACCTAGATCATCTATGCACGAAATGTGACGGAGAAGACAACTACATTCCAGAAGTACAGCTGTAATAATAAAAGCAGAAGCGACCAATAACTAGAAGACAAAGAAATAATGCAAAATTATGCAAAGTAGTGAATAGTATGTCGGCCATATGTAAAAGTAACGGCCACTATGTAAAGTAGTGAATAGTATGTCGGCCATATGTAAAAGTAACGGCCACTATGTAAAGTAGTGAATAGTATGTCGGCCATATGTAAAAGTAACGGCCACTATGTAAAGTAGTAAATAGTGAGTAGTAAATAGTGAGTGTCGGCCAAATAGTAAAGGCCAATAATGTAAATAGTAAAGGCCAATAATGTAAATAGTAAAGGCCAACGTCTTTACTAAGGACGAAAGGTCACATTAGACTTGTATATATAGAGGGACTTCCCTCATAAATAAAGGCATCCTTCACTCTCATCTTTTTCTCTCTCTTAATTCCGCATATCTCAGGTCCAAAATACTATACAAAAAGTTATGAAAACTCAGATAGACAAGAAACGATATGGAAAAAACGATATAATGAGAAATGGACACCAACTCCATCAGTAGAACAACATAACTTCTTAGATCTAGATTGCGTGACAGACACAAATAAAGTTATCCAATTATGGATGGGATATATAGCAAAACAATTAATAGACAATAAAATAGCTATGACAGAGGTACCAGGATACATAGAAAGAACATTAATAGGAACAGTAAAACTATGGTTATTAAATCTAACAGAAGAAAGTATAAAAATATTAAGAAATAATAAAAACATGAGCGGCGAAACAGCAACAACATCGATAGAAATACTACAAAAATATGAAACAGCAATAAGAAATGAATTTAGTAGTATGATGACAGAATATGAAGAACAAAATAAAGAAAAAGTCATAAATAGAAATTTAATGACAAAATTAGAAATATGCAACATGTGTTATATAGACGAATGCACATGTGCATTTAAAGAATATTATTATAAAGGATCATATAATACAGAAGAAAGTAAGGAAATTAGACAGTTATATTTTACAAAACTACTTGAACCATTTAGTTCAAGGATAATAAAGAATTGGAAAGAAGCAGGACTAACAGATACATTAGGAGCTAGAATAAAATATTTACATCACTGGTATTCTAATACTTGTGAAGAATATAGAGAAAAGCTACAAATAGAGAAAACCCTAATAAAAAATCTAGTATGTTGTAACAATAAAGTAGCACCTAAATTCGGGTGTAAAGATGAAATTAATTATTATAAAAATTCATACTCTAGAAATAAGAGATATAAAAGGTATAAATCTAAATATAGATATATAAACCCAAAAAGAAAATATTATGTGAAAAACTATAAAACAAAAAGACCATATAGACCAAAACGAAAGTTAACAGAATGTACATGCTATAACTGCGAAAAATTAGGATATATAGCTAAAAATTGTAGATTACCAAGAAACCCACAAAGAAAACAAATATCAGAAATAATATTAGAAGAAAATGAAAAATATACGCAAATAGAATACATAGATTATGAACTAGATAGCAATGATAGTATATATGAAATATCAGAAGAAGAAGAAGAAGAATTAGGTACTAAATCGGAACAGATAAATGACTGAAAAAGAGATACAAATAATAAACAAAGAAGAATATCTAAATGAAGAATCTACGGATCAAAAGATAATATTTGATTTTAACATATTTGATCAAATAAAAGGAAAGGAATTAGACTTAAGTGTAGATAAAATATTTAGTATATCAATTATAAGAAATTTATTCAAAAGACAGAAAGAAGAATACTACGTAGTAAGCCAAAAAGAACATGTAATAGATTGTAAATATACACAAGGAAAGGCTAAAATCCCCTTGATAAGCAGGAGAATCACAAATAAAGAAATACAAGATCTAAAAGTAAGAGATTCAATAAAATACGTGCATCTAGGTGGAACAGAAATATTAATAAAAGCTTGTTTTAGAGAAGGAATAGATACACCAATAGAAATATATTTAGCAGACGATAGGATAATAGAACCTATAGAAAAAAGTATAATAAGCGCAGTTAAAGGAAATTTAATATACCAAAAGTTTAAATTTATAATAAGTGCTAATTATTCAGTAGCAGTATCTGATAAAAATATAGATAAATCTTTAGTATTATATTGGAAAATGTCAGGAATAGAACTAGCCCCAGGCAGTAAAATATTTACAGCAAGATGTAAAAATTTGTATGTATTAACTACTAAACATAAAATAACCGCAAAAAATAAAATAAATAGGATAAAGATAGAAAACCCCTTTGAAAAGATAGTTACTCTGATAAACAAAAATGAATATAGTTATAAAGAAATAGATTTTGATGAAGATTTAGAAATAGTAAAAGAAAGATTAAGCACATCTAAAAGAATAAACTATGAACCAAGGTTAAGTATATCAGGTAGCAGAAGATATGAACCAAGCACAAGTATAAATTACGAACCAGAAATATAAGAATCATCTACAAAAATGATAAATCATCAAAAAGAAGAATTAAACCAATACTATATAACAGGAATAGTAAATCAATAACAATGTTTAATATTAATAAATATAAGACAAGAAGAAAATAACATAACAAAAGAATTAGTTATGAAAGATAAGATAAAAGTAAAAAATCAGTCATGTCCAGATCTACCAAAAACATTAGTAAATACTAAAAAAACAGTAAAAAAGGAAATAATTATAGAAGGAATACCAATAAAAATAAAATTTGAAATACACCAAGAAAAAAATATAATATTAGGAATAAAATGGTTAGAAAAAATGAAGCCATATAGTATAGAAAATAAACAATTAATAATAAGAAAATAATAATAATAAGAGTTTAAGAAACTATGAAATAAAGATATATATACTAGCAAAAATAATAGTAGAAGGATATAATAATAGGCTTACTATAAACTGGATTATTCTAGATCATGTTTATTCGTCACTACTAGCATTGTACTAAGCAGATACTTTTCTTCCTTGAACAGTATTTCTCATACTTTTGGTACTCCCTAACACGGCTTCTTGCCTCAACGGTTTCCCTCTAATGATAGTACTGTCCTTAGAAGTTTTTCTCTCTTTTCCCATTTGCTAGCAAACTATGTAACATGCTTTGAATAATTCCAATATATAGTAACTAATATAAAACTTATTCTACCATAATTATGATTATCAGGAATATATGAATTTAGCTACGCATATTCATACGACAGTATATAACAACATGAGTATATCGGTATACCTGTACGGTAGTTTTCTCATCGGAGTTAGCTTTTTCCATGGCTATTATATCTTTCAATCTAGCTCTGATACCAAGGGGGGGATATGCGGAATTAAGAGAGAGAAAAAAGATGAGAGTGAAGGATGCCTTTATTTATGAGGGAAGTCCCTCTATATATACAAGTCTAATGTGACCTTTCGTCCTTAGTAAAGACGTTGGCCTTTACTATTTACATTATTGGCCTTTACTATTTGGCCGACACTCACTATTTACTACTTTACATAGTGGCCGTTACTTTTACATATGGCCGACATACTATTCACTACTTTACATAGTAGCCGTTATTTTTACATATGGCCGACATACTATTCACTACTTTGCATTATTTCTTTGTCTTCTAGTAAAGCCGCTTCTGCTTTTATTATTCTAGCTGTACTTCTGGAATGTAGTTGTCTTCTCCGTCACATTTCGTGCATAGATGATCTGGGTATTTTTGTCCTACTAATTTACAGTATCTAGTCATCATATTTTGTGAAATAAATTTTTTTCTGATAGCTCTTGTGGTAGGTGGCTGCTCTGGTTTCAACAGGCTTAGTATCCATTGTCGTAGTTCTTCCATATCTGCTGTCTTTAGTTCTCTGCAATTGGAATATATCATCGTCTGATCTCGGTTGTAGTAGCTCCAAATTGCGTTTCTGTTTAGATAATTATTTGATAATTCGTTCAAAATGGTAGCTATCCCAATAGTTCTTTTATTTGCATAGAATTCTGGGATATTTACCCTTTGTATTTCTTCTTGTATTTCTATTTTCTCCGGGATTATCATTTCCTTGGTCAAACCTATCTTGATAACTTGTATTATAGGTTTGATTTCGTCGTATAATATCTCCGCAGTTGCTGAATAAAGCTTTATATAAAATAAAGTGCCTTTAGTAATTCTTTTGTAATGTAGAAATGCTTTGTATAGTTCTGGTATCTTAGCTATTTCTTCACCTGTTATTGTGTATACTGTACTTAACAGTCCATAATTGTAGCAAGTTGCTACTAGATTCGAATTGGTACATGATTTTGCTATGAGTTTATTATATCCCTGTAGGTGTTGGGTTATATAATCTTCATTTGGGTTTTGGGTATTTTTAGCTTTGGGGTTTAGATTCAAAAAGGTTTGGATTTTGTGTATATTTTCTATATACTTTCTGGTGATATGGTTATATATTTGTTTGTGTGAATCCAAACTGGTTTTGTAGGTATTTACTTGTGGGGGAACAAATATATCTTTTTGGGTATGTTCTGGAAGGTATGGTTTGGAGAATAGCTTATTTATATTGGTATTTGTATATTTTGCCTTACCATCTTCCTTTTTTGTAGTTGATCCTCCGGTAGATGTGCCACCTGCAGCTGTATTTAACATCTTGTTATGGGTTTGAAGGTGTTTCCCAACGTCACCTTCTAGCTCCGCATGTTTAGAGTCATGCTGCTGACTTAGCTCCGCATGTTTAGAGTCATGCTGCTGACTATTAGCTGTCTTTTTTAGCATCTGTACTTCGCTTTCTATTTTCTCCATTTTCTGACAAAGTGTTGTCATAGTAGCTAGTATTTTTTCCAATGTATCTACATTATCTTTCTCTGGAGAGATAATCTGCAATGAAATTTTTGTCAGTCTTGATTACTTGAATTGTAAATGTGAAATTTAATATATTCAATACTAATCTCCTTATTTCTTTTGTTGTAACTGAATCTTGTACCTTTTTGGTTATCCACCATTTTACCTGTGTATTGTCTGTTCACACAATTTATTGTAAACAATATATGGTTCAAATGCTAATAAACATTTATATAATGCAAATAATTCTTTCTATTTATTTCCCATCTTAATTGTCCTTGTGGTACAGTAAATGCCGTTAATTCTTTAGATTCTTCTTCTAGTTTTAGATGATAAAATCCTGATTTGCAGTCAAATTTGCTGAAGTAATTATATCCTTGGATTTGTCTGATTTTTAATATTTTGTTAGGTATTGGGTAGTTATATGTTTTTGTTTTTGCATTCAGATTACGATAGTCTATGACCATCCTACTTTTGCCTCGTTTTTGTTCACTATGTTTGTTTACAATAAATGCTGGGCTCGTGTGTTTACTATTACTTTCTTGTATGTAGTTATTATTTAATAATTCATTTATATGCATCTTAAATTCTGTTAAATCATTAGCACTGTATTTTAAGTGTTTTTGTGTTATTATACTAGCTTCATCAATTAATTCAATTTTTATTTTTGTTTTATGTTTTTCCCATCCTTGTAGTGGATTTTCATTGTATAATAATTCTAGCTTGTCTTGTATTGCTTTAACTTTATCTATTGCAAAGATAATAATTTCTAACTGTGTTGTTTCGTTTTTGCTTATATTTTCCAATTTTTGCGTAATTTTTTCACTTCCTTTGATCCATTCTGTGGATTTACGTTGTGTGTTATTTACTCTTTTTGCTCCTACTTTATGTTTACATGGTGTGGTAAACCACCAGTGTGTTCTTGTTATTATATGTGGGTATAATTTATTTAAGAATGGCATTCCTAGTAACATATCTTTTGTTGTGAACTCAAAATTATAGATTTCTTCTATTGTTAGTATTTTATCCCATATTTGTATTTTTACATTTTTTGCTTTATACGTAATCATGCTCCCTTCGTTATTAAATCCTGTTACTACTATTGGTGTTTTTAGTTTTTCCCATTTTTCTTCTGGTAAGCAATTATATTTAAATATATTTGCTTCTGCTCCTGTATCTATCATTGGTGTATAATACCTATTATTATATCCTTCTACTATTATTTTTGCTAGTATATATATCTTCATTTCATAGTTTCTTAAACTCTTTTTATTATTATTTTCTTATTATCATGTGTTATTATTAATTGTTTATTTTCTATACTATATGGCTTTATTTTTTCTAACCATTTTATTCCTAATATTATATTTTTTTCTTGGTGTATTTCAAATTTTATTTTTATTGGTATTCCTTCTATAATTATTTCCTTTTTTACTGTTTCTTTAGTATTTACTAATGTTTTTGGTAGATCTGGACATGACTGATTTTTTACTTTTATCTTATCTTTCATAACTAATTCTTTTGTTATGTTATTTTCTTCTTGTCCTATATTTATTAATATTAAACATTTTTGTTGATTTACTATTCCTGTTATATAGTATTGGTTTAATTCTTCTTTTTGATGATTTATCATTTTTGTAGATGATTCTTGTATTTCTGGTTCGTAATTTATACTTGTGCTTGGTTCATATCTTCTGCTATCTGATATACTTAACCTTGGTTCATAGTTTATTCTTTTAGATGTGCTTAATCTTTCTTTTACTATTTCTAAATCTTCATCAAAATATATTTTTTTATAACTATATTCATTTTTGTCTATCAGAGTAACTATCTTTTCAAAGGGGTTTCCTATCTTTATCCTATTTATTTTATTTTTTGCTGTTATTTTATGTTTAGTAGTTAATACATACAAATTTTTACATCTTGCTGTAAATATTTTACTGCCTGGGGCTAGTTCTATTCCTGACATTTTCCAATATAATACTAAAGATTTATCTATATTTTAATATGATACTGCTACTGAATAATTAGCACTTATTATAAATTTAAACTTTTGGTATATTAAATTTCCTTTAACTGCGCTTATTATGCTTTTTTCTATAGGTTCTATTATCCTATCGTCTGCTAAATATATTTCTATTGGTGTATCTATTCCTTCTCTAAAACAAGCTTTTATTAATATTTCTGTTCTATTATATGTTAATTTTTGTAGTTCTATGTATAGATAGAATATTTCTTTTCTTTGTGCTAATATCGATTTATGGCATACTCCTGCAAATATATTTTCACTAAGTCTTTGTTCTCTATGTGTAATTTCTCGTCTTTTTTGTTCAATTATTTCTGTTAGTTCTTCCTCGTATTTATTCATTAAATGCCTTATTATAATATTCTTTTTTTAAAGGAATCATTCTTTGTATTTCTTTTTTACACTTTCCATAATATATTCAAGATATTCTTTATCTTGGGTTTTTTTATATTATCCTTTATTAAGTTATTTAACAAATTTATGTTTTCTACAGTTTCTTTCCAGTAACTTAAGAATTCGTAATTAATCATTAGTCTGAATATACTATTTCTAGATCTAAATATCTTTCCCAATCGTCATCTATATTGTCTAGATCTATCTCATACCATTGTTGTTCTAATAAATCGTCTATTTTATCAAATATCTTTTCCCATATAGTTCTTTTTAATTCTATTATCCTTATGTCTTTTAGTGCATATAAAACTAATGTTTTATAGTTATTTATCATTTCGTCATGTAAACTAGTCATTTTAGGATGCTTTTATCAATTATTCCCTCTAATCATATTTTATGATAGGATACTTTTTATATAAGCTTACTATAAACTGGATTATTCTAGATCATGTTTATTCGTCACTACTAGCATTGTACTAAGCAGATACTTTTCTTCCTTGAACAGTATTTCTCATACTTTTGGTACTCCCTAACACGGCTTCTTGCCTCAACGGTTTCCCTCTCATGATAGTACTGTTCTTAGAAGTTTTTCTCTCTTTTCCCATTTGCTAGCAAACTATGTAACATGCTTTGAATAATTCTAATATATAGTAACTAATATAAAATTTATTCTACCATAATTATGATTATCAGGAATATATGAATTTAGCTACGCATATTCATACGACAGTATATAACAACATGAGTATATCGGTATACCTGTACGGTAGTTTTCTCATCGGAGATAGCTTTTTCCATGGCTATTATATCTTTCAATCTAGCTCTGATACCAAGGGGGGGATATGCGGAATTAAGAGAGAGAAAAAAGATGAGAGTGAAGGATGCCTTTATTTATGAGGGAAGTCCCTCTATATATACAAGTCTAATGTGACCTTTCGTCCTTATTCCACATAAAGTTTTCCCAAATAGAATTAGTAGTTCTAAATTTCCAGCATAACTTTGCAAACATAGCATTGGAGACATCAAATAGTGATCTGAACCCTAATTCCTTTTCTTATCTAGGCAGACACACACTTTGCCAAGTAGCCCAATGCTTACTTCTTCCTGTTTCTTTGCTGTTTCAGAAGAAATTAGCAAAAATCTTGTGTAATTCCTTAATCACACACATAGGAGGAACAACTGTTGATAAAATGTGGATAGGAATGCTTTGTAATACACAAGTAATCAAAGTGGCCTTACCACCAAAAGACAGCATCTTACCTTTTCATGTTTGTAGTTTATCTTTCACTTTCTTGATGAGTTCTGCATAATCACTCTCTCTTCTTGGCATGGGTGATAGGACACCCTAAGTAGGTAATAGGGAATTGGCCTCTTGTCATACCTGTACAATTCTCTACTAAAACACCTAATTGTACTCTAGTATTTTAATGCATATACCAGACACTCTTCCCTTTGTTAATTAATTGTCCAGATTGAGTTTCATATCTACTCAACACCTTCATTATCTTCCTGAGAGACTTTTCATGAGCTACTGCAAAAATTATTGTATCATCTGTATAGGCCAAATGATTCAAATTTGCACTCCATTTAGACATGCCATATCCCACATATTGCACATCTTCAAATAATGAATTCAAAGCTCTAGTGAGAACCTCAGCACTAAGGATAAACAGGGCGGGAGATAAAGGATCTCCTTGTTTAACTCCCCTGGTGGAATGAAAAAATCCATGTGTCTGACCATTTATTAAAACTGAATATCAATTGTTAGCTATAAGCCACCATATGATATCCACAAAAACTTCAGAGAATCCCATTTTCTAAGCACTTTCATCAAGTAAAACCATGAGACCCTATCATAGGCCTTTGTCATGTCAAGCTTGATAATGGTATTTGCAGTTTTGCCCCTCTTAGTGGTGTCTGCAACAATCTCCTGAGTGAGCAACATATTTTCAATGATGTTCCTCCCTTTCACAAATCCTGATTGATTAGAGGAAATTAGCCTTAGCAACACAATCTCTAATCGGTAATGCACAACTCTAGAACTCACTTTATTGACAAAGTTGCTCAGGCTGGTAGGTCTTAGATCAGAAAAGGTATGAATATCTTGTTTCTTTGGTAACAACACAAGATTTGTGTGAGTAATGGATTTAGGTAGTGTATTTCCAGAAAAGAAAGCCACTACCAATTTTCATAAATCATCCCCTATAATATCCAGCAGCTTTAATAGAAAAGCCCTGTAAAACCATCTGGCCCACTTGCAGTCTCACCATTAAGACTAAAAACAGCTTTCTGAACTTCTTCCTTTGCTGGCATAGACATAAGCTCTTCATTTTCTGCATCTGTAATCATTTGAGGGATGTGTCTGAGTAAGGAGAATTCAGTGGAGTCCCTTTCTTGAGTAAACTGTTTTTGGTAGTACCTTACAGCTTCATCACATATTTGATCCTTTTCCTCCAGCATCATTCCTTGATCATTATGAATTTTGGTGAGTAGTAATCTTTTCCTTCTACCCTTGACTAGACTATGGAAAAATCTAGTATTTCTATCTCCTTCAAACCAAGTGTAACCAGATTTTTGTTTCCAGTATTCCTCTTCAAAGTGTAAATACTTTTTGAATTCTGCCTGAGCCTGTTGCATAATCTCTCTATGCTGACTAGTTCGAACATCTTCAAACAACTTTTCTTTAATCTTGATTCTTGACAATGTCCTCTCAAACAATAAGTTGCTTGAATATATCACTATATACCTCTCTACTCCATGCAGAAAGTGCAGTTTTTAACCTCTTTAACTTCTCCTTGAAATTAAAAAAAGGATTATCTACATAAGATTCATTCCAGTTCTGAGCAACCACCTGCTTGAAAGTTTCATGTTCTATCCAGAAATTCAGGAACTTAAAAGGCTTGCTGAGAGACACCTCATTTGCTTCACAATTCAGTAGCATAGGTGCATGATCAGACCCAGTCCTTGAAAGGTGTTCAACTTCAAGATGGTTGAACCAATTTTGCAGCTCTTGATTAACTAAAACTCTATATAATCTTTCAAAGATACATTCTTTTGCTGCTCTACCGTTCCACCAAGTGAAAGGGCTACCCCTGAAATCTACTTCTGTTAGGTCACAGGATCCAATGCAGTTAGCAAAATCTTCAACATCTGCTGGTTGTACAGGAAGCCCACCTATCTTCTCTTCACCATTCATAATCACGTTAAAGTCCCCTCCAATGATCCATGGTAAATTAATACCATTATTCAATTGATAAATATCCTCCCATAAACTCAATCTTTGCAAATTATCACATTTTGCATAGACTGATGTAGCAAAAAAAACTTTATCCAGATTTGTATCATGAATCTTCACTGTTAGTTGTTGAGGTGCATCCAATACAATATCCACTTGATATCTTTCCTTTACGAAAAGCCAAATTTTGCCATTACCATTGGATTTTGCAAAGGGCATTCCCAATCTCCTCCTATATTTATTGATGTGTCATTTTGAAAAGGCTCCATTAAAGCAACAAAAATGAATTTATGTGCTTTATTTAACATTTGAACTCTTTGAAATGCTTTTTGGGTCTTTACCGACCGGATGTTCCAAAAGAAAAACTTCATCATTAAACTTTATTCTTTTGTGATCCCCTCTTTGGTAATGTTCTTTTAGGCTGTAAACCTGCTTTATTACCAGCATTCTTCCCTCTCTTACCTGACTTGTGAGTTGTAGAATTACTTTCATCAATAGAGTCCTCTTCTTCCACTAACTTCACACCCTTCTCAACTTTGGAATTTGAACTGCTTTGCTGCGATGAAAGTATTATAAATCACAATAATTAACAACTTATTATATATTTAAAAATTACATTAAAAACATTATAAATCACAAATACATTAAAAATATTATAAATCACAATAATTAACAACTTAAAATATTCTTATATGAATTTCATTAATCTAAAAAAAATAATGTATTCATATCTAAAAAATTCATTGATCTAAATAAAATAATATATGCATATCTAAATTACGCATATCTTAAAAATTTTGAGTATCAACATTGGGCCCGTGCAAAGCATGTGAAACAACTTCTAGTCTATTTCAATGAGGCTAAAAATTAATTTTTAATCAAAATTTTATCATTATAATGAGAACAACTGAAAATATATATCATCATAAGTAAAAATAAATAACAGAAGATTTCCCTAATGGAGAACAGAAAGATAAAGAGTGATTCAAGAAAATCTTTATTATCTGGAGAGATCGTCTTATGATATATTTTCTTGGTTTCCTTACAAGTCTTATAAATTTTCAAAGGAGTTTGCATCAAAGGAGTTATTTCGTAGGCAGCCACGCTAAAAGATGCATACTGACATTTAATGTTAGGATGGAAAATTTAAGAATTTTCTCATTGTAAAATGACGTAATAGGTGTTCTGGTATGAAGGTTTTATAACTTGATTGAAGTGAAAGGAAAATTAGCTTTCATTGATCACTCAAGATGGAATGCGGGAGAGATGGATTTGAGGATTTTACAGAGTTGTGGAATTAAAGAATGAAATTTTTTTAATAGGAAAGGCATAACCAACCAAAGGTGTATAAAGCTTCATAAACTCTTTTTTGACACACCCATTGTCTACTTTTTCAAATGAAAGCAATGAATAGAAGAGAGAATGTAGTTATATAATATATGTGGGTCCATTAGGCACAATAAAATAATATTAAATAAATATAAACTTATTTATCTGTGTAGAAAATTTAAATGTAATAAGTCTATAAACTTATTTCTTTTACTATTTTTTCCTATCATTGTATTTGTGCAATCATGTACTGAAGATACATATATACATTAATGAGAAAAAATAATTATACATAATTATGACCAATTGAGAGTACCTTTGCATATCCTTTTTAATTTTTTCTTGTCCACACTTTTTTATATTTATTTTTCTAAAAAATCGTATGCATTGTTCAAGAATTTAGTCATTTATAAAGAATATAATAAAATTTCTTATAGTGAATTCTTACTATGCAAAAAAATTAAAGATTTAATTGTGATATATCAAGATAAACTGACAATATTAAAATATAAAATTAAAATCAAATTAAATTATGTCGGCTTTTAAAATGAACAAACCAAATCAAATAAAAAAAAAATCAGGGTTTTTCTTCGATTTGGTTTGATTTTTTGTGAACAACCTTACTTTTACCACTTATTGAGAAAATTTGTCGACATAGAAATATTATTTCTTCCATCTCAATTTATGTGAGTGTTTGACTGATCACTTAATCTAAGAAATAAAGAAAGATTTTTTAAATTTGTGAAAATAAGTCAAAGATATTTGTATGACTATAAATTATTTTATAAAGGATAAAATATATATTTTATAGTTAAATTGATACTAAGTATATAAAAAGGTTCCTTTTTTAAAATTGACTAAAAAGAAAAGAAATGTCATAAATTTGAATAGAGGGAATAGTTCTTAATAAAAATAGAATTAATATATAAACTTGGTACAATTATTATTCCAAATAATGATTCAATAAAATTATATTTAAAATTAATGATGGGTTACATATTCTAAATTATAAAGTATTTTAAGTAGACTTTATAACATTACAAAGAATAAATCATATTTTATATCTAATAAAAGGCAAAGCAAGCACCTCTTCAACATGTGTGGTTGTTGGTATTGTCATGGAATTTGAAGACATTTTTGTCATTTAAGACTTTTAATTTTATAGCTTCATGCTTAATTGGTGTTGTACTATATGCTACCTTGAGTGTGCCTTTTTTTATGGACAAAAAAGTACAATAGTTGTAGCTTAATCCTCCTTTAACGTGGGCCCTACCTCCACTTACTCAAGTCAAAAGTACTGCTACCACTAAAATTCTAACAAATGTCAGATCTAACAACTAGTTACCCTTTAAACAAGTCTTTATACTTTTACTAGATATAAGGGAGCCCGTGCTAGCATGAGCCCAATATATATAAATGTTTATTAGTATTCGAACCATACATTGTTTATAACAAATTCATTGTAAGAACTGACAATACACAGGTTAAATGGTGGATTACACGAAAAATACAGGACTCAGTCACGACTAAAGAAATAAGAAGACTTGTATTTAATACACAAAATTGACGATAGGAACCCCACCAAAATGACCCCCCACTAAAATTGGTATCAGAGCAAAAGAAAATAGTAACGCAAAGGAAAATAGTAACGTCAAAGGAAAATAGTAACGCAAAGGAAAATAGTAACGCAAAAAAGACATAGCAAATTAGTAAGAAACTAAGAAAAATAAATAAAAAATTAAACAACTTATACCCAGAATATAAATGGTTACATACGACAACGATAAATAAAAATAGATTAGAACAATTAATAGATATCATATCTAAGACATAATATAAATATATTCAATACCTGAAAAAACAAAATGAACAAGGAAGAATATAGACGATAACTCTCAGAAAAAATTACTGAAAAAAGACAAGAATTACGACATAGACAAAATAGGCTCAATAATAATATATTTGCAGGAACATGTCAAAATTTCTTACTATCACAAAGAAAAACTATACTCAATTTACAAATACAAATACAACAACTTGAATATAAATTCCAACACAATTTATAATGAATAAAGAAGAATTTGCGGTAGAGGAAAAAACATATGAAAATCATGATGGATTAAAAATAAAGATAATATTTTCAAATCTAGGACGAAGATATAAAAAAAATAGGAGATAAATTATACTTAATGTTAGAAAAAGAAACAGTACGATTAGAAGATAGTTTGACAACTAAGGTACGAATAACAAAAGAAAATGAAGAGATAGATAGAAAAAGAGAAATCGACATGATAAAACACCAAACAAAAAAAGAGGTACAAGAATTAGAAGAAGTAAAAAATACTAAAATCTTAGAATTAGAAAAAGAACTAGCACTACTAAAAGAAATGTATGAGACCAAACAACAGGAAAAAACAAAAGAAATAAAATTAACAAATGAGATAAATAAGTTTAAGGAAAAATTACACTTAGAAGAGAATCCACCTGAAATAGGAATTGATGAAATGAATGGAGAAATAGATTATAATCTAGATGATCAAAAATCAGAAATAAGTGAAACATATACGGAACTCGTAGAGGGTACAGAGCAAACGAAAAATTTAGAAATAAATACGGGAGACCTAGATATGGATGAAAAACCTAGCACATTGGGAATAAAAAATTCGAAAAAAATAAACCCCAATTATGATACAGCCAATTATGAATAATCGGGTAGACAGAACACACTATGGGATAAAAGACCAAACAGGAAATGGAGTCCAAAATCAATAACTGAACAATATAATTTCTTAGATCTAGACTGCGTAGCAGATATAGACAAAGCAATCCAATTATGGATAGGATATATATCAAAACAATTAATAGACAATAAAATAGCAATAACTGAAATACCAGGATACATAGAAAGGACACTCATAGGAACAGTAAAATTATGGTTACTAAACTTAACAAATGAAAGCCTAAATATTCTAAGAAGTAACAAAAAATTTGACGGAGAAACAACGACTACTATGAAAATATTACATAAATATGAGATAGCTATAAGAAATGAATTTAGTAGCATGACAACAGAAATAGAAGAACAAAATAAAGAGAAGTTTATAAACAAAAATTTAATGACAAAATTAGCAATATGTAATATGTGTTATATAGACGAATATACTTGTGCATTCAGAGACTATTATTATAAAGAAATATATAATGTAGGCGAAAGTAAAAAAATAAGAAAGTTATATTTCACAAAATTATCAGAACCTTTCAGTTTAAAAATAATAAAAGATTGGAATGAAGCAGGATTAACAGATACACTAGGAGCTAGGATAAAATTTCTACAACAATGGTTCGTAGGACTATGTGAAAAACATAAGGAAAATGTGAAAATGAAAAAAATACTTCTAAGAAATTTAGCATGTTGTAAAAATAAAACAGCACCCCAATTCGGATGTACAGATAAATACTATATGCAGCAAAAGACAAAAAATAAAAAATATAGACAACATAGATATAAAAAATATCGACCAAAATATAAGCATAAAAAACCAAGAAAAAGGTATTATATAAAAAATTATCAAACTAAAAAATCATACAAGACCAAAGAAAAAACTAACAGAATGTACTTGTTACAACTATGAAAAATTAGGACATATAGCTAAAAATTGTAAATTACCCAAAAATTCGTAGAAAAAACAAATAACAGAAATAGAAATAGACAAAGACGAATATATTCAAATAGACTATATAGATTATGAATTAGAAAGCGAAGATATCATATACGAGTTATCCACAGACGACGAATATGAGTTATCCGACGATGATGAAATCAATGAGAAAGATGAAAATTTTAACTAATGACTTAAAAAGATATACAAATACTAACGCAAGAAAAATACCAAGACGAAGAATCGTCAGAATAAAAAATCATATTTGATAACAATATATTTGAACAGATAAAAGAAAAAGAATTAGACCTAAGCGTAGAAAAAATACTCGAAGTACCAACAATAAAAAATTGGTTTAAAAGACAGAAAAAAGAATACTACGTAGTAAGTAAAAAGGAACATATAATAGACTGTAAATACACTAGAGATAAGGCTAAAATATCAATAATAAACAAAAAAATATTAAACAAAGAAATACAAGATATAAAAGCAAAAAACCCAATCAAGTATGTACACCTAGGAGGAACAGAAATACTAATAAAAGCATGCTTTTGGGAAGGAATAGATACCCCTATAGAAATATACTTGGCAGATGATAGAATTATACAACCTATAAAAAAAGTATAATCAGTGCAGTAAAAGGCAACTTAATATATCAAAAGTTTAAATTCATAACAAGCGCAAACTACTCAGTAGCATTAAATGACAAAAATATAGATAAATCATTAGTACTATATTGGAAAATGTCAGGAATAGAACTAGCCCCAGGCAGTAAAATATTCACAGCAAGATGTAAAAACTTGTATGTCTTAACAACAAAACATAAGATAACAGCAAAAAATAAAATAAACAAAATCAAAATAAAAAATCCTTTTGAAAGAATAGTTACGGTTATCGATAATAATGATTATAGCTATAAAGAAATTGATTTGGAAGAAGATTTAGAAATAGTGAAAGAAAGGTTAAGCACATCAAGTGTACCACAAAATGAAACACCACAGACATCATCAAGAATGAGCACATAAAAAAGGATAGACTATATAACTCCACAAAAACGAA
This sequence comes from Jaltomata sinuosa, assembly GCA_003996215.1. Taxonomy (NCBI): domain Eukaryota; kingdom Viridiplantae; phylum Streptophyta; class Magnoliopsida; order Solanales; family Solanaceae; genus Jaltomata; species Jaltomata sinuosa. The sequence continues at coordinate 1,616,681 of QJPP01000024.1, forward strand.
TAGAACAAAGGATAGAAGAAATAAAACCATACCATTACTATATAACAGGAATTATGGACCAATGAAAATACCAAATATTAATAAACACAGGACAGGAGGAAAATTACATCACAAGAGAATTAGTAATAGAAAACGAAATACTAACCCATGGACAATTATGTCCTGACCTACCAAAAGTTTTAATAAATACAGAAGAAACAACAGAAAAAGAAATAATTAACGGAGGAATATTAATGGTGATACAATTTAAAGTCTACCAAGGCGATAAAAATATCACATTAGGAATAAAATGGCTAGAAAAAGTAAAATCATATAATTTAGACGACAAACAACTAACAATACTTTATGAAAACAAAAAGGTAATAATAAAAAGAACAACCTGAACGATGAAAATACATGTACTTAGATACAAGAGCAGAAGATAACATATGCAAATATAACTGTTTACCAGAAGAAAAATGGGAAAAACTAAAAATACCTATGGTAGTAATAAGATTTAATAATGAAGGGAGCATGATTACACACAAAGCCAAAAATATAAAAATACAAATATGGGATAAGATATTAACAATAAAAGAAATGTACAACTTTGAGTTTACGACAAAGGATATGTTACTAGGAATGCCATTTTTAGAAAAATTCTACCCACATGTAATAACAAAAACACATTGGTGATTTACCACACCATCCAAGCAAAAAATAGGAGCAAAACGAGTAAATAATAAACGACGAAAAATCACAGAATGGATAAGAGGAAGTGAAAAAATTACACAAAAACTAGAAAACATAAAAAAAAAAATACTCAAATAGAAATCATTATATTTATAATAAATAAGGTAAAAATGATCCAAGACAAATTGGAATTATGTATAGTGACAATCCCTTACAAGGGTGGGAGAAACATAAAACTAGAGTAAAAATTGAATTAATAGATAATAATAGTATAATAACCCAAAAACCCCTAAAATACAATTTTAACGATTTAGCAAACTTTAAGATGCATATTAAGAATTGGTAAATAATAACTACATACAAGAAAGTAATAGTAAATATACAAGTCCAGCCTTCATAGTAAATAAACACAGCGAACAAAAAAGAGGAAAAAGTAGGATGGTTATCGACTATAGAAACTTAAATGCAAAAACAAAAACATATAATTACCAATACCCAATAAGATATTAAAAATACGACAAATCCAAGGATATAACTAGTTCAGTAAATTTGACTGTAAATCAGGATTTTACCACCTAAAATTAGAAGACAAATCTAAAAAATTGACAGCATTTACTGTACCACAGGGTTTTTACGAATGGAACGTACTACCATTTGAATATAAAAATGCACCAGGTAGATATCAATATTTTATGAATAATTACTTCAATCAGCTAGAAAATTGTATCGTTTATATAGACGATATATTGTTATACTCAAGGACACAAGATGAACACATAACACTATTAGAAAAAATTGTACATATTGTAAAATCTTCGGGCATAAGCCTAAGTAAAAAGAAAGCAGAAATTATGAAGAATCAGATAGAATTCTTAGGAATACAAATAGACAAAAATGGGATAAAAATGCAAACGCATATAGTGCAAAAAATAATTAATCTTAATGAAACCCTCGATACAAAAAAGAAATTACAATCATTTCTAGGACTAGTTAACCAGGTAAGAGAATATATACAAAAACTAGCAGAAAACTTGAAACCTTTACAAAAAGATGTAGAATACCATTTTGATGATAAAGATAAAATTCATATAAGAAAGATTAAATCTATGTGTCAGAAATTATCAAAATTATATTTCCCAGATGAAAATAGACAATTTATATACATAGTAAAAACAGATTCTAGTGATCATAGTTATGGAGGAGTTCTTAAGTATAAATATGATAAAAAAAAAAGATAGAACACCATTGTAGATACTATTCAGGATCATACACATAACCAAATTTTAAATATTTTAAGTTGTTAATTATTGTGATTTATAGTACTTTTTTTTTGTCCCGATTTATGTGGCACTAATAAAATTTGGATAGTCAATCAAATTTTTATGTCTTTTAAATATTTTAAATTATTAATTATTGTGATTTATACTACTTTTTACGTAATTTTCAAATATATAATAGATCAAAAAAGAAAAGTAAGATAAACAAATTAAAACGAAAAAAGTATAAAAGAAAATATCCAAGCAAGCACAAGGCACGTCGACCTCGTGCCTGCTTAACTCCCTCTTATAAGATAATGTAATTTTAAGTTGTTAATTATTGTGATTTATAATACTTTTTTCCCCTCAATTTATGTGGCACTGATAAAATTTGGAAAGTCAATCAAATTTTTATGTCTTTTAAATATTTTAAGTTATTAATTATTGTGATTTATACTATTTTTTATGTAATTTTTAAATATATAATAGATCAAAAAAGAAAAATAAGATAAACAAATTAAAACAGAAAAAGTATAAAAAAAAATATCCAAGCAAGCAGCACAAGTAGGCACGTCGACCTCGTTCCTGCTTAACTCCCTTTTATAAGATAGTGTAGTGTAATGTAAAATTGACATCTTACTATTTTTAGAATTATAAATGTGAAAGTAACTAAACTTTGATTAATAAATAATTTTCAATAATGTTAATTTATTATCATTACTACAACCACAAATTATGTGGATTAAATTTGTAAAATATTAGTATTTTATTTGGGAGGTGAATGTCATTAGTGAGAAATTCATAATTAAATTTGAGATAAAATTTATACTTATCAAATTTATATTTTTAACTAAATAAAATATAAATTTTACCTCAAATTTAATTTTAATATGAGATATAGTGAAATATTTAAAATTAAATTACATAAAATTTTGATAATATTATTGGGCCCGTGCACAGCACGGGCTATTCGTTACTAATATATATATACACAAGCTTTTGGCGGGAGGCTTTACTGGTCTAATTTTTCATTTTTTAAATATTAATATACTATAATTTATTGCAAATGGTGGATCTATTTTTTAAATAATATATATATATATATATATATATATATATATATATATATATATATATATATATATATAAATACTTTCTCTCTCCGGTTCTTGCTGTTCTTTGGAAAAGTAGACAAATAGGACTCACTATCTTCTGTGTCAAAAATATAATGGAGCCCCACACTTTTATTTGGTGTGCCTCTCTCGTGGTAAAAAATTTCTTGAAGAATGGGTGGACCAAATCATCGCATTTCCCGATGCACTTTCTTCTAGAAGATTTATATCTCTAACATTGAATGCAACTATGTGATCATATGACTAATCGTGTCTAATTGTATATTATTTTATGCAATAAATGACTTTGTCGATACAAACGCAATTGTTCATTTTAGAAAGAAAAAACCAATTTAGGTTAAAAACCAGTTTTATAACATCTAAGTATATTTAAATATGAATGAGGGGAGGTTTGTGTAGCATGTTACAAAACAGGACATAAGTTATTTAAGGGCTTGAGACATAATTTGAGGGATATTATGATAGAAAAATTATACAAAATGTCTTTTGAGTTAAATTTTCTTACACACAAAATAGTCCACTTATTATTTTTTACCTAAAATGGCCTTTCAACTCATGTTGTTATCAAATATGGCCGGTCGGTCAAATGAATTACGGCAAAAATAGCCAATCGGCCCATTACTCTTATTAAATCAGCTTGGTTCTAAACATTAAACAAGTTAAAACACTTTTATCAATACGCATAGGTGCTTTTCTGAAAGTCCATAAAGGTTCCACAAACACCCTAAAAATGGTAATGGGACCTCATTATGTTTAGACTATAATGCCCCATCCTTAATGCTTTCACAAACAAATAAAATAAAAATTAATTAGTACTTTTTGGCATTAGAGAGTCCTCAAATGGTGTAAATTCAACTTTATTTATAAATGAAGATCGAAAGTCGTAATCGTTCCCACTCACCCAATCAGATTAAAATACATATTTATACATCATTTATACAATATCGATATGTTACATAATTTTAATACAATATTGATACATGTTTATACACTATTTATACAATATTGATAAACGTTTATACATTATTTATACAATATCAATAAACGTTTATATACTATTTATACAATATCAATACATATTAGGCTCTTATATTTGTCCGCAACAAATTTTGTAAAATGTGTCTGTACAAAATTGAGGTCATGGAACGCACTATAATGTAATGCCATTTTGTGGAAGCAGGGAAAGCTATTGTTCGGTGTTTCAGTGTTAGAGAAGAGGATTTTGAGGAGGATATCATCTGGTAAAATTGAAAATCAAGTGTCAGTGTTGATAATCTTTAAAATGAAAGTACGTACACTTAACTAGTAATATAAAAAAGGTATTACATAGATGAATAATTCAAGATGTTAAGGGTAAAATAGATATTGCATAAGATAAGGAAAAGAATATATGTCGTTCAAAGTTGAGGGGTGTAAATGACTTTCATCTATTTTTTCAAATTCTAATAATAACAATAACAATAACAATAACTCTTTATTTTTGAGTTTAACATTAAATGTTAAAACGCATGGTTATAATTACGTGCCTGGTTCAGAGCTTATAAGTTTATCTTATAGAATTTATTTTAAATTATTATCTACTTTAAATCCAAGATGTAAGTTATACGATACATCTGATCAAACTATATTGGTGGAAACCAATTTTGCAAGGTCCAAGGTGACCAGGAGACCTATTAAGTGGAAAGAAATTGATTTCCCAACTACATGGACTCTAAATTCGGTCATATCCCCAAGTCAAGTAACTGATACAGTTACCAATTATGATTATTATCATATTTCGCAAAATCTCGATGGAAGAAATTGTATTCAGTTTTTTGATAATAATATACTCCTCATAGGCAGTTATTTTCTAATAGTTTAATGCCTACAGTAAGTCCTATTTATAATAGACGTTCTTTATCCAGTCATAGACTTTTGCTAGCTATGCATCATATTTCCCCTGTTGAACCTGTTTATGGTCCAGCATGAGATCGTGCTACTTCATTACATACCATTACAATTGATAGTAACTCAATGGTAGAAAAGGTTAAAATTGACCTCTGAACAAATATAGTTCAGGTAAATGAGGCTAATTCTGATAAGGATATTCCTTCATCATCCGATTTGGATTTTGACCCAAACGATTCTTAATGATTCCACAACTACTTGATTTTAGCCCAGGTTCACTGGCAAGAAAACATATCCAAAAAGAATTTTTTGATGATAAAATGAAACCGATTTAAAATATGATTTTTTGATAGTTATAGTAAAGAGGATATGAATAATATCTCTTAAGAGTTTTATGAAACTTGTGCTTTGCATAATCAAATTATGTATTTTGTTCCTTGGTTTATAACCATTTATTTGCCTTTATATGTAAATGTTATTGAAAGAACTTATAAAGATGGTAGTGGTAGCCTTATAAAAGCCATTTACCCTCCTCAATCACTTTTTATATTGTCTAATAATACACATTACTTTTACTGCATTTCAAAAATTCGTTGATGAAGATATTACTTCAGTCAGCATTGCTGAAATTAATAAACTTATTACTCAAAATAATTATCTGAGTTTATATGTTAAAGTTTTGGGTGAACATATTAGTTCTCTTGATAAAAAACTTGATGAATTGACTATCTTGATAAAAGGTATGAAAGTTGATATGGCTAAAACAAATGTTGCCTCCACTTCGGCTAGTAAAACTGAAGCTCAGGGGTCCCTACTCATGTTCAAAGACCGTTTGAGATTCAGGATTTTAAATTTAAATCCTTAAATGATTTAGAAGAACTTTTTGATAAAAAAATTTCTGGTTTAAATATAAAACCAATAGATTTATCGAAAGATTTTTCAGATAAAATAGAAACAATTGTTGATTATAAAAATCAAGTTTCTTTAGAGTTTTATCCTAGAAAAAATAGATATGCTAAACTTCGTGTTCAATCTTTGCCTTGTTTAATTCTTGCTAACCCTGCTTGGCAAAAAATTATTGAGACAGATGCGTCTAATACTGATTATGGTGGGATATTGAAACAAATAAATTTCAACGATAAAAATGAGTATTTAATAAGGTTTCACTCTGCAAATGGATTGAAGCCGAGAAAAAATATGCCACTGTGGCCCATGAAATGCTAACATTGGTAAATGTGTTTTAAAATTTGTGGATGATTTATACAATCAAAAGTTTTTAATAAAAACAGACGCTCAATCTGTTAAGTATATATTTAACAAAGATTTTAAGCATGATGCTTCTAAATTAATATTCGCAAGGTGGCAAGCTCAATTAGCTCCTTTTGATTTTGAAATTTATTATAAAAAAAGAGTTGATAATTCTTTATCAAATTTCTTATCCCGAAAATACCTTCTATAAAATGAATTTTTACGAAGTTTTTTTTCGATGAAAATACTTTGATTACCATTTTAAAGATAATTACATTAAATAGAGATTTGAAAAGTCTTATAATTGATAATCTGACAGATTATTATCAGAATGATCATAGATTGCTATGTATACAGGATGAATCCTCCGTGAATTCGAGACAGAGGCAGAGGAAGGGGGAGATAGACCCCGGGAGATCATCCCAATCTTATTCTCAAGGATCGCCATACGGATCCTCATCAAACTCCCCAGTTATACAAATGGGAAGAAAGAGTTTAGTAAATGAGAAGATTTCTCATTTGGGTGAATCTTCATCTATTCATCTAGAAGATATTCTAGAAAACAGTCCGTTATACGGTCATCTACAGGTATATTTGACCGCCCAGGCTGCCCAAAAGCAAAATAATACTTTTGCTTCAATCGCCAAAGAGGACAATGATGATATCAAGTCCTATGAAAAACTACTAAAAAGAGAAATGATATTTCTTGTAGAAAATTCTAAGCTCCAGAGAAAAGATGAGCCATGGAAGATACTCCAAATGTACTTAATTAATGGATTATACTATCCGTGTGAGTCATACAAAACCCGTTCTTATTATGAGACAATTTTGACAAATACAAAAAGTGCAAAATTTCAGCACTTTTTCGGTTATACCACGAATGAGAATGTTTATAACTTCTTCAAAATCATTATTAAACGGATTATATCTGTTGAAGATTGGGGAATCTCTACTATGAAAGAAAGACAAATAAGCCTTAACAAATCTCGTATGAACTTTACATACTGGATTATATTCAAGCATTTGATAAAGTGCTATATTACAATAATGATAGACATAAACACACTTGGTTCATAAAGGTGTGCGCAAAGATATTTGCTGAACCAATCCCAAATTAATTTTTAAATTGGTGGTCATACCACGGTCTCACAATTCAGATCTTGCTCGATCAATTCCCTACGTTATACAAGGAATGGACCAAAGTATCATCAGATTTGAACAGATTATATCATGCAGATCATATTTGCTATTTAGAAAAATTTGATCAGGTCTACTTCTTTATTGTATTCTCTATTCCATTAATTCATAAATGGACTCCTGAATTAGGGTTCACTGAAGAAAATATTCCCTGCTTATACAGGACTTTTTATAATAATTTTTGGGACAAATTGATGAAAATAGATCCCAAAAAGAATATTTTGCATGACCAAGAGCTTATGGATTCCATTAAATTAAGAATCTAAGAATATACTCAAGCCCCTCAAAAGGGAATTGTAGACGATAGTTCGGTCAGGCATATCGCCAGAAAAATCTCTTTTCGAGACGGAGATAAAGAAGAAATGATTAATGATTATTTAGAAGAAGTCAAAAGAAATTTACTTCTGACGATTAACCAAATTGATAAATCATACACTTCAATGCGGAGTGAGACAAGCAACGATGATATTGTAGAAATTCCAGCCTATTAAAACAGATAAAATATTGTCTACCGATGATATTCAGAATGCAGAAGAATTTTTGCAACAAATCAAAGCCATGAAGAAAAACAAACAGTAAAGACACCATAGACTCCACTCAACAGTAAAGCCGCCGGGGATCCCAGCAAGCAACAGTAGATACATTGTACAAGGACCCAGATATGAGACCCATTTTACTGTATATAAATTCTTTATGTTTTAATTTCTTTTCTATTTAAAGGGTCTTTCAGTTTAGTTGAAAGACGTCAAATTTTTTAGAAAATTCCCTCATTGTAAATCTCTCTTGTATATTGCTTTCAAGAATTGTTTCAAAGTAAATAAGATCTGAATCAGTTCTTCATATCTTAGGCCTTGCAGACGGCCATCAATATAAGATATATTTTTATTTTTCTTTGTTTTAATTTTTTTTTAGTTGTATCTCTCCCAGCCAGAACTATGTCCGGCTAAAAGATCTCATATCTATGTTGAACAGGTAATCACAGGATCGGGTGTCGGCTGGCGGTAATTCGCACGGCCGACCAGATCTAGCGGTAACTCAGCATCCTTAAGCTAGTGGTAGCCCGCACTGCATAAGAATTGAAATATACAAGAATTTTTAAGATAGCTTCTCAGACTGCATGGTGAAACTTTTACCCGAGCAAAGGGTCTGTCAAGGATCTAATACATACTTCTTATTGAGCTCATGTGTTTGGTGGTTCTAATCGGGAAAGGACACCCTTTTTCTCCTCAATAACGGGCTTAGGTCCACGGCTGCCCAGACATAGCCACTAAGGCAAAGCCAATAAGAGTAGTGCTAGATCCGACTGTACCTCGATCTCAGAACCAAGTCGAGAAACCATAACAAAATTCCTTTATATTTTAATAAAACTTAAATCGTTCATGGTCTATATAGGAGAGAAGTTAGTTATTCAACATAGATATGAGATCTTTCAGCCGGACATAATCCTGACTGGGAGAGATACAACTAAAAAAAATTTAAACAAAGAAAAATAAAAATTATACCTTATATTGATGGCCGTCTGCAAGGCCTAAAATATGAAGAACTGATTCAAATCTTATTTACTTTGAAACAATTCTTGAAAGCAATATACAAGAGAGATTTACAATGAGAGGGAGTTTTCTAAAATTTCTGACGCCTTTCAACTAAACTGAAAGACTCTTTAAATAGAAAAGAAATTAAAACATAAAGAATCTATATACAGTGAAATGGGTCCCATATATGGGTCCTTGTACAGTGTATCTACTGTTGATACAGTGTATCTATTGTTGCTTGCTGGGGTCCCCGGCGGCTTTACTGTTGAGTGGAGTTCATGGTGTCTTTACTGTTTGTTTTTCTCCATGGCATTGATTTGCTGTAAAAATTCTTCTGCATTCTGAATATCATCGGTAGACAATATTTTATCTGTTTCAATAGGCTGGGATTCTACGATATCATCGTTGCTTGTCTCACTCTGCATTGAAGTTTCTAATTTATCAATTTGGTTAATCGTCAGAAGAAAATTTTTTTTGACTTCGTCTAAATAATCATTAATCATTTCTTTTTTATTTCCGTCTTGAAAAGAGATTTTTCTGACGATATGCCTGAACGAACTATCGTCTACAATTCCCTTTTGAGGGGCTTGAGTATATTCTTGGATTCTTAATTTAATAAAATTCATAAGCTCTTGGCCATGCAAAATATTTCTTTTGAGATCTGTTTTCATCAATTTGTCCCAAAAATTATTATAAAAAGTCTTGTATAAGCAGGAAATATTTTCTTCAGTGAACCCTAATTCAGGAGTTCATTTATGAATCCATAGAATAGAGAATTCAATAAAGAAGTAGACCTGATCAATTTTTTCTAAATAGCAAATATGATCTGCATGATATAATATGTTCAAATCTGGTGATACTTTGATCCATTCCTTGTATAACGTAAGGAATTGATCGGGCAAAATTCAGATTGTGGGACCGTGGTATGACCACCAATTTAAAAACCAATTTGGGATTGGTTCAGCAAATATCTTTGCGCACACCTTTATGAAACAAGTGTGTTTATGTCTATCATTATTATAATATAGCACTTTATAAAATGCTTGAATATAATCTCAGTATGTAAAGTTCATACGAGATTTGTTAAAGCTTATCTGCCTTTCTTTCATAGTAGAGATTCCCCAATCTTCAACAGATATAATCCGTTTAATAATGATTTTGGAGAAGTTATAAACATTCTCATCTGTCTAAGAGATTTAATCTCTCTTTTTAAATTCTCAATTTCATTTTTTAAATCATCAAAAGAAGAATATCTTTCGGTAAAAGTATTTTTCACCATAAGACGGTTATCAACCTCTTTTAAAGAATACGATGCAGAGTATTCAAAATCATTTTTCTTATTCTCAAAAGGTTTTGAAGAACTTGAACTAGCCTCATTTGCAGTAGCTAGATTGATAATCTTTTCGCGAAGCTTATTATCACTAACTTCTTTTAAAAGCCCAATCACATTATCAGAGGTGATCGTGTTAATATTGAAATCCTGAAATTGCGATTGCAGTTTATAAATTTCATCATCATTACAATTGCAATTATTACCTTGGCAAGTGGCGCAAGGGCTATCCATATTTTTATCACTATCAGATAAATTAAGAAGTTCAATATCAGAACCGGAATAAGAATAAGAGTAATAACCATCTTCAGATCCTGAGGTGTATAACAAACCATAAACTTTATCATATGTCTCACTATCTAGTTCTAAAGTTTTCAACTTATTCAACTTACAATTGGGTGCTATGTGGCCCAGTTTTCCACATTTATAACACTTGGTTTTGGATAGATCTCTTCCAGATCGATCTTTGATAAATCTAGTAGACGTACATAAGCTTTTTCTAGCTTCATGTTCTTCCTTGGTCCTACGTCTAGATCTCCTTTTCCTGTGGGATCCTTCGGTTCTAGACGACTTATAATACGTGCTCTTGTTCTTGCTATTAGCAGAAGGCTCGGGTAAACCGAATTGGGTACAAAAGTCTCCTAGCTGAGATCTTTCTTTAAGCTTATCTATCTTAAGCTGTCTGGACAAAAGTAATTCATTACACAAATTTAATCCCTCTTGCGTGCAAGCCCATATAAGCTTACCATAAGTATAATCCTTATAAGGAATTTCACTGTGACTACCCCTTAGAGTTTTTCTAACTCTTTCAGCAAATAAGGAGGGAAGGCCATCTATGAACTTAGCTTTCCAATGTTCAAACTTATATTCAGGTAATTCCATCACCCGGCACATAAAGGTATCTTTATACCACCTAAAATTAGATAAGGTCTGATATTTTAGACCATTAAGGAGGGTACGAACAGTCTCATACTGATTGGTAAATCTCCCATTAAAATGTTCTAATATGGTGAGAACAAGGGTATAAACAACATCTTCTCTATTTTTTATTAGAGCCATGCCTAAGTTATCAACACCATCATCAGTAGCCACAACATTTATGATTGAAGCTTTCTCATCAATACTCAAATAGTTATCCCACCAGCTTCGAAGTTGGCCAGTAAAATCAGCAATAATCATTTTGCAAATAGTTCTATCTGTATTTTTAACACTTTTATAGATAGTTGCATACATAAGCATTCTATGAACCAAAATTGTTAATTGTCTATCAGTCAAACCATCAAGATTCCATTCATAAATTTCAGAACCACTATAAGAAGTATTCGTCTGATTCCAATCTCGTTCTTCTATCAAAACATCTTGAGGAGTAGGACGGTTGTCCCTACTCATGTTCAAAGACCGCCTGAGATTCAGGATTTTAAATTTAAATCTTTAAATGATTTAGAAGAACTTCTTGATAAAAAGTTTTTTGGTTTAAATATAAAACCAATAGATTTATCGAAAGATTTTTCGGATGAAATAAAAACAACTGTTGATTATAAAAATCAAGTTTCTTTAGAGTTTAATAAACTCAGAGGTTATCCTAGAAAAAATAACAGATATGCTAATAAACCTAGCATGCAGACTTATTATTATCCTCGTCCGGATATCATCCCAATCTTATTCTCAAGGATCGTCATACGGATCCTCATCAAACTCCCGGTCTAGCACGAGATCGTGCTGCTTCATTACATACCATTGCAACTTATAGTAACTCAATGGTAGAAAAGGTTAAAATTGACCCCCGAACAAATATAGTTCCTGTTAATCTTGACCCTAAAAATGATATATTTTTAGGAATGATGCAAATTATTACTGCCCATAAATGGTATGTTAAATGTACTATTTTAATCGATAAAAGTTTTTCGATTACTAACATTGCCATGATTGATAGTGGTGCTGATGTTAGCTGTATTCAGGAAGGCTTAGTGCCTAAAAAATACTTTCAAAAAACTTCTCATATGGTTAAATCTGCATCAGGACATGCTTTAGATATAAAGTATAAATTGCCTAATACGAATATTTACCAGAATAAAGTCTGCATTCCTCATTTCTTTTTCCTGGTTAAAAATCAGTTATTCCCTCCAATTATACTTGGAACCCCGTTCATAAATGCAATTTTTTCTTTTACCAGCATAGATTCAAAAGGATTCTCTGCCACTTATAAGGATAATGAAATAAGTTATACTTTTATTACAGATCCAGTAACTAGAGATATTAATGCCTTAATTGATATGAAGCAAAGACATGTAGATTGTTTGCAACTAGAATTATTTAGTCTAAATATATTTGATTCTCTAAATTCTGCAAAGACAAAGGAAAAAAGTTAAATTGATTTCCCAACAAATTGTCATTGATATCTGTGCAGATCACCCCAGTGCTTTTTGGAATCGAAAAAAGCATATTATCACCCTTCCGTATGAAGATGATTTTTTGGAAGATAATATTCCTACTAAATCGTGTCCACCCCCGAACAAATATAGTTCAGGTAAATGATGCTAATTCTGATAAGGATATGCTTTTTGTATCCGAAATGGATTTTGACCCAAACGATTCTTAATGATTCCACAACTACTTGATTTTAGCCCAGGTTCGCTGGCAAGAAAACATATCCAAAAGGAATTTTTTGATGAAAAATGGAACCGGTTTAAAATATGATTTTTTGATACTTATAGTAAAGAGGATATGAATAATATCTCTCAAGAGTTTTATGAAACTTGTGTTTTGCATAATCAAATTATGTATTTTGTTCCTTGGTTTTTAACCACTTATTTGCCTTTATATGTAAATGTTATTGAAAGAACTTATAAAGATGGTAGTGGTAGCCTGGTTTGATCAAACCCTTTTGCAATAAATTATCAATTTTTTTTTTGTAAAATTCTACTAATTCAGCGTTCATTTGACAGGGACTGAAATCGAAAAAAGCATATTGTCACCTGGACATCATATTTGTCAGGGAAAGGTTACTCCAATTCAAAGAGTTTAGTAAATGAGAAGATTTCTCAAAAGGTGAATCGCAATATGAATGGAATGTCATGCCTTTTGGTTTGAAAAATGCCCCCTCTGAATTTCAGAAGATTATGAATGATATTTTTAATCCATATTTGGATTTTATCATTGTTTATTTTGATGATATTTTGGTTTTTTCCAAAATATTTGAAATGCATATAAAGCATCTTGATATATTTAAAAAAATTGTCATTCAGAATGGTTTGGTTATCTCAAAACCAAAAATAAGTTTGTTCCAAACTGATGTCCGATTTCTAGGACATCATATTTGTCAGGGAAAGGTTACTCCAATTCAAAGATCTATTGAATTTTCATCAAAATTTCCTGATGTTATCACTGACTAAAATTTAAATTTCTAGCATCTCTAATAATAATAATTAAAAAATAAATATAAATATAAATATAAATCTTTGGGAGATTAGACACAAAAGAAATAAAAGAATTTGTAATGGATCACAAAACCAGTTATTCATGTATACTAAGGTTTGTAAAAGACAGTTTTTTAATTCAGGAAATAAAAATTTACAGAATATTCTCATATTCGGAAAAGCAAAAGTGTTTTTCTTTTTCCTCTTCTTTTGGATTCTGAAATATTTTTCTTAAATTTGCTGGAAGGAAATACCTTAGAATTACACAGAGAATAAAAAGTCCTTAGAAGGAAGAAGATGAAGAGTAGTCATGTCGAAATACCTTCGGATATCATATATGATATATTCTCTTGGCTTCCTGTCAAGTCCTTATTTCGCTTCAAGTGCCTTTCCGGATTTTATAACTCTCTTCTATCGGATGTATCTATGAAAGCGGCTCTATGTATCATCGCGATGAAAACAAATTTATCGCACACTCAAGGGGAAAGAGTTTTTACACGATACAACTGAAGGTGAAACATAGAGAAGCCTCCGCTCTTCGTATTGACGAGTTAGATGGTATTAGCTATGACAGATTTGCTTATGTTAAAGGTTTGATCTGTTTATGGAGTCTAGATGTACATCCGCCTGTTATTTATAATCCCACCATAAGAAAAGTGACATCTCTTCCTCGTGTACATCTCATTGACAAAGGAACCTTTTATAACTACATAGGTTTCGAACCGGATAAGAAGAAGTACAAAATTTTGATGATTAATACACAATATCAGAATATACCCACGAGATACTGGATTTTCACTCTAGGCTCAAGTAAATCATGGAGAGAGATTAAAAGTGCACAACATGATTCGTTATTACCATTATTTGTTAATAGAGGAATTTGCATTGATGGAATTATCTATTTCTTCTGTTCTTACAACTATAATATATGCATATTGGCATTTATTGTTAGAACTGAAAATTTCAGGATTATCTCTTTATGGGGAGATATATCGTATATTGGAAAAATACGGTACTATAGTAACTTGATAGAACTCGAGGTAAATGCACAACCATTGATCATTGAAGATGGTATGAGGAAGAGATATTGGATTTGTGGACTTTAGAGATGTCTGAAGAATAGGTGAAGTATACTACTATTGCCCTTCCCCGGGCCCTTCCTTTTAACAAGTATTTTTTGTCTTGCTCTTTTACTAGTTCTCCTCATGGTGAGATCGTATTGATCGCTAAGTCCTTCCTCAAGCCAAATTGGATCTTCTTTTATGATTTGAAGAAGAAGGATTGGAGATCAGAAATCGAAATCATGAAGCTTGAAGAAAAAATTATGATCATTGGTATCTATAATCATTTAGATAGTCTCTTATCGTGTACTTATTGTTAGTTTTAAAATTGATGATTGTGGAGTACCAACATTGTTCTGTTTTGGTCCTAATCTTCCTGCAATATTGCCGCTTTTGGCGATGTTTAGTGTTTTGGTATATATTTCTAGCATGGTTCTTAAGCTTTATGAATTTTTCCATCTGCATCCTATTAATAGTATCTCTTGAACTCAATTTATTTTGTCGCCCTGGGTGGGTTTTTCCTATTTAATCTTGAACATTAGGGTTATATTTGTCGGATTGGCCAACAAGTTAGTAATGCACTTATACTTTAAACAATTGAACTTTCTTTGTATACTTTAAACAATTGAACTTTCTTCGTTTTTCCTCTCTGTTTTTGGAGTTATGCCCTTGTGCTATTCATCTTCTTATCTTTGTTTTCACTTGGTCAAAGTAGTGCCTTTTATTGGGTGCTTTTTGGCAAAGGCGGAACGATTTGTTCTGCTTATGGACGACAAATTCTGCTTATGGAGTATGTTGATGTAATATACCACAAATTACATAATTACAGTTGAAAAATAAAATGAACAAAATTGAATAAATCAAATTCAGGCTGAGGCGCGGATATCTCGCTCTCTTTAAGGAGATTCAAGCCCACTGCGGCATAATCTACACCAATCCAGCAGTATAACTCTTGACTTGTCCCCTCCAGGATACAATAGCCCAACAACGTCGTACAACTCAAACAACTCCGGATTAGTTGAAGAGTCCAAAGCTCCACCATAAGAACACCTTCATTCAACATAAAATTACTCCATTTTTTGTATAGTGAATATAGTTGAAGACGTAGAAAATATTCTTTGTCTCAACTCTCTCTTTCACTATTCTCACCTCACTAGTTACATACTATAATTTTTTCCCACACTTCACATATTTCATCTTCTTTTTTCACTATATTTCTTGTACACAATATAATGCAAGACCACCACTATTTATAGGTGAAGAATAACCAATAGGAAGAATGTGGGGTAGTAAGTAGGTGAATGAATGGGTTAGAGGTTACATAAGTTACATGTTAAGGCATAATGGGGTAGAATAATGAATTAGAGGTTACAAGAGTTACCAAAAACTAATGACACTAATGACCACATTCTACCACCACTAACTAATGTAAATTAATATTATTATTTTAATATTAAAATGCATTCTTGCACCAACATTTCCCCACTCATTTTAATATTGAAATAAGAGAGTATTTCACCAATTTAGTTGAAGGAAGACTATTATGCATAATGATAGTGTGCTCTGCATTGAACCTTCACTTAGTAAAACAATAACATTTACTCCAGAGTCAGTAGTGGTCTCAGACTTGAACTATGACTGCTTAAGGGAAATAAAATATTACTGCTTACACACAATAATCAAGGTGTTGACATAAGCTTTTATAGCCAGCACATTACGGCTTGTGCTATCCCGGGTTTTATAAGTGTTTTTGAGAATAAGCTCAATTCTCATAGGAATCGGCCTACTTCCACACTTACATTGGTGAAATCTGTCAAGGGTGTTCCTGTAATTCAAACACCCCACTCATAAGAGATACATACTTTCATTAAGAGTTTTTTAAACTCAACCTTCACAAACCATTACAGGAAAATGCACTCACATCATAGGGAAGGATAAAATAATAGTGTATTTCACAACAAGTCATCATATGATTCATTTTTCCCATTGAACCTGGTTATAGGATCTCTAGTCCCCAGGTTGGGTTTCCTCATATATAACTTAGAAATTTTTGAGCTTCAATCCACCCCCTCGATGTGCTTCAGACCCTTTTCTTGCTAAGGCCTAAATTTGCAAGATTATCACAATATTTAACACAATTAATATTATGGTATACCACTGATCAATATGATTTATAATATTGTATTTTTCTCCTTATGGTCTGAATATACCATTATAATAATGGCTTACACTCACCAATAAATTTTGTTGCTATCACATGACTCAAAAATAGAGAAATTAATTTCTCAAAATAAAGTGATTGATTTATATAATAAATCTCTAGACAATTCACTTTTTCACTAGTTGAAGCTAAAATAATTAGTTCAACCTCCATGATAGAGTCACCATAATAATTTTTTATTTTTAATAAATAGCACCAATTTTTTTATATAGCAGGATAAAAAAAAATTATAACAAGCCACACATTTTTATACCAAGTAAGTATACATGATTTGCTTGTACCTGCTAAGTACTTTTACTGACACACATATCGAGTCAAGTGCAAGTAGTCACATATCTCATATTTTTTATAGGCTAGCAAACTCCTTATTTTTTTTGTCACACCACTTTCCATATTTGAATCAAAAGGAGTTGCAAGGCTCATACAATCAACAAAATTATATTTCATAATTTTTTCACCATAATGTGATATGTCAAGAAATTTTTTGTCAAATATTTTATGATATTTTTCATTACAAGAATGAAATTTATCTCACCCAAATATTGCATGTCAAAATGGATACTCAACATGTTTTTATAGTTTCTTTCACAACACTCATGTTAGAGCCAAAAACATATGCAAATAGTAATATGTGATTTATTTCAAGACAAATATATGCACTTGTAATACTCTTCTTAGAGCATTCTTAAGATGCAAAAAACACATTTTTCATGATGAATTTTATTTACTCATTTCATTAACCCCCACTATTTCAAGAATTTAATGAAAATAAATATTCATGAAAAGTAGTATTACTTATTCATTAAAATAATAGGTAAATAGTTTTTTACCTTTTCTCCATAGCAAGTAGAAAAGTTTTTTACCTTTCCTCTGCTTGAGTTGAGCAAGTAGAAAAATACTTAACTCGCTCTTTCATCTTTTTTCTTCCATCTCTTGAAGAAATCTAGTGACGTTGAAGCGGTTGAAGCGGGATGATGTTGAGATCTCCCATCTTGATATCCACAATTTTCAAACTGTAACAAAACATGAATCTCCTTAAAATTGTTGGTGTAATATACCACAAATTACATAATTACAGTTGAAAAATAAAATGAACAAAATTGAATAAATCAAATTCAGGCTGAGGCGCGGATATCTCGCTCTCTTTAAGGAGATTCAAGCCCACTGCGGCATAATCTACACCGATCCAGCAGTATAACTCTTGACTTGTCCCCTCCAGGATACAATAGCCCAACAACGTCGTACAACTCAAACAACTCCGGATTAGTTGAAGAGTCCAAAGCTCCACCATAAGAACACCTTCCTTCAACATAAAATTACTCTCTTTTTTGTATAGTGAATATAGTTGAAGACTTAGAAAATATTCTTTGTCTCAACTCTCTCTTTCACTATTCTCACCTCACTAGTTACATACTACAATCTTTTCCCACACTTCACATATTTCATCTTCTTTTTTCACTATATTTCTTGTACACAATATAATGCAAGACCACCACTATTTATAGGTGAAGAATAATCAATAGGAAGAATGTGGGGTAGTAAGTAGGTGAATGAATGGGTTAGAGGTTGCATAAGTTACATGCTAAGGCATAATGGGGTAGAATAATGAATTAGAGGTTACAAGAGTTACCAAAAACTAATGGCACTAATGACCACATTCTACCACCACTAACTAATGCAAATTAATATTATTATTTTAATATTAAAATGCATTCTTGCACCAACAGAATACAAACGACAACCAGCATCCCCTGCTATTAGAAATCCAATAGTTTGTGACCTAACAGTATAGCTTCAATTGTTAGTCTTTAAGTTAGATTCATGGCTTTGCATTTGTTTGCTTCAACTGTGTTAGATATTCAGCTTGTAAAATCAGTTTAGAGCATATTATTAGCTCTAAATTAATACTAGTTCATTATTATTTTCGCAAGCTAGACACACTGACTAGTGGTATATTCATTAAAAAAAATGTGAACGAGGGGAGGTTTGTATAATATATTTTAAATAAACAGGGGAGGTATGTCTTATACATTCCAAAATCTCAAGGACTGCCGATTAAATTTCCCCTTATTTCTAGTTTACAACTTTTATATAAAAATGAGTTGGCGTAGGCAGATGAACTAGTTGAGCTACCTACTAGTGTTACAGGCAAAAAAACTGTTTCCCCTATGATGTTACACGATACAGAACAATTTTCACTGCAAATTGAATGAGTCTGTGCCTCCATACTTGATAGTATTCCTCCTCATCCACAACTCCCACACGATAATAGATGGCATGACATGAAGGATAAGTGTTAATTAGGGGTGGCAAATGGGTATGTTGGGTCACATTCAGGTGGGTAAACGTATCAAATTAGTTATTGGGCCAAACAAACCCCCCAACCCGTCTGGTGAGAAGTTGGAGAATACAAAAGGATTAACGGTTAAAAAGAAAGCAGATTGAGAAACAGCACATGTCTCTTTTTTGAATTGTTTAGATGAACGTTGCACGAAGTGGAAGATAATTCCTTATTGGTGAGGTAGATATAAGAAATATTAGAATGCATACTTTTATTATTTTGTAGAGCGAAGGTGTAAGAAATGAGTATTGAAATGAAGAGTTCCTCACCCTAATCAGCATCTGGATGTGCTTATAACACCAGACGGGTTGGGTGGGTTTGGATTGATCTTACCACCCTTAGCTTTAACCTTGCTACTACAAGTGCCTGCACACCAAGTAACGAGGACTTGCCGCAGTTGCAGCCCAGCAATATTAAGACCTCAAAAGAACAGAAAAATTGCCAAAGATTGTTAGAAATGGGAGCCTGCAGAAACAGGTGGGACATTGTTTCCTCGCCTGGATTCAAGCAACACCAGCATCTTAAAGCCATTTGATATCATATCTTCCTAATGGCTTCATCCAATGGCAAGTTGCTAGTAAAACAGCGCATAGCGTCAAGCTAAACCAAGTGAATTCGTGCTCAAATGAAATGTTAATATGAAAATAAATTAATTGATCATGATTCGGAGATTACTGGGTAGTATGAAAATGGATAGCTTGACTATAAGTCTGTATATGTTGCATCGTTCCCATTTCAGCACCTGTGTTTACAGGCATTTTAGAAAAGAAACAACATTGCGTTTGTTTGTTTGTTGAATGGTTTGAGGTATGATAAAAACCATTGCGTTTACATTAGCAATCCTCTTTTGGGTGAGTATTTCAAACTTAAATTGCCCAAATGGGAGAAAAGTGTTTGTCCTGTTGCTTATGGAGTTTCCTTTAGTGAAGCTGCTGGACAGTATAAAGTATTGAGATTAGTAGTCAGAATTGGAGGTTTATACTCTTGGAGTTGATGAGAAATGGAGAAATGTGGGCCAATTCCCTGTCCTGTCTGGAATCATACAAGTCATTGTTTCGACAACGCTTATGTCAATGGTGCTTTTCATTGGATGGATCACGAAAAAAAAGACAGCATTCACTCCTTCGATATTGGGACAGAAAAGCTCAAGTCCCTGCCACCTCCACCTGGTCTGGGAAATTCATCCCTCTACTTGACGCTAGCAGAGTTGTGGAATTGTCTATGTTTGATTGATAATATCTTGAAACAGTGTGTTGATATCTGGCGGATGAAAGAGTATGGGATTGCTGAATCTTGCACTAAAGATCGCATTTTGGTGCGCTCTATTCCACTTAGTATGCGTACATGTAGTTTTGAAACATATTAATTTGGAAAGATGGAGAAATCTTGATTCGAAGTGGCACAAAACTAGCTTCTTACAACCCAAAAATGAAGAAGTTTAGGGATGTAAATGCTTATGGTGATATCACTGCAGCGACTAGATACAATCCAAGCTTTTACTCGCTCAAGACTGTCACGGGGGACAACTTTTAAGTCTCAAATGTTTATCCCAAGACTGAGCTAGTTTAGAGTATTCGTTTTATCTTACTTCCTCCAGGATATGATGTTTTGCTTATGTGTTTCTGATATAATTTAGTTTAAAACCTGACAACTTTCACTGTTTTGTGGATGCTTTTGAATTCTGGTCGAAGGACAACTCTGAGTATCCAAGTAAATATTGTCCATTTTAACATTCCTAAGTTATTTGCATTAATTGCAAAGTCTCCAAAGGTGCATTTCTTTTATTCATTTCATTCTGCACTTGTATGAATAAAACGAACTACGAAGGAGCAAAACGGTGGCCAACCAGCCATGAAGTGCATATAGATTGAAAAAGGTACTTTGGCGGCCCTGTTTGGGTTTAATGAATCACCAATTTTTAAGTAAAGTTAATGGAGTGCTTCAATTTGGAGTGACGTTTCGATCATGTCGTATTTTTTTAGGTAGTTCTATCCTTAGTTGGTGATTTTCTTGATCAAGCTATCCAATTTCATACTACATAGTAACCTTCGAATGAGCAAGTAATTTATTTTCATATTGAAAATTTTATTTGAGCACGAACCCCCTTGGTTTGGCTTGAAGCTATGTCCGATTAAAGCTACTCTTGCGTAACTTCAATTTCCATGGCTGTCCTTACTGCCTTTTGATCTCATTCAAGTTGAAAGAACTTGAATTCTTTGCGCCTTTCAAATTACTAGGAATAAGGCTGGACTCCTTTGTGCTTACTCCTCTCTCCTAATTTTCCATATCCAAGGCTTTGATATGCAGTGAAGCAGTATGAGGGTGTTCCCTTAACTCTTACAAGGTGATCATATTACTCGGTTTCCTTATTTTTCTTCTCAAGCTTTCCACTGAGATGATTTAGTTATGATCCACAAGCCTTGTTGAGCTATCTCTATGATTTTCTTTTCTTCTGAATTGCCCTTTTAGGCGATGGAGCAATTGCTCTTCGTAGCTGTTTACTCTGAAGCTCATCTCTCTTCATATTGATGTATGTTTGTTATTCAGCTACTTTATCAATTTTAAAATACGCATTTGAAACTTTAGACAATTTTGTGATTGTGACATATGAATCTGCTGCCTCCTTGTTTGATCCCAGGTCTCTGTTGGATATTGCATCTGTTACTGCTACATAGTTTCTAGAATAATTAGTTGTTTAGTTATTTGAGGAGTCTAATTATTGATTTAGTTGAATATTCAGTTTATTAGTTTTAATAAGAGTTTAGTACTTTAGATATAGGAGGAGTCTACTACTTTATTTATGTGCCTATATAAAGGCTTATTATTAATGAAATTAATATGAGAAAGTTTTCATTCATATTTTCCATTTTATTGTTTGCATCTCTCTCCAAAATCTCCAAAAAACATAACAGTGGTATCAGCGCCTTCATGATCTTGTGCCTTTGTTGAGGAAAAAAACTTTCAACTATTTTAATCCATACTCATTTTTCAACTTATTTTAACCCGTGCTTACTTTTAACGCTCAGGGCTATTTTCAACCAATATCAATTTTAACCAATTTTAATCCATACCACTTTTAACCTATTTTTCATCAACCATGGCAAGCAATGGTCTTTCTTTGACTGCTCCACAAATTTTCACTGGTGAAAATTATCAAATTTGGGCAGTGAAGATGAAGTCTTATCTTGAAGCTTATGATTTGTGGGAAGTTGTAACGGAAGGATCACCTTTACAACCACTCCCTGAAAATTCTACTTCTGCCCAAATCAAAACTCTTTCAGAAGAGAAAACCAGAAGATGCAAAGCCAAAATTGTGATTCAAAATTCAGTTGGAGATTCTATCTTCTCTAAAATAATTGCATGTGAGACAGCGAAAGAAGCTTGGGACAAACTCGAAAAGGAGTATCAAGGAAGTGAACGAGGCAGACAAAATCAGATCTTGAATTTGAAAAGGGATTTTGAATCTCTTAGAATGCAAGAGGGTGAGACCATCACTAAGTATTCTGACAAGATCTCTTTGATTGTCAATAGAATCAGGTTGCTTGGCGAGGATTTTAAAGATAACAGAATAGTTGAAAAAATTCTTGTGACTATTCCAGAGAGATTTGAGTCAAAAATCTCTGCGCTAGAAGAGTCTAAAGATCTCTATACCATATCTCTTGCAGAATTAATAAGTGCTCTTCAAGCACAAGAGCAAAGAAGAGCTTTCAGACAAGATAAAGTTGATGAAAGTATTTTTTATGTAAAACACCAAAAAGAAAAAATTGATTATCCTCCTTGCAAATATTGCAAGAAGAAAACACACTTAGAAAAATTTTGTTGGTGGAGATCTGACGCAATATGTGGAAATTGCAAACAAACAGGTCATGTTACAAAAGTGTGCAAGTTCAAAGATCAAAACAACTCACAAGCACTACTAATGGAAGAAGAAACTCAGGAGTACGAACTTTACTAGATTGCAGCAACAGAAGCAAGGAGGAGTGTTGGATATTGCATCTGTTACTGCTACATAGTTTCTAGAATAATTAGTTGTTTAGTTATTTGAAGAGTCTAATTATTGATTTAGTTGAATATTCAGTTTATTAGTTTTAATAAGAGTTTAGTACTTTAGATATAGGAGGAGTCTACTACTTTGTTTATGTGCCTATATAAAGGCTTATTATTAATGAAATTAATATGAGAAAGTTTTCATTCATATTTTCCATTTTATTGTTTGCATCTCTCTCCAAAATCTCCAAAAAACATAACAGTCTCATTGTTGAGTCCCACATCAGTGGGCATTAGGGTCCTTGTGTCTCCTTATATGGTCTTGGACAATTCTCCCCTCATGTACTAGCTTTTGTGGTTGAGTTAGACTCAAGATTTATTTATTTTATCACTCATTGTGATCATTCTTGAACCCAATCGCAGAATGGCCTCCTTTATGTAAAAGACAATTCTCTATGTTGAATCCAACTATAAAATCAGTACTGATTTTGGGTTGTTGTTATAAAATCTTCAGTGCGTACATATTTGTCTGCAATGAAGAGGACCTACTTGTATGGTCTTTATAGTCTTAGTTCAATTTGAAAAGTCTGAATATCGTCCACGATTGTTCTTACTCATAACTACATCAGAAAATGGGAGATTGAATTGAAAAGGCCCCTTACTGTGGAGTGAAATGTTAAAGCTACTGGAGAACAATGCCCCTGTTTTGCAGGCTACGGAAATTACCACCAACTGGATGTTATAAGTGCAACACTGATAATTGCCATTGGATGAAGCCATTAGGAGGATGCGATATCAAATGGTTTTAAGAGGCTGGTGTTCCTGGCTTTAGACTAGGAAACACTGTCCAATGTGTTTCTGCAGGATCCAATCGCTAACAAGCTTTGGCAATATTTCTCTTCTTTTGCAGATGTGAATATTGCTGGGCTGCAACCGCAGCAAGTCATCGTTACTCGGTGACAGGAACTTGTGTAGCAAGGTTAAAACCTTATTTTCATGCCATGCCATTTTATAAGCTCTAGTTTGATACTTTTTTGTTTTTATGATTCTTGTAAGTTCATGCTTCTTTCACATTGTAAGGGATTCTTTTGATGTTTGCTACTTGGTATATTGCCTAGTGGTATATTAGCTAAAAAAACCATTATTTTGTTATAAATTGGGAAACTCTATGCAATTTTTTTTGAAAAAAATAATTTGGCCATAAAATAAATACACAATTAGAATAAGCATCAATTGAAGAAGAAATTAAAAGATATACACACTTGAAATTTCACTATTTTGACTTAAACTCCTTATCTAGCTAGAGATAATGGATCATTTACAATGCTCATAGTAAACATTGCATCCCAACAACATAGATTACAACTAATAAAGGTTGCGGTGGAAAAGTATACTCTTCCTATTCACTTTTACTTGTCATATTTTGGTTTTCAAAAGTCAAATTATATAGATTTTGATCAATATTTTAAGATATACTTTTTCATCATATTAATATGAGAAGAATTGCAGCTTGTAATATTTTCATATAGTTTTCAAATATTTTAAATTATTAAATTAATTTAATTAAATTTAGCTCGTAAAATTGTTAAATTAAGCTAGCGTTTGGCCATAGATTCTCAAATATTTTTGGTAAGTCATTTTTGGGTGAAGTTTCACCATGCATTTGACCATAGTTTTTGGGAAAAATACTTGACTTTTTTAAGAATTATGATTTATACCCTTACGTTTTAAAAACTATTAAAAATATTCACAACTTTGTATTATCATTTTAAATGAACATGTTCCATGATAAAAATTAAACTAAGAGATTATAAGCTTCAACCTGCTTATAAACATTTTCACAGATCAGTGTAGGAGCCACTGAAGTTTTCTCAACTCACAAAGGAGCATCCAATTTTACTATTTACATGAATTTTAACAAGTGGGATGCAACAATACCATCACATACTTCAAAGTCAAATAACAAGGTTTATTAATACAGCTGGTTGACAGATAAATATTAAGTTGGGATTAATAAATAGTGGGGTATTTTTATAAAATATAAAAGTTTGGGGTAAAGTTTAAAGTTTTAAAAATTTCCAAAAAAATAGAATTTAGCTCAAAAACTAGTTTTTTCTAATTTTTGAAAATTTGGATTTTTGCCAAAATTATTTATTAAAAAATAATAAATTGTATGACCAAATGCTTTTTGCCAAGTTTTTTCCTAAAAACTAGTCTAGTGTTTTATGGCCAAACTGGGCCTAACTTTTGGGAACCTAATGGGTCTCTAGTTTCTAAAAGGCTTTTCTCTGCCCAAAACCCTCAAAACTAGCTCCCTTTTTTTCATTGAGACAACCATGGATACCAAAAACCCTAGGTAAAAGAGAGGCCACTTGAGGTAAAAATCTCTAAAACCCTCGAAAGTAGCACCATTTTTTTTCATTGAGAGAAGGAAGTTACAGCCATGGACACCAAAAGGTCTAAGCTTTTCAAGAAAGATTGCAAAGAAACAAGAATCTCTGATGTCACCATTATGGACCTTCCAAATGTGGTAATGGCCAAAATACTTTCAAGATTGTCAATCAAAATCCATAATTAAACAAGATAAAATTCAAAATCCATGCAATTTCTCCGATCATCATCAACTTCGGCAAATTTTTCACATGTGCTCCGGCGCCGGTGGAAAGTTCAGATCAATATTGATCAGCTTAGGGTTTTGCTTCCCATCGTTACGCACTAAATCCATCACTGACGATGAATCCGATTCACTCACGCCGGCAGCAGCACTTCCACCTCCGTCGTCGTTCATCGGCGGAGCACGTCCAACAATCGGAGCAACATGCTTACCTACACGGTTGCTAAAAACACCGAAGGACGAGGATGAGCTGCCAAAAAAATGCAGTGTTTGGTTAGGTATGTTTGCTACAAAGGAGCAGGAGGTGCAAGCCTACCATGCGGAGGTGATTGAATTTCGAGCCGCCAAAGCCAAAAATAATGTTCCTATTCCGAATTGGAGTCTGAGCCAGACCAGTACTGTTGAGTCATCCTCCGTCATGGCGGGGGTGGTGGAATCGTTGCCGTTGAATCTATCCATCGACAGCAGCACCTCCACCTCCGTCGCCGTTCATGCGGAGCACGTCCAGCAATCGGAGCAACATGCTTACCTACACGGTTGCTAAAAACACCGAAGGACGAGGAGGAGCTACCGATAGATAGATCCAACGGTAACGATTCCACCACTGCCGCCACGGCGAAGGATGACTCAACGGTTCTGGTCTGGCTCTGACTCCGATTCGGAATCGGAACATTATTTTTGGCTTTGGCAAAGCGAATTTCAATCGCTGCCGCATGGTAGGCTTGTGCCGCCTGCTCCTGTGTAGCGAACGTACCTAACCAAACACTGTATTTTTTTGGCAGCTCCTCCTCGTCCTTCGGTGTTTTTAGCAACCGTGTAGGTAAGCATGTTACTCCGATTGCTGGACGTGCTCCGCCAATGAACGACGACAGAGGTGGAGGTGCTGCTGCCGACGTGAGTGAATCGGATTCATCGTCAGTGATGGATTTGGTGCGTAACAATGGGAAGCAGAACCCTAAGCTGATCAATATCGATCTGAACTTTTCACCGGCGCCGGAGCACATGTGAAAAAATTTGCCGTAGTTGATGATGATCGGAGAAGTTGCATGGATTTTGAACTTTATCTTGTTTAATTATGGTAATCTCTGGTATCATGTTTTAACTTCCGGCCCTTTTTCTCTTAACACTAATTTTCCCTGCATTTTGCTCTCGGATAATTTTTGCTCTGTCACTTCTCTTCTTGAACTGAAAGAAGATTATAATTATTATTATAGCCCCATTGTGTTGAGCCCTAAGTTTCACCTCCCTCCAATGAACTTGTCTTTAATGGGTTCATGTGTTTGTTCAATGGTAAGAGGTATGATAGAAACCATTCTGTTTACATTAGCAATCCTCTTTTCGGTGAGTATTTCAAACTTATATTACCCAAACGAAAGAAGAGTGTTTCTGGTGTTGTTTATGGATTTTGCTTTAGTGAAGACTCTGGACAGTATAAAGTATTGAGATTTGTAGTTAGAACACTTCAGGATCATATTGAAGTATCAGAATTGGAGGTTTATACTCTTGGTGTTGATGATAAATGGAGAAATGTGGGCCAAGTTCCCCGTCCAGAATATGTATATGAATCATTTATTAATGTAAATGTCAATGATGTTGTTCATTGGCTTGGAAATGCTACAAAAGGTATCTGCATTTACTCGTTCATTGTTGGGACAGAAGAGAAGAAGTCCTTGCCAACTCCATCTAGTCTGGGATCTTCTTCATCCTTCTACTGGACGCTAGTAGAGTTGGGGAATTGTCTGATAACAGAAGTGATAAAGGCTATGTTGATATATGGTGGATGAAAGAGTATGGAATAGCTCAATCTTGGACCAAAGATCGCATTTTGACGGATTCTGTTCAGCAAGATATGGATGATCATCCTTTTAAACCAATCTTAATTTGGAAAGATGGAGAAATCTTGATGCAAAGAGATCATGGCACAAAACTAGTTTCTTACGACCCAAAAGAAAAGAAGTTTAGGGAGGTCGATGTTTACAAATGTGGCTTTGCAGCGACTAGATACATCCCAAGTTTTTACTCACTCAAGACTGTCATGGGGGCAAGTTTTCAAGTCTCTAATGCTTATCCGAAAACTGAGATAGGTTAAATATTCAATTTGTCTTACTTCCTCCACTATATTATGTTTTGCTTCTATATTTCTGGTATAATTTACCTTAAGACCTGACAACTTTTACTGTTCTACGGAGGCTTTTGAGTTCTGGTAGTACAACTCTGCCTGTATAAGCATACCTTGTCCATTTTAACATTCCTAGGTTATTTGCAATGTAAAGTCTTCAAAGTTGCATTCCTTTTGTTCATTTCATTCTGCACTTGTCTGAATAGAGCGAACTAAGTTGGAACAAAACGTTGGCTTATCAGTTAGGCATGTCTTGTTTGGGGCAAATGGTACATGAACTTTTGGTTAAAGTTAATTGGGTGCTTCAATTGGGATTGATGTTTTGATTATGTCCTGATCTATTAGGTAGTTTTTTCCTTAGTAGTTTAGCTTGAAGCTATGTCCTATTCTAATCTTGCCTTACTTTTGTGTCAAACTTCTATTTCCACAGCTGTCCTTACTACCTTTAGTTTTATGTAGCAACTTGCTTTCATGATCAATTTGACAGCTTAACTTTTTTGATCTCGTTCAAGATGAAAGAACTTGAATTCATTTCACCTCTCTAATTACTATAAGTTAGCTTCTGTACCGCTCCTCTCTCCTAATTTCCATATAAGCAGGATGAAAGGTTTGTGTAATTTTTACAGGTTTCTTCAATTTTTGAACACCCAACT
Organism: Jaltomata sinuosa; assembly: GCA_003996215.1. Lineage (NCBI taxonomy): Eukaryota > Viridiplantae > Streptophyta > Magnoliopsida > Solanales > Solanaceae > Jaltomata > Jaltomata sinuosa. The sequence continues at coordinate 1,645,348 of QJPP01000024.1, forward strand.
TTGCTGATAGTGATGTTCTTACTCTCTTGAAGTATCATATCTGGTCGTGTACGTCTTCAATCAGTTAAAATTAACTGAATTTCGGAGACCATACATACTGCTATTTTCTTTTCAATCTCTCATAGCTTCATTCTTTGGACTGTGAAGTGAACTATATGATCTTTCTTAATGAAGAACAATTCAGAAATTCATAGTTGCTTTCTGGCTACTTCACATCTCTATCGAATTTGGATATATTTGTGAAAGGTTAGAAAACTTTGGTCATCTTCATTTCAGTGTCTGCTTTCAGGTCTCTGGTATTCATCGGATAGTTTAGTGTTGAATACAACCTAGTAATCTTCCAATTAGCAAGTAATTTATTTTCTTATAAACATGTCATATTAGCACAAGCCAGCTTGGTTTAGCTTGGAGCTATATCCATTTAAATTCTTGGCTTGCTATTGAATCAAACTTCAATATCTGTGGCGGCCTCCTTACTGTCTTTTAGTTTTTATCATGCAGACTATGTTATTGTACTTCATATAGTTTCTCGTTTAGGCTGTGGAACAATCTCTCATTGCCTCATTCTTTAGACTAATACGAACAATCATACTCTCATAGCTTGGACTGTGAAGTGAACTATATGAGCTTTCTTAATGAAGAACAACTCAGAAATTCAGAGTTGCTTACTGGAAACTTCAATATCTTTTCCTTTTGGTTGGTGCACGTTTATTCAGCCCCTTTTATCGAATTCAGTTGTATTTGTGAAAGCTTTGAAAACTTTGGCCGTCTTCAACATCGATGGGTGGTCCTTACTGCCTTTAGTTTTTATTACTACTTGATTTCATCATTACTGCCTTAAGTATCAATATCTGCTGGTTTTATGACACAGTTGAAATGAAACGAGATTCAGTTACGATCCACAAGCCTTGTTGAGCTACCTATAATTTTCTTTTCTTCCGAATTGCTCTTTTACGCAATGGTGCAATCTCTCTTCATATATCACTGTGTGTGAAACTTTAGACAATTTTGGTCATTGTGAAATATGATTCTGCTTCACTACGAAGTGGTATGTTGCTGAATGACAATTCTGATGAGTTTATAGTGATTAGTTGACGCGATAAATCCAAAACCATAGACCAAGGTGCATCTTTCTTCATATTAACTTTTGGCCATAATGTGTTTGCAATTGAAAGACAAGAGGTGTATCAAGCATGAGATATATGGTGCTACTAATGGAATTGCTTCCCATTTTCTATGATTCCATGAACCAAACATCATCTCAAAACTGGTACAAGTTAAATGGTGGTATCCAAATGGTGAAATATTTTACCAATCTAGTATTCTTATCCTATATCAGTAGGATATATATGCTAAATTTTATTCAATAATATCTGAAGAGGCACTTGGATGTCTCAATTTAACAACATGATATGATCTTCTTTATGTAATAAAAGTGTACATCTTAATGCCTTAAAAAGGAGTGAATCTACTGACTTCTTTGAAATAAAAGGGTAGGGTGAATCTACCGACTTCTTTTAAATCATGATTACCGATGGATTCATGATTTGAAGTTTATACAACGACCTAAAACTAATAGTATATAATAATAAGGGAAAAGGCAAAAGAATCCCTCAACTTATGGCCGAATTCCAGCGACACACTCATCATTATAGTCTTCTTTGGTGGTGGGACCGATCAAGAGATAACTTAATGCTATTTTCTTATCGACTTCATCAGTCTCTGCTAACAAGGAATTTTTCCTTGTCGAATTCCTCGATCTTTCTCAGTAGCGTCTCTTCGTTCTCCTTGCCAAACATTGGGATTGAGACATCTGAGCTTCTTTCCATCTTCATTTCCGATGGCAAGTCAACCTTCCTGAGAGAGAGTAGTATGATTTTTAGAAGGTTTGGACAAAAGTTCCAATTTTTTTTTGAGAAACTTTAGACATGACTCAAGGAGTGATTTGGGCGGACTTTTTCCATTATAAGCTTGCATATATCCTTGTGGAGCTCTAAAGGATGTTTGAACATGAGTGGATTAATCTTATTTTAAGCAAAACAACATATAAACACGCAAAGACAGTTATATCAGGTAGCACAAAAGCAAATTATAATGCGTTCTAGATAGATGACCTTTTTATGCCAAGGTAAACCTAACGAATTGAAGGATGTATGTGTCATTTGAATCACACCATCTCACCCTAAGAGAGTGAGATAACTCGCTTGCCATATGGATTTTTTGTCCACATGGCATTTTCTAAAAAATAGTTTTTTTTTTAATTTTTTAAAATTCATTTATCTTTTAAATTTTATTTTTCAATTCAAATTAGTTAAAACAAAACTTTGCTTGAATCAAATTTTTAGGCAAAAAATTACTTTTCTAAATATAGTGAAATTATAATAATTCTTTTTATAGATTTTACCTGAAAGAAAAAAATACATTGTTGAAACAGATAGTCATTATATCTAAATGAGATGTAATTCTTATTATATAGTTGGGACTTCATTATTCTGCTAAAACTTTTCATTTCACTAAAAACAAAAGAGCTCTAACCAAATATTTTATTTTATTTTATAAATTTTGCCTGAAAAAGAAAAGAATAATAATTGAAATAAATAGTTATAGCATCTAAAAAAATGTGCAACCGCAAAAGATTCCTTCTCTCTCGGCGCATTTTAGGGTTCACTAAAGTGCACACCGCCGGCTATGGTGAAAGGACGGCCAAGGAAGGATGCTATCACTAAGATCGAAGCAAACAACAAGGGAGGGAAGATGTCGAGTAACAAATCGATACAGGTTGCCACTGGTTAAGCTCCGATGGAACAGTGGCAAACTACAAAGGAGAAAGTGCACACTAATAAACCCCAGACCCAGGGCCTAGAAGATGGGCTAATAGCGGATAATGGTGGCAAGGGGAAACAGGGGATAGACGGGGGTGAGGATAGCATTGGGGCTAGAAATTCAATGGAATAGTGGCCTTCCCTTCCGGAGAGGCAAGGACAAATCACACCGCTGTCAGTGGGCATTACGATTAAGGATTTGTCTCCTATTGAGATGAATATGTCTATTCCTAAAGGAAATACTGAGGAGATATAGGATGTCACTGAGGGAGAAGACCAGAATTCACCAAATCAGGGGAAGTGGGCAAACTTATTCAAAGGCAATCGATTAGCTTCCAAAGGTATGACACTGAATTTTGTTGCACCACAGATTAAGAATGGGGAAACAATTGTTGAGTTGTGTAAAGAGGAAATTGAGCTAGAGACTATCAAATGGAAGCACACCCTAATTCTATATATTGTAGGAACTTCACCTACAATTGCTGCTCTTGAAAGATATATTGTTGCCCAGTGTAACTACATTACTAAACCAAAGGTCTACTATCATAATGATGGATACTTTTTGGTCCAATTCAGTAGTTTTGAGGATAGAGACGAAGTGCTATATTCAGGGCCTCATATGCTCTTCAATAGACCTATCATTGTGAAGACTTGGTCAGCTGACTTTGATCTAAGTAAAGAGGTGATGCAAACGATACCTGTGTGGCTAAAATTCCCTAACCTCCCACTAAGTTGTTGGGGGATGCTGTCTCTTAGAAGAATAAGTAGTGGTTTAGGGGTCCCCCTGTATGCAGATGAATGCACTACAAATGTCGAGAGAATATCCTTTGCACGAGTCCTGATTGAAATGGGCATCACCAAGGAGGTGCCAAAGACTATCAAAGTGGCTATCCCTAATGGGAGGATGTTCAATCAGGTCATTGAGTATGAATGGATACCTTCTTATTGCCCTACTTGTTTACAAGTTGGTCATAAATGTCCCCCTCCGGCTCAAGAAGCCCCAAAGCGCAGAACTCGATATTCAAAGGCTAGACCTGAGTGGCACCCTAGAACTGATGCCCCTGTGATGCAAGAGAAAGGACCTAGCGCCATGCCTGTAGTGCTGCCTGATTTAACTGTGAACGTTCTAGAAAAGGCTGAGGGGGAAGAATTTCAACTGGTGAAAGCTAAGGAAGCTATAAGATAAACCAGGCCTCTGGCCCATCTCAGCTCATGAGGAGTAATAATTTTAGCTTATTGAACCCCCATCCAGGCGAATCCAATGATATTAGTGAGAAGTATGGACAGTGTAGCTATGCTCAAGTCACGAAAACTCTACCCCCCCAATTTAACATGAAGGTGATTGCATGGAATATAAGATGCTTGAATAAAGTGCATAAGCAAAGAGAACTTATTGCTTTCCTTAGAATCAATAAAGCTAGCATCCTAGCACTGAGTAAACATATAGTCAAGGAACAACATGGTGTGCGAATAATTAATAAAACAACCCCAGGATGGTCATGGCTGGACAACTACTCTAGCAGCGACAGAGGGAGATTATGGGTACTATGGGATAAGAAAATAGTTGACTGTCAATTGGTAGCTAAAGCTGAGCAATTTATACATGTGAAAGTAACCTGTTGTAATGACCTGTTCCGTCGTTACTGAAAATATTTGCGATCAAGGCAGGTGCCTCTCAATTTGTAATAAGAGTCAGGATTATTTTTTTAGTATGAGAGTACATTTGGTATATACTAAGGTCTTACAATACTCCTAGCACAAAGTTAAGTTTAAAATTTCCTTACCAATTTAGTTTCGGGTTAAGTTCAAACTAAGGTCAACTTCAAACGAGCATTCCTCCTATAATATAAGGAGTTAGGGGTCCCAATACCCACCAAATTAAAGATCTCTGAGTCGTCTTTCCAACTCCACTGACCGTTTGTCAATTTGCTTCCCGAGTAAGAAGTTATGACTGTTTTATTGAAGACTGTCCGTGCTGAAAAATTTGATCCACTGTAGCAGGATTTAGGTCGCTATAGCGGAACCGCCGTAGCGGTTGGCCATCCGCTATAGCATAATGACGGAACCAGAAAGCCCAAAAATGGGTTTTATAATCTCATTCTCCCTTCTTTAGTAAAAAACAGACGAGGGTTGCTCCAAAAACCCTCCTAGGCTGCTCCAAAGCTTGGGAGCCATGGGGAGGAGGGATTCTGGCTAAAGGGATGCGAAACCACAGATTCAGGCCTGTAGAATCAATAGGAAACGCCTTCACGGAGCCAGAAAGTGCATGGAACAACTGCTCGGCATCCAGGTAGGCTAGGTTCTTTCTTTGAGTAGACTTAGACCTGTTTCTATTTCATATTATTGATATAGAAGGAAAGGAGAAATCATGTTTAGGCCTTCAGGCATGGAGTTTGGAGGAACATTATATGGCTTGGTTGGTTTACTGATTAGGGATTGTTAATGTCGGGTGATGTGCTTTATCCCGAGTTGTTTATACATGTCAAAATTGGGTTCAGACAACTAGATTGTTGGTAAGGTTTGGGAAATCGAAAAGGCTATGGTTAATTAAATGACTCGTTTTAAGGGAGTTTCGGGGATGATTCTAGTATAAAGAAAGTAGAGTAAACTAGAATGGTTAAAGTACCAATGTTGGGGGATGTCTCTCCCTGGTACAAGTTACTTATTGGTTGGCTCGGGTACCACGCCTGGTACATGTTACTTATTAGTTGGCTCGGGTACCACGCCTAGTACATGATACTATTTGGTTGGCTCGGGTACCATGCCTGGTACGAGAATTAATAGCGATTGGCTCGTGTACCACGCCTGGTACGGGTTTTGCTTTACTTGCTTGGTTGTATTCTTTACATGTTGGTTCCGTGAGTGAATCGAGTTATCTGTGATTGATTACATTGGTCCTTAAGAGGCTAGGTTGTTATACTTAAATGTAGGGATGATCTTGGGGTAGACCGGGCATCGCATGTAAACACTTAGGTGTTGGTCTAGGGATCCTTGATTGGTCTGGGTAATGAAAAAGGGTATATGTCATGTTTGTTATTGTTGTTGAATGACTATTGAACCTGTTCTATGTGGTTGATAAGTAAAAAGGTAGACTGAAAGTCTGGAGTTGTACTACTGGTTGGTTATTATATGTGGCACTACTTTACTCAGTGCGGGTGTACTTACTGTTCTTTATATGTTGGGTTTCTGAGAGGGCGGGGATTTATTATTGTTATCGTATAGATGGTCCTTAAAGGGTTGGGTTAGTGTGCTTAAGTGACAAGAGGGTTCTTCTGTGAACCAGGTCGTATGTTATGGGCATATATGTTGTACTAGGGATCCTGGTTGGGTTCGGGTTATGTAAAAAAGGATGTATATTGGTTGTCACTAAGAATTGTCAAAGTCAGCTAGACTTGTTACGTGCGTTTAATAAGCTAAAGAGGAGACTTGGTGGTCTGGTTATAGTGTAACATATGGTCATTTGATAAGTATGGCCCTGGGGGTCATGGGAACAGTTTTGTACCAGTAGGTGGCGGTACGACGTGTGCGGTCTACGTCACTAGGTAGTGGAGTTTACTTCGGGTTGTTGAGTCATAGTTGTTGAATTAGGTAAGGAAATGGTAGTCCGAGTATGGACATAGATGTGGCAATGTCGAGGTGACTTGGAAAGTCTAGGTGACAAGGTGACATGGGAATTCTAGGTGTCAAGGTGACTTGGGAAGTCTAGGTGTCAAGGTGACTTGGGAAGTCTAAGGGATAGGCAGGATTGGGTTGACATTGGATTTTGGTAAGGTGAATGTTGAAGGGTTGAGTATTGTAATTAATTGTGCATTCCCTTGATTTCTTATATGATGGTATGAGTGGATTCGGGTCGACCGATGATGCCTACCAGTACGTGTGGTTGTACTGATTCTACTCCTGCTATACCTTTTTGGGTATAGTCTGGTTGCAGGGTTGGTGATGTTTCGTAGGTACATGTCGATGAGGATCTCCAGCAGCTTCTATCCTTCGATTCCATGGTAGAAGTTGTGTCTCTTTTTTTCTTTTGTATCATCTTGTAGTGGCTCTTGTACCTGTTTAGACTAGATCCTAGGGAGGGGTGTTTTCAAGTATAAAACTGTTCTTTCTACTTTTCGGTGTTGTAATAAAAAGGTTTCTTTTGATAAGGAATGGTTTATTTTGCTACTTTCTATTTTTTCGCATTTTACCTATTGGACGGGTGGTGAGAGTTCGTCTATCTAGGTGGTTAGAGTAGGCGCTGAACGGCCCGGTAAGTTGAGTCGTGACAGATGGTATCAGAGCCTAGGTTACCAGTATCCATTACAAGAGCAAAATGTCAAATAGAGTCCTGCGGATTGGTGTGTTGACGTCCACATCTAATTCTAGGGAAGCTATGAAGCATTCTAGGAAATATCTCTCTTCTTTCATTCCTTTTTGTGCGGTTCATTTACTTGCTTGTATGGGTTGAGTCCAATTGGTATCTTAATGAAGTGAAGGATGTAATTGGACTCCGATTGCGATAAGACAAGCAAGGAAAATTGGAACCGGGAAGGTTCCAATTGGTATCTGGCCTGGGAGGCTATGTAAAGGATGGATGAATAGGATAACGGTCATCCATGAAGCGAATAAAAGGTAATGAAACTGATTTGATTGAGTGTTGAAGCTTGAGACTTGAGATTGTGCTTATGTGTATTGATGTTGTTTGAATGACTGCAAATGTGTGATGCGTAATTATTTGATTGTGTTGTGGCTTGAAACTTGAAACTATGTGTATTGTACTACTTGTATGACTGCAGTCGGTTGGGGTGAAAATGCTTGCCTTGTGGTGAATATTTTTGTTCGGGAGGAGTCATAACTTGAATTTGTGTGCTTGGGTTGGTAATGACTTTCTATATGTACTTGAATGGATCAGTAAAGTGGTATTACAATTCAAAAATGGACTTGCCATTGGTAAAAATGGTAAGGGAACAAGGCTTATGACTGTAGGGAAACTCCAATTTCAGGACAGTCGGGATTGGTTAGGAACCATGGGGGAAAAGGACTATTATTGTTTGATAGCAGGAATTGCGGTAAGAAAATTTTTCTTGTGGTAACTCATGATTGTGACTTAAGAAAATTTATTTTGGCTTTAAAGTTTGTGATTTGCTTTAGTGATAAATTGTGGTATGCCTTAATTGGAATGATTTGCATTACATTCGGGTATAGACTTACCGTTGATATAGATGGTAAGGGAATAAAAAAGGGATGGATTACTGTGGGGAAGCTCCGGTTTTGGGACAGTCAGGATTGGTTGGGAACCATAGAAAGGAAAAAGGGCGAGCTGGTAGTGTACGATAGCGGGAATGTGTTATTGTACGCAATTTTGTGTGCTTAGTAACTGATTTTATGAAAATATGGTGTTAAATTCTCAACTATGCATAGTTGAGGTTGGTCTTGAGGTTATATTTTATGACCACAATGCGATTTCATGTGTTAATGTTGAAATCCGGGGAAGAGGAATGAGAGAATTTTGCAGAAATAAAAAAAATTATGGGCTGCTACTGTTGGGGGTTGCCGTAGCGATGTGCAAGTCGCGATAGCGGGATAGGCAAGGCATAATCCCTGTCCTATGTTTCCCTATTTTGTTTTCATTCTCGAATTGTTTTAAATTGCTTATTGAGCTGTGAGCTAGTGCATGAGTTTTAAGGATTAATATCCATGTGCGATAAAAGGAAATGTGTGGATATGGTATTACTTGTTTGTTATTTTCTTGAGTGATTGAGACATGTTGAGTTGGTAATTTGACTAGTTATAAGCTAGTTGCGAGGCTAAATAAGCATAGCTTGACCTCAGGTGATAACTAAAAAGTTGGTTAGTTATAAATGATGGATTGATGAGGGTTAAATAGACTAATGTAAGAGATGATGAAAAATCTAGGCGTTAATGAAACCTATAGTGGTGTATTGGTTATTGGTTATACTCTAGATGGTCTATTCTTATGTGTTGGTCATGGAAGGGTGAAAAGGGTCATAAGGTAGAAGTCCCAAAGGGAAAACACGGTGTAGTGTTTGGTAACATTATCTTTGGTATATCATTATTTAGGGTGTAATTGCCCAGGTTAAGATTTTTCTCGGGTTAGGAGTTAGAATATTAATGCTAGGCTAGTCTTGGACGATTTCTGAGCAAGGTATGGTCTAAGGCAATTCAGGTGAGGATTAGATAACGTGTCTTATATTGATCTAGTTTTCCTTTTAGATAAGACATAAAGGAGTCCGGAGGACTTTTTGGAATTGAATTTGGGTAAATAAAACTCTCGGTATGAAGGTTGACGTGAAGGGGTTGTTCCGGAACATCAAGAAATTAGGTATGTTATAAAATGGGAACTTTTGGAGAGTTTTATGACTTTCTGTCTCGTGTCAACCGCCATAGCGGTTGACATATCGCTATTGCGACCTCCGCTATAGCGGAGAAATTACTGCAATAGCGGAGTGCTGACGGCTATAGCAGACTGGGTTGCCACAGTGAGTTTCGATTCCTCGTAGCATGGAAATGAAGTTTTGTTCTGTTATGTTTGGAATTCTTTTGCTCTGGTATTTCAACGAGGCCCCGAATTTCTTGGGCACTCGAGGAGGAGTAATCTAACTGGTCTAGTACAGCTCGAAGGAAGAATATTCCTTGACATAGCAGAATCAAATTAAATTTTGGTTCAGCTTGGGTATACTCGGGGGATTTGAGAGTTTGGTGGTTCGTGTAAGGCTATTTCTACACTTTCATGGTAGAGTGTTAGGGTTCTAGGGGCTGGTTCATTCTTTTCCTTCTGCCTTAGGGATCGTTCGGGGATGAACAATGGGTAAATTGGTATCTGTTGTAACGACCTATTCCGTCGTTATTGAAAATATTTGCGATCAAGGCAGGTGCCTCTCAATTTTGTAATAAGAGTTAGGATTAATTCTTTAGTATGAGAGTACATTTGGTATGTACTAAGGTCTTACAATACTCCTAGCACAAAGTTAAGTTGAAAGTTTCCTTACCGATTTAGTTTCGGGTTAAATTCAAACTATGGTCAACTTCAAACAAGCATTCCTCCTATAATATAAAGAGTTATGGGTCCCAATACCCACCAAATTAAATATCTCTGAGTCCTCTTTCCAACGCCACCGACCGTTCATTAATCTGCTTCTCGAGTAAAAAGTTATGACGGTTTTACTGAAGACTATCTGTGCTGAAAAATTTGGTCCGCTGTAGCGCAATTTAGGTCGCTATAGCGGAACCGCCGTAGCGATTGGCCGTCCGCTATAGTGGAATGACGGAACCATAAAGCCCAGAAACGGGTTTTATAATCCCATTCTCCATTCTTTAGTCAAAAACAGACGAGGGTTGCTCCAAAAACCCTCCTAGGCTGCTCCAAAGATTGGGAGCCATGGGGAGGAGGGATTCCGACTAAAGGGATGCGAAAACACGGATTCAGGCCTGTAGAATCGACATGGAACGCCTTCACGGAGCCAGAAAGGGAATGGAACAGCTGCTCGTCATCCAGGTAGGCTAGGTTCTTTCTTTTAGTAGACTTAGACCTGTTTCTATTTCATATTATTGATGTAGAAGGAAAGGAGAAATCATGTTTAGGCCTTCGGGCATGGAGTGTGGAGGAACATTGCATGGCTTGGTTGGTTTACTGATTAGCGATTGTTAATGTCGGGGTGATGTGATTTATCCCGGGTTGTTTATACATGTCAAAATTGCGTTCAGACAAATAGATTGTTGGTAAGGTTTGGGAGATCGAAAAGGCTATGGTTAATTAAATGACTAGTTTTAAGGGAGTTTCGGGGATGATTCTAGTATAAAGGAAGTAGAGTAAACTAGAACGGTTAAAGTACCAATGTTGGGGGATGTCTCTCCTATGTTGTATTTGTCTTAAGAAAAGGGTCCGAAATTGATGTATATACGAATATGTGCCAAAAAGGGGTAAGTCGAGGATTAGTCCTCGGCTGGATCTAATTATACGTTACAATTGTATTTGATGATGGTCCCATGAGTGGACCTGGTTTAATTATTGAAACTGTTTCTATTGCATATTGGCCTGTGAGAGGCCGGGTAGTTGAACTTAAGTGTGGGATTGGTCTTAGTGTGGACCGGGATGACATGTTGAACATTTAGGTGATGGTTATTGATTCCTGTATGCATCGTAAGTGTTGTGTATTGTTGACTAAGTATTTATATGGTTTGCATTGCTTAGGGAATGATTTAGGGATGTCCAAAAGTCCTGTTTTCAGTCTTGCAAAATGAACTAGGTGTTATTGCTTGTTGGTTTACAAGTGTTGATTGTTCATTGTTTGTGACTGTGGATTTTGTGTGACATTCGGTTGGCTCGGGTACCACGCCTGGTACAGGTTACTTATTTGTTGGCTCGGGTACCACGCCTGGTACAGGTTACTTATTGGTTGGATCGGGTACCGCGCCTGGTACAGGTTACATATTGGTTGGCTCAGGTACCACACCTAGTACAAAATACTATTTGGTTGGCTCGGGTACCACGCCTGGTATGGGTTTTGCTTTACTTGCTTGGTTGTATTCTTTACATGTTAGTTCTGTGAGTGAACCGTGTTATCTGTTATTGATTACATTGGTCCTTAAGAGGCTAGTTTGTTATACTTAAATGTGGGGATGGTCTTGGGGTAGATCGGGCATAGTATGTAAACACTTAGGTGTTGGTCTAAGGATCCTTGATTGGTTCGGGTAATGAAAAAGGGTATATGTCATGTTTGTTATTGTTGTTGAATGACTATTGAACCTGTTCTCTGTGGTTGTTAAGTAAAAAGGTAGACTGAGAGTCTGGAGTTGTACTACTGGTTGGTTATTATATGTGGCACTACTTTACTCAGTGCGGGCATACTTACTGTTCTTTATATGTTGGGTTTCTGAGAGGGCCAGGATTTATTATTATTGTTGTATAGATGGTCCTTAAAGGGACGGGTTAGTGTGCTTAAGTGACAAGACGGTTCTTCTGTGAACCAGGCCGTATGTTATGGGCATAGATATTGTACTAGGGATCCTGGTTGGGTTCGGGTTATGCAAAAAGGATGTATATTGGTTGTCACTAAGAATTGTCAAAGTCGGCTAGACTTGTTACGTACGGTTAATAAGCTAAAGAGGAGAATTGGTGGTCTAGTTATAGTGTAGCATGTGGTCATTTGCTGAGTATGGCCCTGGGGGTCATGGGAACAGTTTTGTACCAGTAGGTGGCGGTACGACGTGTGCGGTCTACGTCACTTGGTAGTGGGGTTTACTCCGGGTTGTTGAGTCATAGTGGTTGACTTAGGTAAGTAAATGGTAGTCCGGGTATGGACATAGATGTGGCAATGTCGAGGTGACTTGGGAAGTCTAGGTGACAAGGTGACTTGGGAATTCTAGGTGTCAAGTAGACTTGGGAAGTCTAGGTGTCAAGGTGACTTGGGAAGTCTAAGGGATAGGCAGGATTGGGTTGACATTGGATTTTGGTAAGGTGAATGTTGAAGGGTTGAGTATTGTAATTAATTGTGCATTCCCTTGATTTCTTATATGATGGTATGAGTGGATTCGGATCGACCGATGATGCCTACCAGTACGTGTGGTTGTACTGATTCTACTCTTGCTATAACCTTTTGGGTATAGTCTGGTTGCAGGATTGGTGATGTTTCGTAGGTATATGGCGATGAGGATCTCCAACAACTTTTGTCCTTTGATTCCATGGCCGAAGTTGTGTCTCTTTCTTTCTTTTGTATTATCTTGTAGTAGCTCTTGTACCTGTTTAGACTAGATCCTAGGGGGGTGTTTTCAAGTATAAAACTGTTCTTCTACTTTTGGTGTTGTAATAAAAAGGTTTCTTTTGAGAAGGAAAGGTTTATTTTGCTACTTTCTATTTTTCTGCATGTTACTTGTTGGACGGGTGGTGAGGGTTCGTCTATCTAGGTGGTTAGAGTAGGCGCCTGCACGGTCTGGTAGGTTGGGTCGTGACACCTGTACGAGTAGGAATTTGCAGTTCTACCTAACTGTTGTATATGTCCTACACACGACTGAGACTCGCAGGTCCATGTGGTCTGAACTTATAACTATTAATAGTTCTATGCAGGAGGCGTGGGTAGTAATGGGTGATTTCAATGCAATTAAGGGACAAGAGGACAGAGTCGTAGGAGCACCAGTTCAAGAAAAGGAAACTAGAGATTTTGTTAACTTCTTGGAAGATACTGGAATGACACCCCTTAGAACTAATGGTAGAAGGTTTTCATGGAGCAATGGCCATACATATAGAATGATTGACTGGGTATTGGTTAACGCTAAGTAGATGTTGGATATGAATTGTGTGGAAGCTATGCTACAGCAACCTGGATGATCTGACCACTCACCCTTATGTTTGGCCTTATATGCAAAAGAAGAGAACACAACTAAGCAATTCAAATTCTTGAATCATCTTGCTGAACATCCCAATTTCCTTGAGCTGATTCGAAGGGCTTGGACTGGTCCTGAGGGCAATAACAAGATGGCAGGTGTATGGTGGAAACTGAAGCAGGTGAAGCTCACAATGAAACATTTAAACAAATCTGAATATAATGATGTGACAAGCAAGATCAATGAATGTAGACATGAATTAAACGCCTTGCAAGAATAGATGGGGGATCCAAATAAGCCTGAATAGATGTACTGGATTGAAAAAGGAGCTCAAAGAGCAACTGGAGAAATGGAATAGAGTAGAGGAGAGTATTACTCAGCAAAATCCAAGGGTCAGGTGGCTGCAACTAGGGGATGATAATACTGCTTATTTCTATGCAAGCTTGAAGAGTAGGAATGCTCAGAATAAAATCAGGAATTTTACATTAGCCAATGGTACAGTAACTACTACTAAGGATGGGATTACTAGAGAAGTGCTTGGATTCTACCAACAACTTCTAGGTTCAAGAGCTGAGCAGTTACCCAGTGTAAATCCAGTGGTAATGAGGGATGGAGTACTCCTTGATAGAGAACAAGAAGTGCAACTGATCTCAAATGTCACTGTGCAAGAGGTCCTAGAAGCAGTGGAAGGTATTGGTGATAATAAAGCCCCTGGGTGCGACGGTTTTAATGCATTATTCTTTAAGAAGGCTTGGTCTGTAATTGGTGATGATGTTACTAGGGCTATCCTGCAATTCTTTGACACAGGTGTGATGTATAGAGCTGCAAATTGTACAACAGTGACTCTGGTACCCAAGGTCCAGCATCCCTCTAAGATAACTGAATACAGACCTATTTCCTGTTGCACTGTGGTTTATAAGATAATATCCAACGTACTCACTTCTAGAATGCAGAGAATTATGGATAGCATAGTCGACAAGAACCAGTCTGCCTTTGTTCCTGGGAGATTGATCAATGACACTATTATACTTAGCCATGAACTGGTTAAGGGCTATGGGAGGAACGGACTTCACCTAGGTGTATGTTGAAGATCGATATGAGGAAGGCATATGACTCTGTGGAATGGAGTTACCTGAGGCAAGTGCTAGAATACCTCCATTTCCCTGGAAAGTTTATTAATTGGATTATGCAATGTGTTGAGACAGTCTCATACTCAATTCTGATTAATGGCCAGCCTTGTGCTCCTTTCCCGGCTAGGAGGGGACTAAGACAAGGGGATCCATTGTCCCCCTTTCTGTTTGTATTATCTATGGAGTATCTTACTAGATTGGTGAAGCAATTACACAAGAATCTGGATTTTAACTACCATCCTAAATGTGAAAGGATGAACATAGTCCAATTGAGCTTTGTTGATGATCTTTTACTGTTCTGTAGGGGGGATACTATGTCCATTTAATTGCTCTATTCCTATTTTCAGACTTTTTCTAGCTCCTCTGGACTTGCTGCTAATCTATACTATATTAAAAGTGTGAAGGACCTTATCATGTGATTTGAACTTTTTGTCCTTTATTAAAAGACTTCGCATTAGACAAAATCGTCTTTTCACTTTTTTCCTCCAATTATTATATATAAAAAAATAAATGGGGAAAGAGAAAAAATATATGATAAGTAGTAATGTAGACTACTATATTTATGGAGACTACTATTAGGAGAATTAATGTAAACTACTATATTTAAGGAATCCTAAAATATATGGTAAGACTATTAGGAGAACTAATGTAGACTCCTAAAATATATGATAAGAGGAGGAGAATTAATGTAGACTCCTAAAATATATTAGAAGAAGAATTAGAAAAAGAGTCCTAACCGTCTTATTTTTTCATAATGTTGGCATATAAATAGGCTCCAAAGACCTCAATGTGCAATGACTCCACGATTTATTCTACTTTGTGCATCCTACAGAAGTATTATGGTTCCTTAACTTGTATGTTTCACATCAATGTGCAAAGAATTTTACTAAACTTTAAAGATGGTAATGTCAGTTGATTTTCTTTTTCTGTGTGTACGTAGATGTTGAAAAATTTTAGCATCAAATTCCTATTCCTATTACGATCTCCTCCCCTATGCACGATGGAGTAAGCTTAACGAAGACCGCATTTATCGTTGGAGCAATGTTTTATTTTAGTAGTCATAGTATTGATCCTGTAGTATATTGTACTTTATTTTATGTTACTATATGTTGTTTCATGTAACTTGATTATTTTTGTTGTAGTATTATTGTTGTTTCTTTTATTTTTGTTACTTTTTTATTGGGTTTATTGTGAAGCGTCTTTTCTTGAGTCTGAGGTTCTATTGGAAACAACCTTTCTATCTTTACTATAGGGACATAATTTGCGTACCCTTCTCAAGTTATTGGACAGCTAGGTATGTTGTTGTTGTAATAAGACATCATCCTACACTAGCATAACAAAATCATAAAAGGGTAGTTGAAGTATCGACAACTTACTTAGAAGCCATAGTTTATTTGTATTAGTTTTAATTTGTATCTTAAACTACAAATCATACTCCAAACATGTGGAGTTCAAATACTAACTATAGAGTATACCTTTTTTCCTTTTTATCCCGAGGTAAAAAATACAATCCGAAATTCTGCACCAAACTAAGAGAACTATATAATTTATAGCAGAATACACGATATTGATAACTTGAACGTTCATGTAAATCTTGTCCAATAATTTTGAGAAAGATCAAATAAGATTAAATAATTAAAATAATACTTTAAACATATATTTAAAAATAATCGTCAAGCTACATATGCAACACACGTATGCTAAACTAGTGTAGATAAAAGTGCTCTCTATTTTTGAGGGGTACAACATCAAATTCAGGAGGAGATATTGTAGATTCTGGGCTTCTCAAAAGGCTCTCTACCAATCAGATATTTGGGTGTTCCTCTGAGCTCTAAGAGGATCACTATTGTCCAATGCCAACCCCTCATAGAGAAAATCATCGGCAAGATCTCTAGTTGGACTTCAAGGTTCCTTTCCTATGCAGGGTGAACACAACTGATTAAAAGTGTCTTGTTTTCTATACAAGTCTTTTGGTCACAAATCTTCATCCTACCTAAGAAAGTTATTAAATGCATTGAAGTAATTTGCAGGAGGTTTTTATGGACAGGAGGGGTTGACACATCTCGAAAAGCACTGGTTGCATGGGAAAGGCTTTGTTGTACCAAAGTAGCGGGGGGTTTCAACATTCTTGACTTACTGGCTTGGAATAAGGCAGCTATCTGTAAAGTGTTTTGGAACTTATGTCAAAAGAAAAATAAATTGTGGATACAATGGGTGCATGTCTATTATGGGAAACAGAACACAATATGGGGGTTGAGACAAAGAACACCTCTTGGATTGTGCAAAAAATCCTAAAAGCAGCCCACTTCTTTGATGAACTTGGCTGGCAGGAATAAGACGTAGTGGAAACAAAGATGATCATGATTAAGCAACTTTATTTGCAATTCAGGGGTGCACAATAGAAGGTGCCTTGGAGAAAACTAGTATGCAACAATGTAGCTCCCCCTCGATGGACTTTTATTCTATATCTTAATTGCTATGGCAAGCTACTCACTAAGGATCGGCTGGCTAAGTGGGGTACCATTGCTGATGAAAATTGTTGCCTATGCACTCATGATAAAGAGACTGCGGAGCATCTATTCTTCCTCTGCACAGGTGTGGAATAAGTCACTCTACTGGCTACAGATACAAAGGTATGCAAAGGGGTGGCAAGAAGAAATGCAATGGGCAGTTACCAAGTGTAAAGGTCGCGGGGAATTAGCTGAAATCTATAGGATGACACTAGCAGCAGGGGTCTATTATATATGGCAGGAGAGGAATTTGAGAATCTTCCAAGCAAAGAGTCGTAGCCCAGAGATCATGACTCGTTTGATTATCCAGGATATCCATGGTAAAGGTGTGAAGAAGGTAAGATTAGAAAGAAAGTTAGCTCAGTTGAATTACTATCCATAAACTTATGTATAGGAAACGAATAGGATGGATAGGAGGCTGATTGGATGCGATGTAGCGTAACCAGGTTGGGGTTGTCTAGCACTGGTTGTCCTTGGTCTGTAATGTTCACTTTGGTAATAAAATTCTTTATTTACCAAAAAAAAAAAATTATTGCATCTAAACAAGAAATAAAAAAGTACACAACTCCAACACCATTATTTTGGTTAAATTTATTTCCATGTGACTAAAAATAACGGAACTCAAAGTTTTTTAATTGGGTTTGGCCTGAAAAAAGAATACACAGTTGAAGTAAATACTCACGCATCTAAAAAAAATACACAGTAGGTACTTCATTATTTTTAACAAAACTAATTTTATTTGGTAAAAATGATGGAGTTCAAGCTAAGTTTTTTCTTAATTAACCGAAAAAATAGAAATACACCGTTAAAACAAATAGTTCGGAGGTAATTTTTCAATTTCTTTTCATCCAACATGCCTAAAAGAGAGTGGGGAGAAGCAATTAAAAGGGACATACAAGTTTGTCAATTAAGTAAAAGTCCTTCAAGTTTTAAAAATTAAGTATAAGTGACAAAAAAAATTCATCAGTCCCCAAACTTTTTACTTTAATACTTTTATCTCCGCAACTATAGAAGTTATCCCAACAACTGAAGAAGTTGTCTCAACAACTATTACAGTTATTCGATAACTGGGCGCAGTTATTGAACAATTGAATAGTTGTTCGGACAACTAATACAATTGTTCGATAACTGCACGTAGTTGTTCGATGACTGTGCGTAGTTGTTTGAAGAAGTTGGACCCTTCTAACTTATAAATATTGTGGGACTCACTTGTCTCTTTTAATTAATTGAAGACTTAAATTTTCAACTCTTTGACGAGGGTAATCAAGAGATAGTCAGTTGATTGAGGTGTCATTGGCACAAGACACAACTGGCACAGTGGTTAAATCTAAAGCATGCGGAGTGGAGAAAATTTTGAATATGAGTGACACTAGAGCGGAGAAAAATGCAGCAATCCCTTGTTTTGAATGATTATGCAAAAGTTTTTTCTCCCGAGAAGAAGAATAAAACTCCTGGGAAGGAGAACATTACAAAAGAATGGATGGTTTCAACTTTTATAAAGGATATTAAGGGTCAATTAGTGATGACAAATAACTCAGGGGCGGACCCACCTTGACACAAGGGGTGTCACCCGACACTGCTTCGTCGGAAAAAAATACTAAATATACTTTTAAGAATTTGCAAAAAACCAAAATAAAGGGTAAAAAGAGATTTAATGACTTAGCTTAGCAGGTAACAGCCAATTGGTTCAGTGGTAAAGGACCACTATTTTCCGCATGGTCAGGGGATTAAACCCTAAGTGATGTGTGATTTTTAATATTTTCAAAGCTTCTTACCTTTTTTTTTCTTCTTTTTAGTTAGAATTTTAAAAATTGTAAATTACTTAGGATTTATACAAATTAATCTATTAACTTGTAATTTAGTGGAAGATATATTTTTTAAAAGTATCTTCCAAACTTTTTAAATTAAATTTAACATCTCAAAATTTATCTATCTTGAAAGAAAGGACGGATAAGTTAAAAAAAAAGGTCGTTAAAAGAGTTTTATTTAAATTCCTCGAAAGTTGATCGATACCGAAAGGACGGTTTATTGAGTATGATAGGTTGAAGTATAATGTAACAAAAGGTACAACCTTTTAATATAATATTATCATCGTAGTGATTTGTTATGTTATTTACTTCTTTAAGGCGATACCGCTTATGAAAAATCCTGCGTACGCCACTGAAATCACTCATGCCAAGAAGTACCATCGCAAACTTTTGCTACTACTACGGGCAATAATACTAATGCAAGTAAATCGTGGAGTGAACAGGCAGAGGAAGAAGTTTATGGGGGTGAAATTAATCATACTAAAAGTGATGAGCAGCTACAGGATCAAAGTCAGCAAATTATTCTTGCACACTAGGAGTATGAGCAGGCCAAAAAACAAATCGAAGATGATGTTGCTAAGGGAATGTATTGACAGTCTATTTTCAGGACTTGTAGCTTAGTACAAGCGCACAAATCAAGATTTTGCAGTGATGATGACGAAGTAAACAAGTGAAACTCCCGCAGATTTCGAGCTTTTATTTGTATTTTTTGTATATAATCCATATAATTCACATGAATATGAACCTTTTTAAGTTGATTCAGATGAGGCACTGAGATGGAATAATGGTGGCAACAACCTATCAAGGTTAACTCAACAATCGAAGCGCAGTTGTTGATAAGGTTGGAGAAAGTTGTGGGATGCATACGAACGGAATCAAAATACATCTCTTTCAAACAAGGAAACTCCATAATATCATCCTGACGAATTTCGCAACATTTTAAATGCAGAATGGTTAATAGTGTCCACGATTCAAAAATTGAGGGGGTAAATTTGAAAAAAACAGAAGTTGGTACAAACAAATAGAATTCGGTTAAAGTAGTGTGGTCCGTAGCAAGTTTAATGATAACAGGGTGGAGGGTAGAACACTTGCTACAGGTTTGATCGCAGTATCCACAGTGTGTGTTTGCCGGATGTTTTTGTATAAATTTGTGGTCATCCATTGATGTTATCATGTGATGCCATTTCGTGGAAACAACGGCAGCTATTGCTCTTTGTTTCACATTTAGAGAAGAGAAGATTTTCTCGGAGATATCATATGGTAAATCTGAAAATAATAATTCATCAGAAGCAATGGAGGCCATGAGACAAACTCTAGGGTTGGCCGTACATATATTATATAAGGATCATTCACCGACTAAAACCCATAAGAGTAAGTAACCGTATTCTTGGAGAACAAGGTTAAACTGTCGTTACTCAATTTTATACAACGGAAAAGGTCTAAATATATATACGAGGAAATGAGGTAAAAAGGCCACTTACAATTTGAAATTAAGTAAGTGACCTTTTCAGATCTCTTATGTGTAAATATAACATCTCTTATGTGTAAAAAATGAAGATCTCTTATAAAAAGGTCATAAAACTAAAAACAAATTTGTAATGAGCTAAATTCTCTTCCCCATACGAGGAAAATGTACTATTCAAAATATAAAATATGTACTTTTTGGCTGATGAAATGAAATTGAAAAAAAAATCTATTTAAAATTGGTAGAATACCTAAAACCACTCTAAAAAGTTTTTAAAAACCAGCTCTCAATTATTTGTTTTAAGGCATAATACATAACCCTTTTTAACTTGGTTTTAGCTAGCATTTATGCGCTCCAACTTTGAGTGTGCACAAATAAGTATTTAAATTTGTAAAAAGTTGTACCATAGGCACAAGTAGACACAGAAAAGGGTCATATTTACCCTTGTACTTTTAGAAAAAAATTATATTTACCCTTCGTCATACGTTTTTGAGCCCTTACCATCCAACTTTGAACACATATTTGTCCTTAGACGGTTAAGTTTCATGTTCCACTTTTATTATCCTACGTGACACCTACATGGATGTATATTCTTAACCCAATTAAAAAATTTCTCCTAATTTAATTGTTATACCCACCCATTAAACCCAACTCCTAATATATTTTTCATTGTCACTTTCTCATGAGAAAAAAAATCCATTAAAAGGCATGTTGATAAAAAGAGCAAAAACACACAAATTGCAAATTACTGTTGCATTAATTGGTTGCCTTACTGTGAAAATTTTTGTCTGAGAGGAGTCAAAACTTAGTTAGGTGTGATTAGTTTTGGTGATAAAGTGCTATGTGACTTAATTGAAAAAATTTATATTACATTCGGGTATGAATTTACCGTTGGTAAAGATGGTAAGGGACAAAGAGATTTGCGACTGTGGGGAAACTCCGATTTCAGGATAGTCAAAATTGGTTGGGAACCATGGGGGAAAGGGCTAGTCTTATATGCTAGTGGGAAGGTGATGTTATGAACAACTTCCTAGTGTATTTGGTGACTTATTTTACGATAATGTGATGCTAAATTCTGAATTATGCATTGCTAGGATTTGGTTCTAAGGTTATACTTAAGACCATGGCGCGATTTCAAGGGTCATAATTGATAATGGGGAATGGGAAATGAGGAGATTCTGCAGGAAAGTGAAATTTTTGGGCTGCTGCCGTTGGGGACGCCATAGCGGGACAGACTCACTACAGCGATCCTGCTATAGTAGTGCCATCCTAGCAGCGTGCACGCTGCTATAGAGGGATCGACGGGGCAGAACCCCTGCCCTATTTTCCCCTGTTTTGCTTTTTATTTCCGGAGTATTTAAAATCGATAGTTGAGCTGTGAGCTACTATGTAAATAAAGGAAATTGCTGATAAGACTAATATAGCATATATATATGGGGTTAATACAATTTAAAACTAACATCCACGTGCTTAAAATAAAAGGAGAATGGATAGAGAAAACATCATCTAGTACATGCCCCAAATGGGAGCAAAACCCAAGAATAGTAGTAGTAATATAATAAAGAAGGGGGAGGTCCTAACCGAATGCCTCATCAACATCAAGGGCTGCAGGGATGGGGTTCTCGACCTCAGCATCGCTCAAGAAGGGAAACTCATGCAAGTCCTCGGGCTCGAGCTGGGGGAGCTCCTTATCAGGGACAGCACAGGTTATTATGACCTTGATGGTCTTCCACATCCATGCAAGCATGCGATCCCGGGAGCGTCTTTTCCTCTTTTTGTCATCAAGCTCTCGACAGAGCACTGCATAGTCCTGGTCTGAGAGGCTACAACTCTGGCAGGGGCGGCCTCCATGAACTGCCTAACTGCGACTAAGTCCTCCTCTAGGCGGCTACGGGAGATCGGGGGATGGGACTGAGATATAGGGGTAGGATCGTCATCATCATCAGTACCCTCGATAGACTGGCTGCTCTCCGCTACACCCAACTTCCTCTTCTTCTTCCCCTTAGAGGGAACCATCATCACTCGGAGAGGGTTGAAAGGGGCGTCTATCTCCACCTCTATATTAGTATCATCCTCAGGCCCCTGGAACTGCCTGCATAGCTCTGACACTAGACCTGGAAGGAAGGGTCCCTTCTTGGGACCCCGGTAGAAGTCCTTCCACTCTGACACAATCTTTGCCACCATGTTCAGCTGCAAGCCCTGTATAGCACAAGCCACCACCAAGGCTCGAGGATAGGTCACGTCGGTATTATTGCCCGATGGATGGATCCTCTGGGACACCAAGTTCAGACACCTCCTAGAATCGACAGTGAAGTAAGTACTCATGCCTTCCTCGGTGCTGGGCTAGTAGACTTGGTCCCTGAACTCCTCAATCAGTGTATCCCTCAACCATCTCATATCCATCTCCCAGAATTTGGCCTCATATGCAGCATTCGAAACATGAGGCATTCCTAGCACCTTATTGACAGTCCAGACATCCACGGTGACATCCACTCCTCAGATATGAATAGTGGGGTTGGGGTCATCCCAATGGTCAGTGGGGAGTATGGCATAAAACACCCTCAAACCAGCCTGAGTGCCCAGAAGGGGAATCTTCTACCAATGGACCCCAACCAAACTCCTGAAACCTGTGATAAAATGCCCTACCCTATTCATCCACATTTCTCATGTTAAAAGCCCTCTCGTAGCAAAGACCAGTCCTCTGGTAGTTTTGGAACCTCTCCCGACTAGCATCATCAGGGAACCTTTCGTAAGGTAGGATGTGTTATTGGTTGGGATCCATTGAGTGTTAAACCTTCAAGTTTAACAAGGGATAAGATTAGAACTCGTAAATATGTGAGGAAATATCATTTTGAAATCAACTTTTGGACCCTATCTGGGAGGCTACTGCCTGCAACCTCCTGGTATAGCGGGTTGTCTTCCGCTAAGGCAGCAACGCTATAGCGGGAATTTCTCTGCTATAGCGGGATCGCTATAGCGTCCTTGTTCCACTATAGCAGTTTTCATTATCCCAGATTTTCAAGAGGTGCATCAATGGCACCTTTTGACCCAAAATTCTGTTTTTAACATTCCAAGTTCAGATCAGTGTTTTCAAAGTACCCTACTACTATTTTATGCAAATATTTGGGCATTATAACTCCTAAAAGTCGCCCAAATTGACCCTTTTTAAGAAAGAGCAACCCTTCACTTTTCCTACCATTTTGAACCCGTTTTAGGCCATAAACCCCGTAATCCTTACGCCCAGAACGCTGTGAACAGTGGCGGATCTACATGGAGGCCAGGGGGTTCATCCGTACCCCCTTGTCAAAAAAATACACTGTATATATAGGATAAAAAAATTATTTTATGTGTATAAATTTAATGTTTGAACCCCCTCAACACAAGTCAAAGGCTTGATTCAGTGGCAAAGGGGGTTCAGATTTTTGCATGGTCCCACAAGTTCAAGTCCGGCTAGCAACATCTTTTTAGTATTTTAGCTTCAGGCCCTATCTGAGGCTTTCTTTCTTTGTCAAAAAGTTCATCGCTCCACGGTACTAAACTACTAATCATCTTTTTCATAATTAATTAAGCCAATATATTAATTAAATTAATGATTGTATGATTGAAATCTGGTATAGTGAATAAGTGACATTTCTTTTGGGGCTATAATTATTTTTCAAAAATAATTGGCTCGAACGTAACCAATTTTGATTCGCTCTTAGGTAGAATAATAAAATAATTTTGATCCGCTCGAAAGTAACCAATTTTTTTGGCTAAATACTAAAAAAATAATAAAATAATTATGTCCTCTAAGGTAGAGTTGAACTTTGTCTAGCCCACTTATATTTGACCCGACCCGTTCATATTTGACCCAATCTATTTTTTTGAACCCCCTCGATGGAACTTCTGGCTTCACCACTGACTATGAAAGTGTTGTAAACGTAAGAGAAGCATCCATGCTTTGAGAATCTAACGAAATCAAAGCCAAAATATTCAAAATTCAAACCAACACAATATCTACCCTATCTACCATATTCTACCATAAAACTATCATTATTCATGCAATAAAGTAAGAAAAGTAAAGGGGTACGAGTATTACCTTATTTTTCCAACATGGGGAGCATAGTGATCGGGAGAAAAGTGGTATTTTTGGGTGAAAATGAGGGAGAATGGGCGAGAAACCCATTTCTCACTCACTTTAAAATATTTCCAACCGTTATAGTAGTCAGCCTCTCGCTATAGTGATACCACAATAGCAGAATAATTATCGCTATAGCAGAGTGACAGATTGTAAGGGAGCAAAAAGGTTCTTTCCGCATCGTTTGAAATTCTTTTGCTCTGGTATTTTACGAGAACTCGGATTTCTTGGGCACTCAAGGTAAGGGATTTTCTGGCCAGCCAATATTGAATTAATTTTTGATTGAGCTGGGTACACCTATAAAAGGGGGAAGTTTTGATGTCTCGCGTAGCGTTATAATTTTGACATCAAGATGGAGCTATGGGATTTCCAAGGCTAGCTTATTCCTTCCTCTCTGCTTACAGGATCATTCGGGGATGAACAATGAGTAAATTGGTATCTGTTGTAATGACATGTTCAGTCGTTAATTAAAAATCACCTCGTTGCAAGTTTCAGAAACTAGTGAAATATGTTTTTAATTCAAAATGGGATGACACGATGAAAATTTTAGAATTCGGAATTTGTCCGGACTGATGTCATCCCGCTATAGCGAGAATTTTCCCGCTATAGTGCTACCGTTGTAGCGGCCGATAGGTTGCTATAGCTGACTGACGGAGGCAGTAGCTAGAAAACAAGGATTTTATTTTAGACTCTTCCTCCTCAGTTGGAAAACAGACGAGGGTTGCTCTAAAAACCCTCATAGGCTGCTCCAAAAGCTTGGGAGCAATGGAGAAGGGAGATTTTTGCTCGAATAGAGTGAAACCTATGGATTCCAGGCCTGCTTTCTATTAGGGGTCGCCTTCATAGAGTCAAAAGTTTGTGTTCAGACTTCTACAGCAACTGCTTGGCGTGCAGGTAGGCTAGGCTTCATTGAGTAGTTATAGACCTATATCCTATTGCATATTATTATTATAGAATGATGAAAGAATTCATACTTAGGACTTTGGGCATGATGTCTAGAGGAGTAATGTATTGGTTGTATGGTTGGATGAGATGGAGTTTTTGTGTTACGAGTAATGTACTCCCTATACTTATTGCATTATTGATAGTAGAATTCTAAAGCCCAGGAAAACTAGATTTTTGGATGGGTTCAAGGAGCCGGTAATGTTTATGTGTGAATAGATTTCTAGGGTATAGCAGATTCTCGAGAGCGATTAAATAAAGGAAAGGGGGTAAATAGGAAAGTTCTGGAATTCTTAACGTCAGGGGATGAATTCCCTACACTGTGCTTACTTTTCTAAAGAGGTCTAGAATTTGAAGTAATTAAAACCACGTGCTAGTTGAATAATCCAGGGTTTAGTCTTCGGACAAGTCATCAAGGGTTGGGAGGATGAATCAGGTCTGTTGTGTAGGTGATGGTTAATTATTTCCCAAAATGCATTACATGTGCATATTAATTATTACGTAGTATTTTTGTACATTACATGTTTAGGGAATAAGGAAATTTATGTGAAATGATATCTTGTTGTCAATCCTGTGCAATGAACTTGTTTTAATGCTTGTTGGGTTTACAAGTGTGGTTGTATTCATTGTGTCTGTGGTTGCATGATATCTGTGATTTCTTTAGTTGGCTCAAGTACCATGCCTGATACAGATTTATCAGTTGGCTTGGGTACCACACCTGGTACGGGATATCTATTGGTTGGCTTGGGTACCATGCGGGGTACAGGTTCTATAATGGTTAGCTCGGGTACCACGCCTGGTACATATTTATTTATTCTTTCTTGTGTTGGCTCTATGAGTGACTCGAGTTAATTATTATGATGCATTTACTTCCTACTGGTTCATAAATGACTGGATTGTTATGTTTAAATGCCGGAATGGTTCTTGTATAGATCGAGATTGCATGTTAAACACCATAGATGATGTCCTAGGGATCTTTGGGTGGTCCGGGTTACTTGCGAGTTATGGCATAGTCATAGGGAGTCTGTTTACTTGTGCAGTTGGGTACTTTTTATTGTTGTAGAGTCATAGTAGTTGATTTGGTTAATGCGGATTGGTAGTCAGGGTCTTGACTTGATGGTCAGATTAATGACTGGAAGTCTTGTTATATTCACTAACTTGGATTGCGTAATCCTGTCAACAAAGTTAGACATGTCAGTTAAGTGATTGAGTTGGGGAGGGGGGGGGTTAAATCAGGGTATTATAGGTTGTTTGTTAGTTGGTTAGCAAGGTTGGATAGTAGACCTGATTGTTGAGACTGAAACCAGTAAGGTATTTATAATGGTCGATAAAATGGGTAGACTTCGGAAAGTCTTGGCGTAACGAGTGAAATTTGGTTATGACTAGGACTGAATGGTGGGAGGTATCCAATTGGTGGAGTTGGCAGCGGAACAGGGTAGGAAGGCTTGGGATAGAATGTATAGGTTCATAGATAATATACCATGGTTGTAAAGGTTGTTAATAAGGGACTGGATTTTGTAACTTCATAATGCATGTTTCTTTGGGATTTTTACATGATATTATGTAGTTGATTCGGGTCAACTGATGATTCCTATCAGTACGTGTTTTTTGTACTGATACTACTCTTGCTATACTTTTTTGGTATAGTCTGCTTGCAGGATCAGTGATGTTTCTAGGTAAAGACGACAGTGATCTCCAGCAGCTTCTACTTCTCTCTTCCTATAGTGAGAGTTGTATCTTGTTTAGCCTAGAAGCTCTTGTACTTGTTTAGACTAGTTCCTAGAGAGGGTTTTTCACTTAAGCCTTGTAAAAGATTTTATTGTATTAAAGATTTGGCAACTAGTTAAAATAGTAAAGGCAATTTTCACATTCTTATTTATTTATGCAGGCCCATTTTAAATGGGGTGATAAGGGTTCTCCTATCTAGGTGATTAGAGTAGGTGTCCGCACGGCCCAGTAGTTGGGTCGTGACAATATGTGAATTGGAGATATCCTGTAACTTCTGGTAACCTCCCCTTCTATTCAGTTTTAAAAAGGAAGTTATGATCTTTTTTTAAAGTAGACATAAATACAGAGAAAAGACAACTTCTTCATATCTCCCTAAATAGCATACACTAAAAGATACATTTAGTTTATGGAATCATAATTTTATTTCTTAGTGAAGTAGAATTGACTTGGAGCAATTCTTTGTTGCATAGAGGTCAACATCTTCCGCTGCAATTGACAGGCACACAATCAGTGTTTCTGTTAAATTAGTTTATAATTATGTTTATGATCAAAGATAAAATTGGACAAAACATGTGAATGATTGTAGCACAAGATTAAAATATAATTTAATCTTGATTATGGAAGTGATTTCATTAAAACTTTTTGTGCTAGTACGTTTTATGTACATTGAACGGACCAAGAAAAGAGGATTATTTTTGTACTGAATATATAAAACAACCTTTTTATATTATTAAATATACTTATACTCTTAATATTGATATAATTGTTATGATGAATGCAATTTATTTATTATTTTAATTTATCAAAAGGTACAAATCTATTATGAGTCTATATATGCTGATAGGTTGGATGATAACAAATAGCATTTGTGAAATGATGATTAATTGATAGAATCCATGTCTCAGACTTGAGACTGATGATGCTTCTTTATGGTTGATTAGAAGTTTTAAATGTGACATTTATGTAGATGAATTTTGTATCTACCACATGAAAAAATTTATGCGTAAATATAAGAAATTACATTAGTCAATGAATTAAATTATCAGAAATTTAATCTAATTGATTGCTATCTGTGATCCTAACATGGGAAATAGATTTCAAAATTAAATCAAGGAGTGAAATTACAGATTTTTAATGGAATAATTTTATAGTTTATTTTGACAGAATTAATTCGTTCATATTTTGAATTAATATCACAATTAGAAGCCTCTTTAATTAATTATGTGGTCCCTGCTATGCCTAATTAATTAATGGACTTGGAAAGAAAAATAGCTTTCTTAGAGGTAAAGAATTTTACACGTCTTTGGACTAGGCTTACCCCCTAAAATATAATGCTTTCTTGGAGGAAAGTATTCTACACATTTTTGAACTAGAATGTACACCCTAAAATATAGTTATAATAAAATATCTTTCAATCATACGAACTCACTTTTTTGGAGCCGTAATACTCGTTCACATGAGTATTCTCTATTTAAAGGCATATTAGATTACATAGTAAAAGACTGCACACCTGAAAAGCTTTGTTATGGACGAGTTGTGTAAGAGCTTCAAGAGGTTAATGTTTGTAATCTCGTTTATTATTGTCTAGTTTATATGTAAGTGTTAGATTTTTGTATGTTCTATCATTTGATATCAAAGTAATCTTATATCTAATTAGGTAACATAATACATCATGAAACATAAGTCACATACTTGATGTTGTTTTTGAATACGTGTTTATCGTATTAATTTCTGAAAAATAGTGTTATTTTATTAAAAAAGAGATTTATAATAAGTTTATATTATTTCTGAAATCATGAATTTCATTAATAAGTACAATATGTGATATTAATCAGGTAATTTTTAAAAAAAAATCCTAATACACTGAAAACAAACTTTTTATCGATTGATAATAATTTTAGAAATCTGAATATTGACTAACTCCGATTCAAAAATTTAGTAGGTTCATTGAAAATGGCTCACTAAGTAATACACACTAATTTTTCTTGTGATATATGATATTTTTAGTCATTCGAGATCAGAGTTTTTATTGGTATAATGATTGGGTCCGTCGTCACGGGTGAACCATTCGTGTCAACTCTTAGAGTTAGAAAACTCCGAAATTGGGAGTTTAAAATTCTGGGTTAGGCTAGTCTCAGTCAGTTTTGGAGCGAGGTATGGTCTATGGCAATCCGGGTAAGGATTGGGTTAAGTGTCTTGATTTGAGCTAGTTTTCCATTTAGCTAAGACATAAATAAGTCCGGGGGACTTTTTAAAATCGAATTCGGGTAAGTAGAACTCCAGGAATCGAGGTTGACGTGAAGGGATTGTTCTGGGACGTCGAGAAAATAAGTGTGTTATAAAATGGACTAATTTTGGGGACTTTACGACTTTCTGTCCTGTGTCAACCGCTACGGCGGTTGACACACCGCCATAGTAACCTCTGCCGTAGCGGAGAAAATACCGCTACAGTGGAAGTCAACGTCGATCAGCCTCCGCCATAGCGGATGACTCTGCTACGGTGGTACCGCTATAGCGGAGCGGACCGCTATAGTGGAGCGCGATGGGATTTAATGCAGAAACTTTCTCAAAATAATTCAATTTTTCTTCAAGACATTTTGGGAGAAGAAGAGGGCGATTTTGGGCGATTTTCATTCGTTTTTCACCATTTTTCGTTCTAAAGGTAAGGATTCTACTCCCCAAACTCTGTACTATATTTCCTACACCATAAAATTGTTAGGGGTGGACTTGGGAAAAGGTTTTGGAATGACTTAGGAATGGTGAAATCCGGGGGAAAAAGGAAATTCTAAGGGTAGAAGTTCTTGGGTGTTGTTAAATTTACTATATTATGATCATGTGATTTTTAATTCCCTAAATGTATCCATAAAAATGATAGAACTAGGTGAATTAATGGTGGGAAAGCCCAAGAAAAAGGATGGAATGATCATGGGTGGCTTGGGGTTTAGGATTTTGCATAATCCAGGTAAATTGTAGGCCACAAAGATTGATTCTTGGCTATTGTGTATTATTTTAGACCAAGAACCGGCAAGAACTTTGGGAAATGGGAAAGCTCTGGCTGAGTAGAGCTTTTGACTAATTCGAGGTAGGTGATGGTTATTGCTTCCTGTATGCATTGTATGTTGTGTACTTTTGTCTAAGTAATTGTATGAGTTGCATTGCTTAGGGAATGGTTTAGGAATGTCCAAAAGTCCTATTTTCAGTCTTGTGAACTGAACTAGGTGTTATTGCTTGTTGGTTTACAAGTATTGATTGTTCATTGTTTGTGACTGTGGATTTATGTGACATTCGGTTGGCTTGAGTACCACCCCTGGTACGGGATATACTAACGGTTGGCTCGGGTACCACGCCTGGTATGGGAAATACTAATTGATTGGCTCGGGTACCACGCCTAGTACGAGTTTACTTTATTACATTATTGCACTTTGATATTGGTTCCATGTGTAGACCGAATTGCATGTTTAATACTTAGGTGTTGCTTAGGGGGATCCCGGGGTGGGTCTGGGGTATGTAAAATGGTATAATTGTTGATTTATATTGATTGTTGATCATGGATATAAAGGTGGATTACATGTGGGGACAAGCTAGGAAGAGACTTGTAGTCTAGGGATATCTGTTGGCTTGTTACATATTTTCTGTACACTTACTTGATAATTGCACTATTCATATGTTTTTTATTTTGAACTGGTTGATGATTCTACCAGTACATGATGATTGTGTACTGATTCTGCACTTGTATTTTTTTTGTGAGTACAGACAATCTTCCAGCGGATAACATGCGACCTCACCTGTAGTCCCAGTATTTCCAGATGTTAAGGATGAGCTGCTTCAGTCGAGTTGCCTTGATTTCTATCTGTTTATGTTGTAGCCCACTTATTTTGGGCTTAGACTATTTCTTATATTAGGGTTGCATCCCCACATTTTAGATTTTTGGTAGCGTTTTGGTATGATGACTTTCAGATTCTAGGGGGGATTTTCCACAGGGTAGTATTATGAAATTGATTTACTGATGATTATTGCTAGTTTACTTTCTGCACACTGGTTTTGAGTTGTTAGAACAGTTAAGTTCTGGGTCGTTGATGGTTTGCTCACCCGGGGGTTGGGTGGGTGCCACTCACAGCGTTCTGGGTCGTGACAAAGATGGTATCAGAGCCCTAGGTTTGTTGATCTCATCGTACCAAAATAGGTCTAGTAGAGTCTTGCGGAATGGTGCGGAGACGTCCGTACTTTTCTTCGAGAGGCTATGGGACTTTAGTAAAAACTATCTCTTCTTTCTTCCTTCATGCTACAACTTAATTCCAATTGGTATCTGGTGATACAAATTGGTATCTGGCTTTGTTCACTCTTCTGTCCGCAGATGGTTAACATAAGAAACGGCAGAGCTAGAGCAGCGGTCCCAACAGCGAGCCCGGCTGTCAGAGGTAGAGGGAGGGGTAGGGGCAGAGGTCGAGGTAGGGCCATACCCGCCAGGGGTGGAGCTCAAGCTACTACAGGAGTGCAAGAAGTAACCCCTCCCCTACCTCAGGAACAGGTTGTAAAAGATGTGGAAGTTGTAGTGGAGGATGATGGGGTGCAAGCGGAGGCAATATCGGTTGGAGGTGCAGGCCTTACCTCTATGACACCCGAAGCATTTTAGCAGGCTTGGAACTTCTTGAGTGGTTTGGTTGGTCCCGGATCCACCCCCGTGGGTGTTGCAAATCAGGCTCTGGGCACTCAGCCAGCAGTTACTATGGCTTCTAGGATTGATGCAGCTTCAGGCACCAGTGATTTATTTAGGCCAATGCTAGGCCCGGTAATGACAGGAAATGAACATGAGATGCTGACCAAGTTTCTCAAGCAAGAACCTCTTACGTTTCAGGGTACTGATAGGGAAGATGCTTATGAGTTCATATTGAATTATTACGAGAGACTGCACAAGCTGGGCATTGTGAAACAACATGGGGTTGAGTTCGTCACATTTCAGCTACAAGGTGATGCCAAGCAGTGGTGGAGATCTCATGTGGAATGTCGATCATCTATTTCGCCCCCACTGACTAGGGAGCAGTTTCACGCTCTCTTCTTAGAGAAGTATGTACCCCGTACTCTGAGAGATAGGAAAAAGGATGAGTTCTTAAATTTGGTACAGGGTAGCATGTCAGTCTCTGCTTATGAGGCTAAGTTTCACGCTTTGTCTCATTTTGCTACACAATTTTTGGGTCCTGAGGAGGAGCGGGTTTGATTATTTGTGAAGGGTTTGAATACTAAGCTTCAGGTATTGTCTGTGCACGTGACTTCATCAGGGAAAGGCTTCAATGAAGTGACGTATTATGTCAAGAAACTTGAAGGGGTCAAGCAAGCAGGGCAGGCTAAAGTGTCAGCCAAGAAGCCTCGGAATAAGGGAAATTATAGTGGTTCGTTCTCCAGGGGCCAGAATCAGCAGGTATACTCAGCCTGTCCTATTCAGTCAGCTCTGCCAGCTGCTACAGGTGGTCGTCTGGGAGAATCAATAATTTTCAGCTCTTAGAGGCCAGGGAGCTCCTTACACATCTGCCAGCAGGCCTACATTTGATTATGGTTGCTTTCATTGTAGTGATTTGGGCCACTTTAAGAGCGAGTGCCCTCACAGTCAGACTGATAATCAGGTTCAATAGCAGTCTAAGGTTGTGGTCTCGACAGGTAAAGGTGGTTATGCTAGAGGTCGTCCATTGGGTGGGCGAGGTAATTTTTAGGGAGGCCGGGGAGACAGAAGGAATGGCGACACGGGCAGGGGTATGGTGCAGCCGGCCAAGGAAGTAGCTCGGATTGATGACCGGGCTTAGTGTTACGCGTTTCTAGGAAGGTCCAAGGCTGAAGCATCAGACGTAGTGATCACAGATACTATTCTTGTCTGTGATAGGATAGCTTCGGTACTTTTTGACCCAGGTTCTATATATTCATATGTGTTTGTGAAATTTGCTATGGATTTGGATTTGATTGGTGATGTCTTTGATTCCCCTATCCATGTTTCTACCCCGGTTGGAGAATCCGTGATTATGACTCATATTTATCGTAGTTGTTCTGTTGTATTTGTGGGATTGCATACTTGGGTAGACTTGATAATTTTAGATATGGTTGACTTTGATGTCAATTTGGGCATGACTTGGTTATCCCCTTATCATGTTGTGATGAACTGTAACACCAATATTGTGGCTCTAGAGATTTCGGGTAAGGATAGGGTAGAGTGGGAAGGTGTGTACAGGCCTAAGCCAGTTAAAATCATCTCATCTGTTTAGGCTAGGAAGCTAGTGGGAAGAGGGTGTCTGGCCTTTTTGGCTCATCTCCGGGATGATAGTGTGGAGTCCCCATATATTGAGTCAGTTCCAGTAGTTTCAGAGTTTTGAGAGGTGTTTCCAGCGAATTTGCTTGGTATGCCTCCGGACAGGGATATCAACTTCTGCATTGACTTTGAGTCGAGCACTAGCCCAATATCTATTCCTCTATATCGTATGGCTCTGGCAGAGTTAAGGGAACTTAAGATTCAGCTTCAAGAACTCCTAGACAAGGGATTTATCCATCCCAGTGCTTCACCTTGGGGTGCTCCAATTTTGTTTGTGAAGAAGAAGGATGGTAGTATGCGGATGTGCATAGACTACAGACAGTTAAACAAGGTTACCATCCGGAATAAGTACCCTTTACCCTATATTGACAATCTGTTTGACCAGTTACAGGGTGCATCGGTGTTCTTGAAAATTGACTTGAGGTCAGGGTACCATCAGTTAAAGATTAGGCCTGAGGACGTTCCTAAGACTGCCTTCTGAACTCGATATGGGCATTATGAGTTTTTAGTGATGTCATTTGGGTTGACTAATGCGCCGGCAACATTCATGAGTTTGATAAATAGGGTGTTGAAGTCTTACTTGGATTTGTTCGTCATTGTGTTTATTGATGATATTTTAATCTACTCCAAGAGTAGGGAGGAGCATGTTGAACATCTCCGGGTTGTGTTAGAGATATTGAGACACCAAAAGTTTTATGCAAAGTTCTCCAAGTGTGAATTTTGGTTGACTTCAGTTGCATTCTTGGGGCATGTAGTGTCATAAAAGGGAGTGATGGTAGATCCCCAGAAGATCTAGGCAGTCAAGAGTTGGGCCCGGCCTAACTCTGTGACTGAGGTGAGGAGTTTTGTTAGACTCGCAGGTTACTACCGGAGGTTTGTCAAGGATTTTGCGTCTATTGCTACTCACTTGACAAGGCTGACATAGAAAGATGTACCATTTGTGTGGTCCGACAAGTGCGAGGAGAGCTTCCAAAAGCTCAACACACTTCTGACCACGGCTCTTATTTTGTCTTTATCGGTTTAAGGTAAGGACTTTATTGTTTATTGTGATGCTTCACATTCTGGTTTGGGTGTTGCATTGATGCAGGATAGGAATGTGATAGCATATGCTTCTAGGTAGTTGAAGGTTCATGAGAGAAACTATTCGACTCACGACTTAGAGTTGGCAGCGGTGGTGTTTGCACTCAAGATTTGGAGACACTATCTCTATAATCTCAAGTGTGAGGTGTTTACTGACCATCGTAGTTTGTAACATGTCTTCACTCAGAAAGACTTGAACTTGAGGCAGAGAAGGTGGATAGATTTGTTAAAGGACTATGATATGACCATTCAGTACCATCCGGGTAAGGCTAATATGGTGACAGACGCATTGCACCAAAAAATAGTTAGCATGGGCAGTTTAGCTTGTTTGGGGGTGTCCAAACGACCACTTGCAAAAAAGATTCAGGAATTGGAATCTAAGTTCAAGAACTTGGGTATTTCAGGACAAAGTGGGGTATTGGCCAGTGTGGAGGTCAAAGCCACTTTTATAGAAGAGATAAAGGCCAAGTAGTTTCATGATCCGCAACTGAATAAGCTTCTAAGTAAAGTGATATCCAGAGAGTCCAGGGATGCCACGTTGGAAGCTAGTGGGGTAATGAACTTCAGAGGGAGGATTTGTGTTCCTCAGGTTGATGATATAATTCAGAAAATCTTGGCAGAAGCTCATGGTTCGCGATATTCGATTCATCCGGGCATAATCAAGATGTATAGGAATTTGAGACAGCTTTACTGGTGGCCCAGAATGAAAAGGGACATAGCTAATTTTGTGTCCAGGTGTCAGAATTGCCAGCAAGTAAAGTATAAGCACCAAAGACCTACATGACTACTTCAGAGAATGTCTATTTCAGAGTAGAAGTGGGAGAGAATAGCCATGGATTTCGTGGTGGTTCTTCCCAAGACTTTGGGGAAGTATGACTCTATTTGGATCATTGTTGACAGGCTGACCAAGTAAGCTCATTTTATTCCAGTCAGGGTGGATTTTAATTCACAACAATTGGCTAAGATCTACGTGAAGGATATCGTGAGATTGCACGGGGTACCACTATCTATCATTTCAAACAGGGGTACGCAGTTTACCTCTAAGTTTTGGGGTAAGTTACATGAAGAGTTGGGTACACAACTCATATTTAGTACAGTCTTCCATCCTCAGACTGATGGTCAGTCGGAGAGGATGATTTCGGTATTTGAGGACATGCTGAGAGCATGTGTGATTGACTTCGGAGGTCATTGGGACCAGTTTCTACCGTTGTGTGAGTTCTCATACAACAATAGCTATCACTCCAGTATCGACATGGCACCGTTAGAGGCACTGTATAGGAGGAGTTATAGGTCACCTATAGGGTGGTTTGAGGAAGGTGATGTAAAGCCTTTGGGCGTAGACTTGGTAAGGGAAGCACAAGAAAAGGTAAGAGGCATTTAAACCAAGTTGCTAGCTGCCCAAAGCAGGCAGAAGGAATATGTGGATTGCAAGGTAAGGAACATGGATTTTCAGATTGGTGAGCAGGTATTATTGAAAGTGTCACCAATGAAGGGAGTTTTGCGTTTTGATAAGAAGGGCAAGCTCAGCCTTTGATTCATCAGTTCGTTCGAGGTTCTTGAGATTGTAGGGCCAGTGGCTTACCAGTTATCACTGTCGCCCAGTTTGTCGGGTGTCCATCCGGTGTTTCATATATCCATTCTAAAGCGATACCATGGGGATGGGGACTACATCATCAAGTGGGATGAAGTGTTATTTGATAAGGATCTTCTCTATGAAGAGGAACCAGTTTTTATTCTTGATCGGGATGTCCAGAAATTAAGGACAAGAGAAATCAGTATGGTAAAGGTTCAATGGAAGCATCGTCCGATTGAGAAAGCCACTTGGAAAACCGAGAAGGACATGCGGGATAAGTACCCTCACTTGTTTGAGAATACAGGTACTACTTTTTTTGCTCTTTACTTTTTGTATTTTTGGGTTTGATCATTCAGGGACGAACGATGGGTAATTTGGTATCTATTATAATGACCAGGTTTGTTGTTATGGGTGAACCATTCGTGCCAACTCTTAGAGTTAGAAAACTCCGGGATTGAGAGTTTGAAATTCTAGCCTAGGCTAGTCTCGACCGATTTTAGAGCGAGGTATGGTCTAGGGTAATCCGGGTAAGGATTAGGTTAAGTATCTTGATTTGAGCTAGTTTTCCATTTAGCTAGGATATAAAGGAGTCCGGAGGACTTTTTGGAATCGAATTCGGGTAAGTAGAACTTCCAAAATCGAGGTTGATGTGAAGGGGCTATTCCGGGACGTCGGGAAAATAAGTGTGTTGTAAAATGGACCAATTTTGGAGACTTTATGACTTTCTATCCTGTGTCAATCTCTACCGCCATAGCGACCTCCGTGGTAGCGGAGAAAATACTGCTACAACTAAAGTCAACGTCGATCAGCCTCCGCCATAGAGGATGACTCCACTACGACGGTATCGCTATAGCAAAGTGGACCACTATAGTGGAGCGCGATGGAATTTAATGCAGAAACTTCTTCAAAATAGTTTAGGTTTTCTTCAAGACATTTTGAGAGAAGAAAAGGGTGATTTTGGGCGACTTTCATCCGTTTTTCACCATATTTCATCCTAAAGATAAGGATTCTACTCCCAAAACTCCGTACTATCTTTTCTACGCCATAGAATTTCTAGGGGTGGACTTGGAAAAAGGTTTAGAATGACCTAGGAATGGTGAAATCTGGGGAAAAAGGGGAATTCTAAGGGTAGAAGTTCTTGGGTGTTGTTAAATTTACTATATTATGATCATGTGATTTTTAAATCCCTAAATTTATCCATAAAAATGGTAGAACTAGGTGAATTAATGGTGAAAAAGCCCGGGAAAAAGGGTGAAATGATCATGAGTGGCCTAGGGTTTAGGATTTTGTATAATCCGGGTAAATTGTGGGCATTCTTGATTATTGTGTATTGTTTTAGATCAAGAACCGGTAAGAACTTCGAAAAATGGAAGAGCTCCGGCTGAGTAGAGCTTTTGACTAATTCGAGGTAGGTGATGATTATTGCTTCATGTATGCATTGTATGTTGTGTAGTTTTATCTAAGTAATTATATGAGTTGCATTGCTTAGGGAATGGTTTAGGAATGTCCAAAAGTCTTGTTTTCATTCTTGTGAAATGAACTGGGTGTTATTGCTTGTTGGTTTATAAGTGTTGATTGTTCATTATTTGTGACTGTGGATTTATTTGACATTCAGTTGGCTCGGGTACCACAACTAGTACGGGTATACTAACGGTTGGCTCGGGTACCACGCCTAGTACGGGATATACTAACAGTTGACTCGGATACCACGCATGATACAGAAAATACTAACTGGTTGACTCGGGTATCACACCTGGTACGGGTTTACTTTATTGCATTGTTGCACTTTGATATTGGTTCCATGAGTGGACCGGGTTGTGTTGCTAAATTGTGATAATGGTCCTTGAGAGGCTTGGTTATTACTATTGATCTGTGAGTTTGGTCTTTGTGTAGACCGGGTTGCATGTTTAACACTTAGGTGTTGTTTAGGGAGATCCCGGGGTGGATCCGGGGTATGTAAAATGGTATAATTATTGATTTCTATTGATTGTTGATCATGGATATAAAGGTGGATTACATGTGGAGACAAGTTAGGAAGAGACTTGTAGTCTAGGAATATATGTTTGCTTGTTACATGTTTCTTGTACACTTACTTGATTATTGTACTATTTATATGTTGTTTATTTGAAACTGACTGATGATCCTACCAATACACGGTGGTTGATTACTGATTCTGCACTTGTATTTTTTTGTGAGTACAGGCAATCTTCCAACGGCTAACATGCAACCTCACCTGTAGTCCCTGCATTTTCAGACATCAAGGGTGAGCTGCTTCTGTCGAGCTGCCTTGATTTCTATCTGTTTATGTTGTAGCCTACTTATTTCGAGCTTAGACTATTTCTTATATTGGGGTTGCATCCCCATATTCTAGATTTTTGGTAGCGTTTTGGTACGATGATTTTCAGATTCTAGGAGGGATTTTCCGCAGGGTAGTATTATGAAATTGATTTACTGATGAGTATTATGAAATTGATTTACTGATGATTATTGCTAGTTTACTTTCTGCACACTGGTTTTGAGCTGTTAAAACGGTTAAGTTCGGGGTCATTGATGGTTCACTCACCCAGGGGTTGGGTGGGTGCCACTCACGGCGGTCTGGGTCATGACATTTGGGCATTTTCTATTTTCTGAAAAAAATATTAAATAAATTAACTTTAATGAAATAGTGATGGTAGGGTTCAATCTGTGTGGTGTCCATTGATGTATGACAGTGATATAATAAGTTTATATATTGATATAGGTCTTTTTTCACATCGGATAGATTCATTATGGATAATTATTGTGTTCTCTCTAGTTATTTGATAATTTGTGTTAAATCTCCAACTGACTTACATGTTGATTCAATGAAAATACAATTTATAAAATGTGATATTTATCTGACTTAAATTGAAAGTTTACTCTCCAATGTGAGTTTGTCTTATTTTAATTTATGAAGTGAATTATCTGGAATGACTCATATAGTTTACATGAATAGTTAAGTTTCTCTATCGAATCTAGATGTTTAATATGCATGATTATATGTGTTGTTTTATCCCTTTTTGAAAGTTTTTTATTTATTATTATTATAAAACAGATGGTAAAAACATGGTTTTAAAATTTAGAAATTATTTCAGAACTTAAGACAAATTTTAAAATAATTCTAAAACAAAACAGAGTCGCCACTTAATTGTTTTTACAAAGAAATTAAGAAAAAACTTTAAAATAATTTCAAAGACTTAAAAACAGAAATAAATTCTTAAAATTGGAGAAAAGGGTAAGGGTTCAAGTAACGTCTTAAGAAAGGTTTTAAGGCACTTAAGAACGTCCGTTTAAAAAATGGTTGACCAAAACAATTTTGACTAACTTGAAAATGACTAACTTTGAAAGAGTTAAAATTTGCATGAGAACTTTTGATTTTTTAAAGATTCAAAATCTTGCCAAATTCATTTGAACAATTATTAATTTAAAGGAAAAGAGTTGCGTGTTCGATTAAAGAGAAATTCATTTAAATAAAACGATTTTAGGATAAAATATCTTGTTGTGAATAAATTAAAGTATAAATAAGACTAATGATAACATGAAGGGGGTAAGAGAACATCTTTATTTGAAAAGGTCCATTTTAGCAAAAATTAACACAAAATTCAACTTTTACTCATTTTAACCCAACTAAATTAAGTGACAAAATTTGAACAAAACAAATTTACAAGATAATAAAACTAAGATAAAATTAAAAATGGTACATCTTTAAGGGATCTATTTAGGTTAATCAAAAGAGTTAATTACAATTAATTATAAATAATTCAAACTAAGTAAATAAATAAATAAGAAGAGGGTAGAGGAATTGGGCTTTCAGGTCCATTATCCAATCTGTCCAATCTTGGACTTAACATTTAATGGACTTGGTCCACTTTTTAACTTGTATATCGGCTATATACATTTTTGTATATCAGCTGTGTACTTCACATTTTCAGCTCCAAAAACCTGTATATCGACTTCTATTTATCCATTTTTTCTTCTTGACTCTTGTATACCGGCAACAAGACTCGTATGATGCTACATATCACTAGAATGCTGATGTATATAGTGTATACTAGTGACTCTAGAAGGTAAGATGCAAGGCAAGAGTCCAAAGACTCAAATGGAAGGTTCATGCACAGTGAAAAAGAAAAGTGAAGGATTCATTATCAATTCAAGGCAAAATCCAAGCCATAAGCAGTAAATCATAAGAAAAACTCGTACAAAATACAACAATTTATATATTCGAAGATAGCCAATTCGTAGACTCATAGTGAGAAACAATAAATGTTGTCAACGAGTTATGTCTTTCAAGAGAACTTATTGGGAATTTTACTAATTACAAATGGACATAGCAGTTCATTTAAAGCAATTTTAGCCTCAAGACAAGTTTTCACTAAGTAAGATGCATGAATTTCTCAGAAGACTCAATATTTAGCTACTGGAAAAGACTTCTACTCAAAAAATCAATTCATACATTTAGATTCATTCAAAAGGGTTCAGGAAAGAAGAACACAACCCATATTTAAGAAAAAAAGAAGTTTGCTATTTGATCAAACAAAAGGAAACCCCAGCTAAAGAGATAATATTGTTGATCCTTAACCAAATATGAATGTCTCAGTTTCACAACAAATGACAAATAAAAGAAGAAAAAAGGGAATGACTTGTTTGTCAAAAAGGATTGATCTTTTAGTTCCTCTTAACAACAACACCAAATAATCAAGAAGACGAACTCAAGATAAGGGAAACATGAACCTGTATACTTGTTTTAACTAGATGATTACTCAACTGATCACTGCTTCCTTAAAAGTAGCAAAAGATAAACATGAGAAGAAATCATAGAGGATTTAGAGAAGCAGAAGAACATGATATCTGGATAGACATCTAAATCATTCTACTGGCTGGGTTTTAGCAGAGCAATCTAACCTTAATCTCTCCCAAGAGAATCTTGATCCTTGAGACTTGGTTCAAGAAGGTTTGTAACCTTCACACTTTGATTTAGATTTAAACATCACATTAACAAGCTTAAATGAAAGATCTTTATATCCAAACAGAAGTGAACTTTAATCCGAATTAGGAATTGGAAGCCATTTTTAATACCTCTGCCTTTAACAACAAGACTTCCATACTCCTACTGCTCATCAAATAGATTTTACATTGATTCATTAATCAAGCAAATTAATCGAGATAACACCTACTAATCTCTAATTTGAGCAGACACAGGGACAATGAATTGAGCTTAAATAGCAGACCCTAAATTGTAAACGAAAAAAGCATATTAGCAATATCACATATACCAAAAAATCATAACCCTAGTCGTATCCTGAAGGTTGTTTTCAAGAATAACTAACAAGTTATCTCAAAGAACCTAGGTCCTCAGAGCTTCACATGGTATGATGATCCATAGAAGTTTTCGAACATGGTCTAAAACAGTGATGTCCATCCTTGGGGCTGACTGTTTTGATCACCCATTTTACAGAAAAGAGAAAACTATCAAACGAACCATAACACAACAACAGACCATCCAAAAGCCTCATAGTTACGAATTGATCATCGAACTAACACTTTACTACCAAAAACGTGCCTAAAGAATGCACTAAATATTCCGTTATACTATGCAAGCAATGAATACATTATGTACTCAAACAAGCAGAGAGGAAATAGAGGAGCTTTAGGTCTGTAGGAGCTCTTGGGGAAGCCAAACCAGTGGGTTCGAAGCTTCTCCCGAGCTCGACTATTCCCTAAAAGACTCAACCCAACTTCCTTGATCAAGCAAACCAACAACAACACTCAATCAACCAATAGACATTTTTTAACGCAACAGAATCAGAACAGTCAACCAGCTACAACATTATTTCATATTATCCACACATCAGTCGACTAGCTCACAGACTAAGAAGAGAAAATGAGAGTGAAGAGAGAAGAGTTTACCTTTTTATGGGCAGCAACTGAGACGAGACGAGTTGAGTTTTTTCGATGACTTTTCGATGGATTAAGAGTCCCTCTATTTCCTCGACAGTGATGAGAAAATACCACAAAAACTTCAAAAAAAAATCAATGAAACTGTGCTTTTGCTTTTCTTTTGATTCGACTTGAATTTTCAGATTTCCCCAAAAATTAGAGAAAATGACTCTCCAAGATTTTTGCAATCCGAAAACTCACTCCCAATCAATGAGAAAGGGGGGTTCATATAGCGAAATTTCTGGGTTCCAACGGGTGAAAATTAAGGGGGGAAATTGGGTAAAATTGGATAGAATTTGAGGGATTTAAATTTCAAAACCAAAAATCCTCCTGATGAGGCCATGTTTCTACCTGGAGGGTACGATTCGATCATGCACTAGTGATTTTGAAGATCATCTGTTGCAATTTCAGGGGTTGGAGATGCTTGAGAGGCCACCTGTCCTCTTCTGGGTTCTACTAGAAGGTGACCAGCTGACCAATTCGTACAACAAACGAAGGTGAGGGGGAAACAAATGGAGGGTTGATGATTTGAGATAATTTGGCATCATTTGGAGGTGATTTGCAGGTCATTTGGTAGTTGTGTTTGATGGAGTGTACTGGGTTCGTTCTTGTTGTTCTCATCTGTTGAAGACGAAGAGAGAGAAAGGGATAAAGGGGTCATTTGGTTTTGCGTAAAATGGAAAAGAGAAAGGGGAATAGAAGAGTATATGTGGTTTTGGGCCGGGTATAGGGTGTGATTGGAGTGGGCTAAGGCAATTTGGGCCAAGTGAAGTGTGTAGGGGTTTGGCTGATAGGGAAATGGATAGTGGGTTAAGAATTTGGCCACTTTGCTTTGCAAATGTGGCCAAATATGGTTAAATTGATAACTAAATAGTTTAAATTTTAGTCCAACCGTTGAGATTGTGGCCAAAATAGACCCAATTGAATTGATTCAAAGAAATTAGGTCGTAATTGGAATAGGGACAAACTAAATACTATTAATTTAGCCGAGCTTTTATTATTTTAAAACAACGAAATAATTAATTTGCTATCATATTTAGTCATGTGTTTATAAAAATACCAATTTTCACAATTTAATTCCCATTTGAATTATTTCGATCAAAATTGGCAGTTTTAAACATTTTGAAATAATTTTTGGAAAAATCCTTTGAATATCTACTAAAATTCCCATAATACTATGCATCTACATATATCATGCATATACGTAGACGTATATTTATTCATGAAGATTATAGAATATTCTCCGGAATTAATTTTGAAAATTTTTTTTAATTATAAAATTAATTATTTAAAGTTGTTTAAAAATTTAAAAGATCGATAATTAATCGAACAGTGGAGGATAAAAATTGGGTGTCAACAACTGCCCCTCCCTTTAGGTAGGGTGAGTGTAGTGAACCCTGGGCAAAGGGAATTAACGATCCCAATTTTATCCGACCACTAGTTCATCTCTTGGAGGCGATTGGTTTTAGCACGAATTTGAAGGAATTATGGACGAACTCCGGTATCAAGTTTCCTACATAACTCAGGTTACATAAGAATTCAGGCCACTTGTAGTTCAAGACGCTTGATTTTATGCACGATTTAAGGTATTTCAAACTATTCCAGTTTTAGAGTACGGAGAGACCGGAAAGCTGAGGAGTAAGAGGATTAGGGGGTTTGGAATGCAGCCGAGTTTTTAACACAGAGCCCGCCAACATATCCCAAGACTTAGGAAATCAGGCTGCTTGTAGTTCGACTCAATCGGTAGAGAAGGTAATCTTTATGCTAAGACAACCTTTGGCTTGGGATGAATGACAAATAATTGGGCTATGGAAAATAGGCTTGTAACCTCTCAACTATGAATGTGGAGCTCTTCCCACCCATAAGCAAGATTTTACCTGGACATAATTTCCAAAGCTCGAGGCGTATTGTCACCCAGATTTGAATAGAGGGAA
The DNA here is from genome assembly GCA_003996215.1 of Jaltomata sinuosa. Lineage (NCBI taxonomy): Eukaryota > Viridiplantae > Streptophyta > Magnoliopsida > Solanales > Solanaceae > Jaltomata > Jaltomata sinuosa. Next base: position 1,689,024 of record QJPP01000024.1, read on the forward strand.
TATTGCTTCCAGCGTGAGTTCAGAAAATACCTGGACGAAACTAAGACCTAATGATAGGAAATACCCACATGCCTTCTGATAGAGGTGTGGTTTGATTGAAGCAGAAGTTGATTTTTAACTCGCGTTCAAAGAGTTTGATATTTCTCTTCGGACTATGTCCCAATTTGCTGCTAAGAAAAAGTTCCACGTTGTAATTCATCCTTTTTGGTATAGTCCGCACCTGTGGTTTTGCTTTGAAAATTTCATCCTTCTCGGATGCTCTCGATAACATCTCAAAACAAAATTGTTAGTAATAACATAATTCTATTTGGAGAGGTAGTTTCTTCGCCATACCTCATCCTGGGATTATGTTCGAATCCCGTGTTGTGACATCCTTTTGACACATTTGTACCTGTCATTCTAATTCGAGATTTTCATCCTCTTGGATGTTCCCAGTAATATTTGAAACAAAGTGGTTAGTAGTAAAGTAATTCAATAGAGAAAGATAGCTTTGTACCTCATTTTTTTCCATTTGTCGCTTTTGAAGCAGATGTCGTCCTTTCCTATTTTTGTCTTAGGAAATAGCGACTTTTATGACGAGAATGTGATAGCCTTCGTAGCTATCGGATAGGATTGCCTTTGTGGCAATTTTTAAGTATGACAATCTTCATAGTCGTTGCGATGTAACGGTCTTCATAACCGTTTGTGGTGTTCTTTTGAATGTGATAGCCTTCGTGGCTATTGCTAATAGTCTTTGCATATGCCTTTGGGGTAAATCTTGCGCATCATCCATATCGACGTGACTAATAGATATTCCCTGAATTGTCAGGCTTTGGGTAATCTAGCACATTATCCAACTTTGGATAAAGGCATACATATGCCTTTAATTTGTCAACTTCGACTAATCTTGCACATCATCTGACTTTGGATAGAGGTGGCTTACAGATGTCCTTCGAATTGCCAGTTTTTGGGGGTAATCCTGCACTCTTATTCGATCTTAGATGTTACGCGACTTACAGATTTCCCTTAAATTGCTAGCCTTTGGGTAGTCCTGCACAATATCAACGTGGATATGTTGTGGTTTATAGATAACCCTCGGACTATCAATTTTTGGTAGTCTTGTACTTTATCCAATTTCGGATATTATTATGACTTACGCATTACCCTTGAACTTTCAATTTTTAGGTGATCTTGCACACTATTCGATTTCAGACGTCACTGCGTCTTACAGATAACACTTAATCTGCCAAGTTTTGGTCAATCTTGCAAACTATCTGGTTTCAGACATCGTTGTGGCTTATAGCCAACCTTTGGCCTTCCAACTTTGGGAGATCTGGTTCATCGTCTGATTTGGATGCGTCTTGCAGACATCCTTCAGACTATATGCTGATGGAAAGTGTTATTTGTTCATCGGGGTGACAAGGCCTTTGTCACACGATCAAAGATAGTTGCATCTTCCAGCGATCGATGTTATCGAATGTATAAACATCCTTCAGTGTGAGACTTCATTGTCTCAAATAAATAAATGTGCACAAATATCCTCGACGTCAGACTCCGCTGTCTTACGCGATATCTGATATAAATATTCTCAATGCCAAACTCCATCGTCTTGGCATAATAAGAAAGCAAACATATCAGCAACGTCAGACTCTGCCGTCTTACGCGATGTTGGTTATAAATATGCTGGATGCCAGACTTGGCATAATAAATAATAATATCCTCAACGTTAGACTCCAGCGTCTTACGCGATATCAAATATAAATATGACAGGCTTGGCATAATAATAAGGAAGCAAATACATCCTTAACGTCAGACTCCTCTGTCTCACGCGATATCAGATATAAATATGCTGAATGCCAGACTTGGCACAATAAATAATGAAGCAAATACATCCTCAATGTCAGACTCCTCCGTATCACGTGATATCAGATATAAATATGTTGAATGCTAGACTTGGCATAATAATGATAATGAAGCAAATACATCCTCAACGTCAGACTCCTCCGTCTCATGCGATATCGGATATAAATATGCTTTTGGGTCAATCCTGCGCAGCAAGTGCGACTTAAGGACGCCTCTGAATGTCATCCTCTTTGAGACCGGCCGGTAGAGGGACATAATACTCGCAGCAAATGTATATCTGCGGTATTTAATGATGATGGTCCTTGCAACATGGTCCTCTTGACATGGTCCTCTCGACATGCAAATATGACATGGTCCTCTCGACATGCAAATATGACATGGTCTTCTTGATGTGCAAATATGACATGGTCCTCTTAACATGCAAATATGACATGGTCCTCTTGACATGCAAATATTATATGGTCCTCTTGACATGGTCCTCTTGACATACAAATATGACAATAATGTGGATGATCATGCAATGGCATGTGTAGCAGTTGCAGAAAATATCACCTTCGGTTTTTTCGTTGTCCTGTTGACTCCTTTGTGTGTACCTGTGCTCAAGGCAAATAATTAATAGACACAGCGTTGCTTTTACTAGCGACCACAGTCAAACTTGAAAAACTTTTAAAGACAACGTTTATGAAGCTAATCAAAATAACTTTCATTTCAAATGTGAATGAAATGGTCGTGCCCATTTTTGGGGACAAACACAAGTACCATTTCCAAACATCGTATGTTCGTGTTGACTTCTGACCTGCTGGGGGTTGGCGAAGAATGTCGTCGATCTCTCATTTGGTGTCCTGATTTGCAGTTGACCCAAAATGTTCTGATTCGCTTGGGGACTTGAAGATGCTGTCATTCTCTCTTTGTCCAGCAGTTCTTGCGAACTTTACAAGAAAATTTATCCGTCTTAGGAGTTTTGCTTCTTCCGACTTCTTCCTGCCGCTTTGGCTTTTCTCGCTAAATTTCAGGGTGTTTGGTCTCGTCGCGTTTCTTTGAACACGTTGGATAATGAGGGATTAATTTCTAACATACTTTTGGGACAACCTGCATCCACAAAAAAATTGTTAGTTTTGCCAAAACTGGTCCGTGTTGACCTCCTTCGATCTTCTGCTCCTCGCTTTGTCTTCTCCGGATGCTTTCCACTTTCGGGCACATTGTCGCGTTCAACTCTCTCCGGGTTACGATAGACATAAGACAAAACCAAATTATAAAGGAGTAAAATTAATCTTTTGTAACGATTTTTCAAGCAAGTTCTTTTAGGAAAATAGAGATTTGAAAAGGGAATAGTTTAGAAAGGTCTTTGCCCGTCATGTCATGTGCTAACTCAACGAATGTCCTTTACTTGAGTCCTTAATATCTATGTCATACCGCTGGCGGACTCTGGAGATCCTTTATCATTTTAGCTGCGGAGTTCAGAAATGTTTTCCCGAGAAATCTGTCACAGCTAGGGATCCATCCACCTCGGACTGCTACAACTGACGATTTCTAAAGCAGACTCTGATCTCTTAATGCTGGGAAACTTTTTGGAGTTTAATTCTGAACTTTTGAATGAATCTTGGTAGAAATTTAAGGTCTTCCTCAAAATATCTGCCCAGTTAAAGGCTTTACGATGAATCTCACTCCATTGGCAAGGGACTTGAGACTCTGTGGGGATTACAAGATTCTTTCTTGATATTTGTTTTGGTTGCCCTTTGGCACATTCTGTATTCTGCCTTGTTTGGAGGACGATCTTCGCCTTCTGAATTTTCGAGATTCCTTTCTCAAAAATTCTGCCCCAATTTCCATTTCCTGGGTGATATGACCGAGCTGTAGTGGCGCCTACGTATCCCATTGAGGCAGGAATCAGGTCAAATGTAGTTTCCATGCTTGTAGTGGGAGAATGTGAGAAATAATTAAAGGGATGACCGAGGCCGACAAAGGCCGCCTACGTATCTCATTCTTGAGAATTTAGGTCGAACGTAGTTCAATATAGAAAGGGGAAAGATAGATTTTCCTAAGGGGTTGACCGAAGCCGACACAGGCCACCTACGTGTCTCATTCTTGACAATTCAGGTCATACGTAGTTCGTACAAAGAGTATAGGAAAATTTTAAGCTTTTACTAAGTGCAAGACGATTACAATCAGAAAATGTGATTATATGGAAAGAAATAGAAGGGAAAGGAACCGTCTTCAGGCATATTATCCCTTCATAGCATCGGAGTCACTATAGGTGTAACACCCCAGAAATTTATCCAGCTTTTAAACACAGACTTGCAGAAAATTTTGGACTTCCAGGGACCACGGGCCAAGTCCACGAGTCATGGAAGTGACTCGTGATTCCAGTCCTGCAGACCCTCCTCTGGTCTGACAACCACGAGTCACTCCCATGACTCGTAGAAGTTTCTACGGGTCGTGTTGTTGAATCGTGGAAACCTGATCAGAGGTAGCCTTAATTCCCTGACTTCCATGAGTAGGTTCTACGACTCATGAAAGCTTCCATGATTCGTCTTGTTGAATCGTAGAAGACCTCCTGCATGTTGAAATTTCTGACAGTTTCCATGACTAGGGATCCACGAGTCGTAGACTCCACTCGTGATCCCTGAAGCCGACCAAATTTCCATCTTTTCTTAATTAAATCTCAGGGGTATTTTGGTCATTGCCCATCCTTTTAACTACTAAGTGAAGTCGTTTTGACTATTCCTAGTAGGGTTTTCGCCCATATCATCCTAAGTCTTTTCTAAGCTCCTCATTCTTCACCCAAAAGAGAAAAGTACCTCTCAAGCTTCAAGTCTCTAAGCTCCAAGTCAAGCCTCCTAAGTCTTTTCCATTGAAGTGGATTATCTTCATCTAAGGTATGTGGGTTTCCAACAATGGGTTCCTTTCACCCTTGTGCCAAAAATCCCCAATTCTTATGTTAAAGTATGAACTTATGAAATTAGGGTTTTGATCTAAAATTGGGGAAAAATTTATGAAATCAGTTTCTATGTTTAAATTCATGGTTTCTTATTGATTATTCATGATTCAATTATGATTCTCTTATTGGTTTTAAAAGCCCAAGCATGAAAGTTGATTTCTAGCATGAATCCATGAATTTGCATGTTTTCAATGGAAACTTGGCATGATTAGATATCATGGCCTTTATGTATTTAAGAAATTGCATGCCAAACTCTTCAAGTATAAATTAGAAAGAAAAGCATATTTTGAATTATGGCTTTGCTAAGCACTATGAACTATGTTATGAAAGTTGCATGATACCGATGTGTTTTCATGCATTATGAATAAGATTTGGCAAGAGAGTATGCCCTTATGAAATTATGAGCTATATGTGCATGTTTTGGGAGTAGTACTTAGCACCGAGTGGACGGGGTGAGAGTACCCTTAGTCCCAGAAATTACGTTGCCAGCATAGGTTATGATATGATATGATATGATATGATATGTGCCTAATAGGCTTATGAGAGTGGATCCACATCTTTATGTATGGTGTCCTTGCCTTAGCGGGGCATAGGATAGCTTTGCCAACTAGGGTTATATAGTTGGGTATGGTGACTTATTCCTTAGCAAGGTTCGAAGTCAGCTTTGCTAACTAGGGTTATATAGTTATATTCCATGTAGCTCACATGGTCTCATGTTGGTTATAAGAAACTCCTGTATATATGTTTTTTTAAGTTTTCTAAGTTTCACGAACTCTCTTATGAACTATCATTTAAAGTTGGGTTTTGTATCATGATTCAGCTTTTCAGTATGATATCATCTCATGATACTCTATATGTATGAATTATGTGTAAGTACGTTTTAAAGCATGTTTTAGCATACTTATGCATTGCTCATATACTTAGTACATTCCATAGTACTAACACATATTGCGCTGCATCTTTTGATGATGCAGACTCAGGTGTCCCTTCACAGATATGTGGCTAGGATTCTCGGTCACTCTCAGTCAGCTTTGGTGAGTCCTCATGGTTCGAGGACTAGACTTTACTCTAGCTCTTATTTTCCTTTTTCTTTTCAGATTGTCGAGTTAGTTGGGGTAGTGCCCCATCAACTCATTATGCTAGTTTTAGAGGCTTTTCAGACATAGATGTTATCGGATGATCTTTGGGTTGTATCCCCTATTTAGTACCCTATCTATGATTATACTTCCTGTTTTGGATTCCTTATGATGTTTCCGCTATGTTTTTCCTTATGTTGCTTGAAAATGATACGACCAAGGGTTAGCTTGGGATCCTCGCAGTCCCGAGTCCCATATTATGTCAAGGGGTAACCTCGGGGCATGACAATAGGCTTGGGCCATACTTTGATCATTCATCTCGAACAAAATCAAAGCTCCCCCAGATAGCACTTTTTGGATGATGTACAATCCTTGCCAATTTGTCGCAAACTTTCCTTTGTCTCGTGGGAGAGAAGGATTAAATGTCCATTCTATGGATTGAATTCTGGATTGACTAATAAATTTTGGGGGATGATGTTTGTGCTCATTCTCATCCTATTATTGTAGGACCAGTCAAAGATGTCGATGTATGGCCTAAGTAGACTGATAAATTCTTTCTTTTGCGCTTTTAACAAATGAATACTGACGTTGATTTCTTCAACTTGATCGTTGCCTCTCAGATTTACCACCTCAAACTCTTTTAGGTAGGGCCTTTCCTGGTCTTTAAAGTTCTTAGACTTCTCGGTTGTTCATTCCAGGACCATGATTTCTTCAACATACCCTTCGAAATCATCATTGTCTAGCTTGGTTTATTCGTTAAGCTCTTGACATGACATGACAGTGGCAGATTTTAACTTATTATTACTAAAACCAAAACAACATGGTTTAGATAATAATAAGTAAACATAAATAATTTTGAACGACGAATGTTTTCAAAATAAGGAGGCTTTAATTAAAATTTGAAAATATTTACAAACTATGGCTACAACCCACATGAATGTAGGTTCATGCCTTTTGGAAACCAGTAAACAGTACGAGAATATTAAAACTTAAAGGGCGGGTCACGGAGCCTCATCCGGACCATCACCAATTTTTCATAAAACAAAGTTTTTGTCTACCCAGCCGAGCGTGAGTCACGAGGGGAGTTGCATCCCAATTCTGCAGCTTTTCGCTGGGCTTGGCATCCCTAATCACAGATGCTTCAGATATTTCATCTGTTGTAGCATCACTATTCCTCAAACAGCCTTCCGATCCTATCCTCTAATCCGTCGCTTGGAGGACTAATACGCACCGGGAATGACTAATATAAGTGAGGCAGTGGCTTAGGCAGTCCCAGTTGCTTCTTCCCTTCGACGCTTGCTTTGTCCTTTGGGGCCACATGCCCTAGTCCATGCCTGGTCAACTGTCCAGGGATGCTCAAAGGCTCAATCATGCCGTCGAAAATCTTTCCCAACCTGAAGCTTAGTTCATATCCGCTCCTCAGCATCGTAGCCGCAAGCATTTTATAGATGGGTGGCATGGGAATTTGAGGAGCAAGATCCTTTCCGGTGGCATTGATGATCTCTATGGTGTAGAAATCGCTTCCCCTTGGGACCTCTTCAATCACAGGGACACAACCATTAGGGTGGCTCAGGTGCCTTATTTCACTGTGAATCACTACCTCATGCTCCTCCCAAATGAACTTTACCATTTGACGCAAAGTTAACGGCATGGCTCCAGCTCTGTGGATCCATGGTCTTCCCAGAAGTAAGTTATAATAGGTGGTGATATCCATGACTTGAAAGTCTATACGGAACTTGGCGAGTCCTATTTGGATGTACAGACTAACTTCTCCGATAGTGTCCCTTTGACCTCCGTTAAAAGCTCTCACGTTGACTCTGCTCTGACGAATATTTCCCAGATTTTACTCCAACTGGGTGAGTGTGGACAATGGACAGATGTTCAGTCCCGATCCGTCATCAATCAATACTCTATTCACAATTTTCTCTTGAATATTGATATGCAAGGCTTTTTGTGCATTAACCCTTCAAAGGGTAGTCCAGCAATACTCAAAGTAGCTATAGCTTTTTCCGGCATTTCCTGCTTTTTAAGGCTAACCGGCACTATTGAATTGCTCACAACCCATTCCTCATCGACCTCTATCATATTAACAGTGGCTCCTCTGTGATTCGGGAGCGGATTGTTATTAACATTGGCTGGTGGTGTTTGTAGTGTGATCATTCTTTCATCAATCAAATTCTGAATTTTATGCCTCAGGTTAATGTAATCTTTGGTATCATGTCCGACTTCTCCGGAATGATAAGCACAATGTCGGTCAGCCCTGAAAAAATGAGAGTCAGGATTGCCTGGTTTAGGTTGTATGGGCTGAATAAATCCAGCAGCTCTCGTACAACTGAGTTCTGGTTTCAGCCATCTGGGTAAAAGTTCGAGGAACTTTCTTTTCTAGATTAGGGCAAGGGAGATTGACATTAGCGGGAGGCAGAACTTGGCGATTGTTTTGGTTTTCGAGAGCCTTTTGATACACTTGAAAGTTTTGAGGAGTAGCTTGGTAAGTGGGTTGCACATTTGGTTATGGAGCTTGGTAAATGGGTTGCATATTTGGTTGTGGAGCTTGGTAAATAGGCTGAGTATAAAAAATCGGTTGAGGGTTTTGTGGAGCTAGGGGAGGGTTGTTGGGACAAGTGACTTCTTGTTGTTGGCTCCGAAGGGTTTCTTTGGTTTCATGCTAGGACTGGAAGATACCGAAGACACCTCTTCCTTCTTCTTCCTGGGAAGTCCTGCCGATCCTGAGGAGGCTGGGGCCTTGGAAATCTTGCCACTACGAAGACCTTCTACTACAATTTCACCGATCTTGACTAGGTCGGCATACTTGGCTTTAATCGCTGATATCATTTTGTCATAAAATTCCAATTCTTGAGAGCGCATAAACACCGCGCTTATCTCTTCTTCTGTCATAGGAGGACGAACTCTCGCCGCCTCCTTCCTCCATCGATAGGCGTAGTCTCTGAAGTCTTCATTTGATTTTTGTCTGATGCGTCCTAGAGAATATCGATCTGGGATGACTTTCACATTGTATGAAAATCTTTGAGCAAAGTCTTTGTCGAGGTCACTCCACTTAGACCATTTCTTCAGTTCCTGAGAGGTGAACCATTCTAAAGCCTCTCCGCTCAGACTTCGATTGAAAAGCCTCATTAATAGAGGGTCATTCTTCCGGGCACCGACCATTTGATCGCAATAGCTTCTTAAATGGGCTTCAGGATTTCCAACACCATTGAAGGTCTCGAACTTGGTAATCTTGAATCCTTCTGGCAGGTCCATTTCTGAATGGATATAGAGATTATTATAGTCATAGCCTTTCTCGTAAGGCGAACCTTGGAACTCTCTAATTCTACCTATCTCCTCCTTTATTTGTGTCATGTCATGGTCGTGTTTCTAGTCTGTAGCCCTCAACTCTTTCTCTTTCTCCTCGTAGTGGTCAAGCTCGGGGCTTTCTGGGAGAGCGGTGTATGGTTCTACCATAGTGTGGAAAGTGGTTGGTGGCATATTTTGGACGGGTGGGGGTTGGACGTGTGGGATGGCATTTGGATATGTGGGGGTATAGTTGTGCGGGTTAGTGATATTGGGACGGTTATTCTGGGAGTTGTAAGTATTTGGTGGCGTATTTTGATAGTTTGGAGGGAGGTTTTGTGGAAGGTAGGCACTTGGGTTGTTGCTCTGGTTAGTGTGCTGGACAGGAGGAGTGTGGATTTGATATGAGGATCTGATATGAGAAGGGTTATTAGAGAGAGGTTCGTTGGAAGGTCTAGGCGCGGAGGCAGGAGAGATATTTCTTGGTTGATTTTCAGCCAATAGAGAGTTGAGTGGAGGAATTTGGAAAGGGGGCTGAGAATTTCCCCGAGCAGGAGTGTTGGCAGCGATAGCCAAGCTAGCCATATCTTTTGGCTTTCTGTACTTCTTCTTGCATCTTTTCCAATTTTCTTGCAAGCTCTGCAATATTCAGCGATAACATTGTCTCTCACAGCCAAAGCGTTCTCTTCTTCACTATCAGTCATTTTCCCTTTAGAAAAGCGAAGGTTAGAGGATGAATTCAGGTGTGCCTTTGAGCGGGTGAAGTAAGGATGTTCGGCCAATTTTGTCAACACAGATCAATTTCTATTACCTATTGAAGCAAAAACAACTCAAAGGCTGATATGTTAGATCCCTTCAGTGATAAGTAATACAAGATATCTGACTGAAAATAAACACATAAGAATTGTATTAAACACATAAAGTTGCTTTCATCAAGGCGAATTGATCCACGGGTAGTTTTGACTCAAAGTATCGACGGACAGGGTTTTGCCCATAGATTTTGGATAAGTAGATTTTATTAGGAAGGTTGACTTGTTAATCTTATAGCATCTTTGTCTTGTCGTACCTTCTGAGTTTTCTGTCATCCTTGTAAAAGTGGGGAAATGAAAAAAATTTAAAGAAAAGGGTCTGGCCTTGAAAAGATGTAGTTCGGATAGGGCAAGTTTATTTTTCGAACAAGACTTAAAAGGGTTTTAAGAAGTCTTTGGATTTTTCTGGGGAAATTTGAAGAACTCCAAGATCGATTTTGGTCGGACTTTACACGGTGGGCTTTGATCCTGCCTATGGGCTCTAAAATGTTCAAATAGGAGTGGATCAATTCACCTTTGATTTGAGCAACACATGTAAGACAGTTATATTACAGAACAGTTCATAGCGCGTCCTATACGGATATGTGACCTTTTTATGCCAAAGGTAGGCCTAACAAATTGAAGGATGTGTGCCATTTGTAAGTGTTCCATTACCCCAAAAGATATATTATATACAAATTGATAAATCAAATGGGAATACAAAATAAGGGAAAGGGATGTACATTGAATATCAGTCTCACGCAAGGGTACAATCCTAGACTAGGCCTTCGTGGATTCTTCATTCTCGAACTTCTTGAAATTTCTGAATGCCTTTCGAATGGAGATCTTCTTTAGATTGCAATGAGAGAAACTACCTAAATATTCTCCACCCCGAGGGACAATGGTTCGTACAATCAAACATAATATCCTTCAATTAAACATATAAGGGATGACCGTCTGTAATTGACACGTGGTCAATAGACGCAAGGTGGTCTTTCTAATGGGCCCAATACCCCTTAGGTATTGGATCGTCCTAGGCCAATGCCTAAAAATAGGATTTTGGTTTAGCTCTACGCTAGGAGTCTAGAGTGGGTTTGTTTTGAAATATACTGGGTCCCAAGTGGACAACTTGGGTTGAAAATATGATAGTCATTGGACGCATGATGTACCCGTAAACTATCGTATTTTTGAGAAAGTATTATTTATAGCGAGAGGCCACGGGATCGTGAAACTCCCTAAAATATAAATAAAATCACATGCCATGTGGCGGAATATGCTATGAGATGCAATGACTATATATTTGCAATAAATAAACACATAAGCAAACATCAATCAAAATTTACTAACTATTACAATATTTCCCGTTACCATAAACCTCTACTTTGAAGTGAAGCGACTTCGTTCATTCCCGAGTCGATAATTGCCAGAGGATGGAACCCAGTAATGGCACATCAGCTTACCGATTCCTTAATAAGCATTCATTCCTGGAACAACGGTAAACGTAAGGCCTTGTTGACGTTACGAAAGTAGACTAGGCTTGCTGCGGAAGAGAAAGTGGAACTCACTACTCGACCCATATTGGAATCAGGGTTCGAATAGTTAGTCACATAAAGTTAGTCAAAAACAGTTCAAATTTTTGGTTAGAACCTAAATAAATCCCCAGTAGAGTCGTCATTTCTGTTTTATCCCTTTTCAGAAGTTTTTTATTTATTATTATTATAAAAGAGATGGTAAAAAAATAGTTTTACAATTTAGAAATTATTTCAGAACTTAAGACAAATTTCAAAATAATTCTAAAACAAAACAGAGTCGCCACTTAATTTTTTTTATAAAATTAAGAAAAAACTTTAAAATAATTTCAAAGACTTAAAAACAAAAATAAATCTTTAAAGTTAGAGAACATGGGTAAGGGTTCAAGTAACGTCTTAAGAAGGGTTTTAAGGCACTTAAGAACGTCCGTTTAAAAAATGGTTGACCAAAACAATTTTGACTAACTTGAAAATGACTAACTTTGAAAGAGTTGAAATTTACATAAAAACTTTTGATTTTTTAAAGATTCAAAATCTTGTCAATTCATTTGAACAATTATTAATTTAAAGGAAAAGAGTTGCGTGTTCGATTAAAGAGAAATTCGTTTAAATAAGACGATTTTAGGATAAAACATCTTGTTGTGAATAAATTGAAGTCTAAATAAGACTAATGATCACATGAAGGGGGTAAGAGAACATCTTTATTTGAAAAGGTCCATTTTAGCAAATATTAACACAAAAATCCAACTTTTACTCATTTTAACCCAACTAAATTAAGTGACAAAATTTGAACAAAACAAATTTACAAGAAAATGAAACCAAGATAAAATTAAAAATGGTACATCTTTAAGGGATCTATTTAGGTTAATCAAAAGAGTTAATTACAATTAATTATAAATAATTCAAACTAAATAAATAAATAAGAAGAGGGTAGAGGAATTGGGCTTTCAGGCCCATTATCCAATCTGTCCAATCTTGGACTTAACATTTAATGGACTTGGTCCATTTTTCAACTTGTATATCAGTTGTATACATTTTTGTATATCAGCTGTGTACTTCACATTTTCAGCTCCCAAAACCTGTATATCGGCTTCCATTTATCCATTTTTTCTTCTTGACTCCTATATACCGGTTACAAGACTCATATGCTGCTACATATCACTAGTATACTGATGTATATTAGTGTATACTAGTGACTCTAGAAGGGAAGATGCATGGCAAGAGTCCAAAGAATCAAATGGAAGGTTCATGCACAGTGAAAAAGAAAAGTGAAGGATTAATTATCAATTCAAGGCAAAATCCAAGCCATAAGCAGTAAATCATAAGAAAAACTCGTACAAAATACAACAATTTATATATTCGAAGATAGCCAATTCGTAGACTCATAGTGAGAAACAATAACATGTTGCCAACGAGTTGGTCTTTCAAGAGAACATATTGGGAATTCTACTAATTACAAATGGACATAGCAGTTCATTTAAAGCAATTTTAGTCTCAAGACAAGTTTTCACTAAGTAAGATGCATGGATTTCTCAGAAGACTCAATATTTAGCTACTGGAAAAGACTTCTACTCAAAAAATCAATTCATACATTTAGATTCAATCAAAAGGGTTCAGGAAAGAAGAACACAACCCATATTTAAGAAAAAAAGAAGTTTGTTATTTGATCAAACAAAAGGAAACCCCAGCTAAAGAGATAATATTGTTGATCCTTAACCAAATATGAATGTCTCAGTTTCACAACAAATGACAAATAAAAGAAGAAAAGAGGGGATGACTTGTTTGTCAAAAAGGATTGATCTTTTAGTTCCTCTTAACAACAACACCAAATAATCAAGAAGACGAACTCAAGATAAGGGAAACATGAACCTGTATACTTGTTTTAACTAGATGATTACTCAACTGATCACTGCTTCCTTAAAAGTAGCAAAAGATAAACATGAGAAGAAATCATAGAGGATTTAGAGAAGCAGAAGAACATGATCTTTGTTTAGACATCTAAATCATTCTACTGGCTGGGTTTTAGCAGATCAATCTAACCTTAGTCTCGCCCAAGAGAATCTTGATCATTGAGACGTGGTTCAAGAAGGTTTGTAACCTTCACACTTTGTTTTAGAGGTAAACATCACATTAACTAGCTTAAGTGAAAGATCTTTATAGCCAAACAGAAGTGAACTTGAATCCGAATTAGGAATTGGAAGCCATTTTTAATACCTCTGCCTTTAACAACAAGACTTCAATACTCCTACTGCTCATCAAATAGATTTTACATTGATTTATTAATCAAGCAAATTAATCGAGATAACACCTACTAATCTCTAATTTGAGCAGACACGGGGACAATGAATTGAGCTTAAATAGCAGACCCTAAATTGTAAATGGAAAAAGCTTATTAGCAATATCACATATACCACAAAATCATAACCCTAGCTGTATCTTGAAGGTTATTTTTGAGAATAACTAACAAGTTATCTCGAAGAACCTAGGTCCTCAGAGCTTCACATGGTATGATGATCCATAGAAGTCTTCAAACATGGTCTAAAACAGTGATGTCCATCCTTGGGGACGACTGTTTCGATCATCCATTTTACAGAAAAGAGAAAACTATCAAACAAACCATAACACAACAACAGACCATCCAAAAGCCTCATAGTTATGAATTGATCATCGAACTAACACTTTACTACCAAAAACGTGCCTAAAGAATGCACTAAATATTCTGTTATACAATGCAAGCAATGAATACATTAAGTACTCAAACAAGCAGAGAGGAAATAGAGGAGCTTTAGGTCTATAGGAGCTCTTGGGAGAAGCCAAACCAGTGGGTTCGAAGCTTCTCCCGAGCTCGACTATTCCCTAAAAGACTCAACCCATCTTCCTTGATCAAGCAAACCAACAACAACACTCAATCAACCGTTAGACAATTTTTAATACAACAGAATCAGAATAGTCAACCAGCTACAACATTAGTTCATATTATCCACACATCAGTCGACTAGCTCACAGACTAAGAAGAGAAAATGAGAGTGAAGGGAGAAGAGTTTACCTTTTTATGGGCAGCAACTGAGATGAGACGAGTTGAGTTTTTTCAATGACTTTTCGACGTATTAAGAGTCCCACTGGTTCCTCGACAGTGATGAGAAAAGACCACAAAAACTTCAAAAAAAAATCAATGAAACAGTGATTTTGCTTTTCTTTTGATTCGACTTGAATTTTTAGATTTCCCCAAAAATCAGAGAAAACGACTCTCCAAGATTTTTGCTATCCGAAAACTCACTCCCAATCAATGAGAAAGGGGGGTTTATATAGGGGAATTTTTGGGTTCCAACGGGGGAAAATTGAGGGGAAAATCCAATAGAATTTGAGGGATTTGAATTTCAAAACCAAAAATCCTCCTGATGAGGCCACGTTTTTACCTGGAGGGTACGATTCGATCATGCATCAGTGATTTTGAAGATCATCCACCATGATTTCAGGGGTTGGAGACGCTTGAGAGGCCACCTGTCCTCTTCTGGGTTCTTCTAGAAGGTGACCAGCTCACCAATTCGTACGACAAACGAAGGTGAGGGGGAAACAGACGGAGGGTTGACGATTTGAGGAAATTTGGCATCGTTTGGAGGTGATTTGCAGGTCGTTTGGTAGCTGCGTTTGACGGAGTGTACTGGGTTTGTTCTTCTTGTTCTCGTCTGTTGAATATGAAGAGAGAGAAAGGGATAAAGGGGTCATTTGGTTTTGTGTAAAATGGAAAAGAGAAAGGGGAATAGAAGAGTATATGTGGTTTTGGGCCGGGTATAGGGTGTGATTGGAGTGGGCTGAGGCGATTTGGGCCAAGTGAAGTGTGTTGGGGTTTGGCTGATAGGGAAATGGATAGTGGGTTAAGAATTTGGCCACTTTGCTTTACAAATATGGCCAAATCTGGTCGAATTGATAACAAAATAGTTTATATTTTAGCCCAACCGTTAAGATTGTGGCAAAAATAGACCCAATTGAATTGATTCAAAGAAATTAGGTCGTAATTGGAATAGGGACAAACTAAATACGATTAATTTAACCGAGCTTTTATTATTTTAAAACAACCATACAATTAATTTGCTATTATATTTAGTCATGTGTTTATAAAAATACTAAATTTTCACAATTTAATTCCCGTTTGAATTATTTCGATCAAAATTGACAGTTTTAAACATTTTGAAATAATTTTTGGAAAAATTCTTTGAATATCTACTAAAATTCCTATAATAGTATACATCTATATATATCATGCATATACATAGACGTATATTTATTCATGAAGATTATAGAGTATTCTCCGGAATTAATTTTGAAAAATTCTTTTAATTACAAAATTAATTATTTAAAGTTATTTAAAAATCTAAAAGCTCGATAATTAATCGAATAGTGGAGGATAAAAATTGGGTGTCAACATGTGTAATGTGTGTTTTGAATTTCACTAGTCTTATTGAATAACTGGTGATCTATTTAATGTTTATATCTATCAGATTTATCATGTCTTTGTTCAATTCACTTACTTCAATTTTGAGTTAAAACAAGTTAAAAGGTCTGTACTATATTTACTGGGAAAAAAATCTTAATATTATTCTAACTGCTGAAAGGTACAAATACGTACTGATTGATGAGTTCCCCAAAAAATTTATGAAAGGTGCTATTGATGATCAAGTTAAGACCTAAAAAAAGGGTCAACGCTAATCAAATGACGTGATATTACGTTCTTGCCTCTATGGCGAATGTTTCACAACATCATCATCAGTTTATGAGGTCTGCTTATAACATACTTGAAAATCTCAAAGAGATGTATGGAGAGAAAAGTCATGCGGCTAAGCAGTCATAAAAACTCTTTTGAATACTAAAATGGCCGAAAGATCATCAGTTAGGGACTATATTCTAAAGATGATGAATCTTCTAAATTAACCAGAGGTCTTTGGAGCTGTGATTGATAAGGAATCTCAAGTTAAGATGGTCCTGCAAATTTTGCCTGAAAGTTTTCAACAATTTTACTTAAACTATAATATGAACAAAATGAATTTGTCTTTAGCAAAATCGTTGAATGAGCTGCAAATGACAGAATCTATTATCAACAAATAAGCTTTGGCGGTGGCACTGAATGTTAAAAAAACTTCATTTTCTAAGTCGAAAGGCAGTAAAAAAAGAAAAAAACTCACAAAATTTTAACAACCGGAGATGTGAATGTTGGCGTGACAAAGTCTAAGGAAAAGTGCTATCACTGTAAGCATTTTGGGCATCACAAAAAATAATGTCTCGGCTATCTGACAAAGTTGAATAAGTAAGATAATTCAAATTTAAATGTCATTCAAACTTATTTAGCAGTTATTTTTACAATGTTATGAGTTATAGATTCAGGAGCCACTAATCATACATACACTACTTTGTAGGGATTTGAGAAAATACGACGGCTAAGTGAGAATAAAAATTTATGTTTTTTAAGCATATAAAAAACTAACACCAACTTTAGCATTAGGAGATACTAGTATTTCATTTAGTAGTGATATAGTTTTAGTTTTAAGAGACGTTCTCTATGTACCTTCCATTAGAAGGAATTTGATTTTAATTTCGAAAATAGTGAATGCGAGTTAATGCTTATTTTAGTAATAACTCTATTGTTATCAGGCATAATAAATATTTTATCTATACTGCTACTAGAGTACATATCTTTTTGCACTTGACAAATATCCTAATGTGCTACAACCAAAAAAAAAAAACATTAATCTATCACATAAAAAAAATGTATTTCAAAATTGAGTGAAACATATTTATGGCATTTACGCCTAGGTCATATAAATCTAAAGAGAATTTTGAGGTGATGAAACTTTGAGTTCATTGAAAGTGAAGACATTACAAACATGTGAATTGTGTTTAAAGGAAAAAATAATTAAGAGACATTTTTCTTCACAAGAAAATAGAGCTAGTGATAAGTTGGAGTTAATTCATCTGATTTATGTGGTCCTACGAATATACAAGCAAGAGGTGGTTTTGAGTATTTTATGACTTGCATATATGAGTATTTTATAATTTTCATATATAACTACTTGAAATTTGAATTAACATATTCGTTGCACTGTAAATTTGAATATTTTGACAAATTTAAAAAATTTAAGATAGAACTTAAAAAATGACATGATAAGCATATTAAATTGGTGCGATCTGATCTTGATGGTAAATACCTTTCTACATAATTCATTAAGTACCTATCAGATTGTGAAATTACATCTCAATTATCTGCTCCAAAAATATCACAATAAAATGGTGCGGCAAAAAAAAGAAAATGACTCTTATGAAAATAGTTGGATCAATGTTAAGTTATTCGAATTTGACTTCTTTCCTTTGGGGGTATGCATTAGAAACAACAAATTATATTATGAAATTGATTCCTTCCTATCACGACCTAACCCGCTGTGAGTGACACCAACACTAAACTCTCAGTGGAAGAACCAATAAATAAAGCCAACAGTTAACCAAACTAAGCAGCTAAAATTAATTTGATAGATAAATCAAGATTCACATCTTAACTTAACAAAATAGTAAAACCTGCAGAAAATAATCCTCTAAAATTTAAAAGGCGTGCACCAAAACTCTAAAACATGTATATCAGATGGAGATGCAACCCCAAAATAAATGGAAAAAGGACAAATATTCCCTCAAACTTTCAAAAATGATATGCATATACCCTCCGTTATACTTTAGGAATGTATATACCCTTACCGTCATACTTTTGGACTATATATACCCTTGAGTCAAATGGAAGAACACATGGCATGATCTCAAATATTTACCCTATTTTATTTTATTTTATTTTTTATCCAAAATTAAAAAGTACACCCAACACTCATTACCCTACCCGCTTAAAACCCGACCCAGATAAAAAAAAACCATTCCTAACCCTTCATTGCCCGACTGTATCCATTACACCATAGCCATGGACATGGATCTCAAGAATAAGGTAAAAATCAATCTTGAAAATTTTGTTAAATAACAAAATTGCTATCATAATTTGGATCGTGATAATTGGAAGCTTAATTACCTTCTTTATGGTCCTTCCGACATCGAAAAATCTAGCTTCATAGGTTCCATGGCGAACTTCTTGAACTACAATGTGTACAACATTGATTTATCAAGAGTTTCTGAGATTCAGATCTCAAACTCCTTTTGCTACAAACAATAAACAGATCGTTAATCATCATTCGAAGATCTCAATCGATTGGTGAACGAGAAATTAACGATGATAACGTTATCGGGGTTGCTTAATTTCATGGACGGTATTGTAAATTCTTATTGTGGTGATAAGAAAATAATGATTTTTACTATGAACAAATAAAAGCAAATGGATCCAGCAATGTTAAGGCCAAGGAGAATCGATGAATACATACACTTTCCTTTATGTGATTTCAATTTGTTTAAGTGTTAAGAGAATAGTTATATAGGCTTAAAGAGCACAAGTTGTTTCCACAAGTGGAGGAGATTTTTTATAGCGGCGCAACCATGAGCCCGGCAGCGATCGAAGAGTTGATGATTGTAAATCAGAGCTCCCCAAGTAGGGCTTTGAATTCCATTATCGCGGCATTACAATTAAACAAAATGCGGAGAAAGATCGCAGGGAAGGGAAAACGGTTGAGTGATAGCGCATCATCGCCGATACCACTGCCACCGTTTGTCAATGTCGCTTGCAGAGGGATATTTTTTTTAAAATCTGAGTCGGGTTTTAAGCAGGTAGGGTAATGGATAGTTGGGTGGGTTTTTAAATTTTGGGTAAAAAATAAAATAAAATAAAGTAAATATTTGAGATCATGACACATGTTCCTTCATTTAACTCAAGGGTATATGTATCCCAACAGTATGACGGTAAGGGTGTATACATCCTTAAAGTATAATGAAGGGCATATGATTACCATTTTTAAAAATTTGGCGTATATTTTTCCTTTTTCTGTAAAATAAATTAAGTCCAAGTCTGAATGATAGACTAGAACAAGTAGATCAATCCATGGTAGCCCGGAAGATGCAGCTCACCCTTAGATTCAGAAGACATCCGTATCACAATTGTGTTCGCACACTAACCGCTAAAATATGTCCTGTACTCAACAAAGAAAGAGCAAGTGTACTGGTAGGATCATTGGTCAGCTCTAAAATATGAAATATGAACACACAATTATAACTTAGTAAAACAGAACAAACATGTATAACCCAAGTCAGTGAATATAAGCAAGACTCTCAATCATCAACCTGACTTAACATCCACATGAAACATGTCCAAAACCGCAAACAACAACCCATATATGAATTCAACACCCCCTTTCAAGTAACCCGGACCACCCAGGATCCCTAGGACATCATTTATGGTGTTTAACATGCAATCCCGGTCTACACAAGAACCACCCCCGCATTTAAACACACAAATTCGACCACTCATGGACCAACATGTAATAAATACATTACAATGAATAAGTCTGGTTCACTCATGGAATTATCACACAAAAGAACAACCAAATATGTACCAGGTGTGGTACCCGTGCCAATCATAATAGAATATGTATCAGGCGTGATACCCGAGCCAACAGATAGATATTCGTACCAGGCGTGGTATCCAAGCCAAGTAATAAACTATACCAGGCGTGGTATACGAGCCAACTGAAGAATCACATATATCAACACAATCATGACCACAATGAATACAATCCACACTTGTAAAGCCAACAAGCATTTAAGACATGTTCATTGCATAAGATTGACAACGAGATATCATTTAGCATTCATTCCCTTATTACCTAAACACGTATTGTACAAGTAATACTAATGATATGGCTAACATGCACACATAATGTAACTTAAGTCATAAGTTAACCATCACCTACCTCAACTCAAGCCTGAATGCTCTACTAGACCGAAACTTTTCTGTTTCTTGAAACTCTAGCTTGATCGTGGTCTAAAAACAATAACACAAATACAAAATCAATCCAAATGGCCTAAATATTTCCAGATTACATCTTAATCCCAAACCCCAGGCTAATTTCATAATCATTCCACCCATCCCAGGGTCCTTTAACCTTAAATTAACCTATTTACTACCAATTTCATAGTTATGCCGGTGAATTACGGTAAGGAATCTTTAAACAACAACCTACATCAAGAAACCCAGGTTTTTCATCCCAACATTCCTCTTTTCACCAGAACATCCATCCTAGGTTAAGTTAAACTGTAACACCCCAAAAATCCTAAGCTAATATCTAAACCTTTTCCATGAGTGTAATGATTGTTTCCCTAGTGTGGTGAGTGCTTTGGATGCGAATCATGTTCATAAGAAACTCCTATCATCAAATTAAGTTGCAAGCACCTCACCCAAGTAAGATTTCATGTAAGACTAAACTAAGGTCAACTTTAATCGATCATTCCTCCTAAAATATAAAGATTTAGGTGGTCTAGTACCCACCAAATTAAAGATTATTTAGTCTTCTTTCCAACTCCACTGACCGCGCATTAATCTGAGTCTGGAGTAAAAAGTTATGGGCAATTTACTGTAGTACTGTCAGTGACTACGGACAGGGATGACGAACCGTGGTTCTGAACCACGGTCCTTACTGTGACTCGTGATTTCTGACCTGAACCTTAAAATTTTCATCTTTAAAACCACTGGTTGGTTCACGACCCATAGACCAAAACCACGGTCAGTAGAGTGACCCGTGGTTTGTCAAAATTCAGCTTTTCTACCCAGTTTCCACGAATGACTTGACGGGTCATCATTTTGAACGACGGTCCATCCTGTAACCCATAGAATCACCTTCAGAGAGAAACCAAGTCCTCTAAATTCCATGAGTGGGTTGATGACTCGTCAACCTATTCCAACCCGTTCTTCCACTCTAATCCCCGAGGATCAGAGGATTCTCATATCCTAAAGTCAGAACCACGAGTCAACAGGATGATCCATCATCCTGAACCATGGACCGTAGAGTGACTCATGGTGTTGAGTTCTAGTAGACTCCTAGAAGTGGAATTTGAAAACACGTATCAGTTGACGGCTTATCCTTTAGGTTGATGGACCGTGAACTGACTCGTGATCTCTGAAGCTGGCTTTTTTCAGCTTTTTCCAAGTTTAAGTTCATGGATATTTTAATAATTTACCACTCTTTTAACTCCTATACTAAGTTATTTTAAACCTATTTAGGAGGGTTTTTATTCCCACTTGGCCTAAGTTATCTCCCATTCTTTCAATCAACTTCCAAAAGAAGAAAAGGTATTCTATCTTCTCAAGCTTCAAGATAGGGTTTCAAGCTCCAAGTTCAAGCCTCCTATTCTTTTCAATTTCAAGTGGGTTAGCTTCAATCAAGGTATGTGGGTATTCAATAATGAGTTTCTTTCACCCTTGTGCCCAAAACCCCAAATCTTTATTTTGATTTCATGAACTTTCAAATTAGGGTTCTTACCCAATTCTTATGGGTTTTGCTATAAATTGTCTTCTCATGATTTTATTATGAAAGTACTACTAAATTGCATGAGTTTTTACATATGAAGAATTGAAGCCTAATTATGGTAAATCCTACATGCATGATTTGATTTAAGAAAAATTGGAAAATTGATAACATGGATTCTCTTGAATTTTTCAAGCAAGTGCATGCCTAGTTCCTATGTTCTATGAAAATCTATGTTATTATGAAATTGAACTAGTGTCATGCAAATTTCTAAGTTATGAAAGATTATGCAAGACAAGACACCCGATGTACCATCAATGCTCATGAATCACTTTCTAAAACCAAGGTTCGTGAGTAGTATGAAGATCCAGGGTATGAACAAGTTTTGACATCTAGATATGTCATATGTATGTGAGCCTCATGCTATATATGTATATGTTTTGAGAGTAGTATTTAGCACCGAGTTGGACGGGTGAGATTGGCCTTAGTCCCAAAACTACGTGCCACCGTAGGTGCCTTTTGTGGCTTATGGAAGGATCCTGATAGCTATGGTTCTAACTTTGGCAGGTTAGGATAACTCTTTTCAGTGTGGGTGCATGACACTGCACTCCATGTAGATCAGCATGGTCTAATGTTGGTTAAGAGAAACTCTCGCATGTTTATTTTCAAGCTAATAAGTTATATGATACTCTACTTTGAGTCCTGACTTTATTTCAGGTTTTATGCCTTATATCTTGATATTTTCTTATGCTATCTCTCTACATACACGAACTCATTTCAAGCATGTTTTAAGTATGTTTTTATCATAATTATGCATATCTCACATACTCAATACATTCCATAATACTGACCGCATACTCCTTTGTGCTGCATCCTATTATGATGTAGATTCTGAAGCCCGCTCCCCAGTCCGTGGCTAGTAGATCAGCAGCACATCCAGTCATCTTGGTGAGTCTTCCTACTTTGAGGACTTGGAGTTTAGTTTCATTTCAGTATTTAGATTGTGTATTCTGTATTTCAGTATTTAGAGTTAGCTGGGGGCTTATCCCAGCAACTCGCCAGTAGTAGAGACTTTCAGACATAGAGTCAGACATTCAGCTGTATTCAGATTTTCATCCTTAGACTTTTACTTATATAAACAAGTTCAGTTGTTCATTACTTCAGTTAAGCTTCTGTTATTATGTTTTGTTCAGTTTTTAAGTCATGCTAATGCCAAAGGGTTATCTTGAGATCACTTGTGATCTTGGGTCCCGTGTTAAGTCTAGGGGGTAGGCTCGGGGAGTGACAAACTTGGTATCAGAGCATCAGGTTCAAGAGTCCTAGGGTGTCTAAAATCCACATCAAGTATAGTCTCTTTCATGGGTGTGAAGCGCGCCACACTTATGAGAGAGAGGCTACGAGGTCTTTTAGGAAAAACTTCACTTCTTCATGTTCACTATTGTGCGATAGAGTTCGACTCTACTTACCCTTCTAATCCATTCCTTATGCATTTCAGATAATGTCTCCGCGAAGAAACCCCACGAGGAATGCTAATCCAACCACTCTAGGTCATGAGGTTATGAATGCAGAATTTCGTGAAGCCATCTGTATGTTAGCTCAAGCCATGACAGCTCAGTTGAATGAGAAAGAGAAACTAAAGAAGAGGAAGAGGAAGAACAAGAAGAGCAGAGCATGGAACCAATCATCTTCTCAGCAGAGGTCATCCGGACCAACCCCATCCCCATTTAGCACACCTGCCCTCGATTATCAGTCTTGTCACTATAGGGCTCTGAAGACCTTGAGGTACCCTCTTTGTAGTAGATGCGGTAAGTTTTATCTTTGTGAGTGCCTTGCTGGCAAAGGGAGGTGTTTTGGGTATGGTCAGTTAGGACATAGGGCCAGGGATTGCCCTTCATCTAAGCGGAGCAACGGTGGTGTTCAGCTCCAAAACCAATTCCTTTCATTGCCTAGACAGCCGGGTCAGAGTATTCCTCCAGAAGTTGAATCAGGTAAGTCACTAGATTTTCTTCCTTTATGCCTCCATAGTCCCCCGACCCCTATTCTTATTTGGTTGTGAGTTGTATTAACCTAGAACTAAGTGGGGATAGGAGGGTTGAGGCCTAGACTTTTAGGTGAAGGAGGGTCTTAGACTATAGAAGGAAGTGGGTATTTGTGCTGGATTCTGGAGTAGTGTATGTTCTGTTAGGGTAAAATGATCATAGTTCCTTTGAGAGGTTGGTGAGAGGTCCATAGACTTAGGAGGGTAGCATGAAACTAAGGGGGAGATGGTGGGATATAGAATCGGTCAGATTTTAGAGGCTCAGGTAGCGATGCTTGTGGGTGTTAGAACAAAGTCAAGAGGGGAGGCAGAAGCTTATTTCCATCCTAGCGTCCTAAGTGTACTTCTGCCATTATGATACTTTTTGCATGCCTTGTATGTTAGTGCCATGGTCCTATTTCAGATTCACGCTCATGTTAAGATTCTAGAATGACAAGTGATTGCTTCAGACAATGACACTACTCTTATCCTGCGATTCTATAAATCCCAGCTTTATGCCCTGAGGGTTGGCTTTTATGTAAACTCATGTCTCTCAATATGCTCGGTCCTATTTAATCAGTTCATTCTTCATACATGCCTCTATGGCTAATCAAATCATGTTACATTATGTATATGCTTCGACCTGATTCTTGAAATGGTTTGCACTTATGATTTCCTTGCTCTAAGGACCTCGACCTTTGCCTTTGAAAACGAGGGGTGGTGATCCTCACCATCATGCCTTACGTGCCCAGTATGTGAAATACTCATGCCTATTGCGCTCAACTCCCAAGCCTCACCTTGAGTGGCTTGATCACGCTAAGTGTAAGTCAATATCAATCTGTAATCCTTCATTCATGATGCTCCTGCTCCCGCTCTTTTCTGGTTTATGTTGTTATAAATGTTAGGGGAGAAGGCCTTGTAGTAGCCTAGCTGGGAGGTAGCAGACTCCTTTTCTTTGTTTGTGTACTTATTCCACTTTGACTTCTAGGTGTGGGTGAGTTATGAGGTAAGGATTATTTATGCGAAATAGTAAGATGAGGAAGTTTAGTATGTCCCTCGGTAGAAGTTCTTGAATTTACGATTCCTAGTTGTGATAGGAAAGAGGAGAGAAGTCTTAAATAGGGTAAGCTACGAAACCATAAGGTGACCACAGTTATAAGCTTGAATATCGTGATGGGATTCATGTGGATACTTGTTTTGCGCAACTAGTGACCCTTTGGTTGGGAGCCCTAAGTTAGTTGGTTGTTGTGATAAGAGGGGATACTATTCTTAGAAGACATTCTTGATACAAGAGATCTGGTCGAGATAGGTTAAACATAGAGAATCGGGTAGTTAGACTCAGACCTTAGTACCCTTATGTCCGTTGTTGAGGTTGTTAGTTGCAAATGGTAGAAGTGGTATTTAGAAGAGAATAGTTTTCCCATATATCTACTTCTCTCAGTTTGGTTTCCCTTTCGGTTAGCTGCGATTTCTGGAGTATATTTGTTCTTTATGAGTTTTAGCTGAGTTCCTACTCTCATCCCAGACTAGTTATCATGTTGGATATCCAGTTCCTGTCCTATTGGTTGTTCTTACATTCTCAGCATGCATACGTGTCTCACGAATTCAGCTCAGTTTTTATTTCAATTAGAAGTCGGTTACCACGATAGTACTTTAGCTTTTACAACTCAGTTGAAGGAGCTACTTGGGAAGCAGAATAATCCATGAAGGCCAAGTACCCTCACCCTCAGTAGTAGAGGCTTTCAGACATAGAGTCAGACATTCAGCTGTATTCAGATTTTCATCCTTAGACTTTTACTTATATAAACAGGTTGAGTTGCTCATTACTTCAGTTAAGCTTCCGTTATTATGTTTTGTTCAGTTTTTAAGTCATGCTAATGCCAGAGGGTTATCTTGAGATCACTTGTGATCTTGGGTCCCGTGTTATGTCCAGGGAGTAGGCTCGGGGCGTGACATAAACCATTCCCCAAGCCTGTAACTAACGATTCTAAGCCACAAGAATCAAAGTACTAGTTTAGGAGATTAAAATACTTACCTTAGCGAAAGATTATGGTGTAAAAGTGTTGGGGATCGGCCAAAATTGCCACAGCCCTTCCCAAAACATTGGAAAAAAATAAACATTTTTGGGAAAGTTTTTGCATTTACAACGACTAATCCCGCTATAGCGGCACCACCATAACGAAAGTCGCCTAGTATAGTGAATTTGATCGCTTTTGGCTCCCGCTATAGTGAGAATTTCTCCAATATAACGGCATCACGGTAGCAACGTGTCACCCGCTATAGCGGGTGACACAGGATAGAAACTCGAAAATCCTTCCAGTCTTACCTATTTCATAATACACCTTCAAACCTTGACGTTCCAGAGAATTCCCTTTAAGTCAAGTTTGATATCGAGAGTTTTACTCACCCGAATTCATTTTTGAAAAGTCATATGGTCTCCTTAAAGCCTTAGCTAATAGAAAACCTAACTCAAACTTACTCATTTCACCCAATCCTTTCCGAGATTATCCTATACCTCACATCACTCGGATTTCTTCGAAGACTAGACTAGCCCAAAATTTTCAACTCCCCAACTCAAAAGTTTTCTTACCTGATTTCTTGCACAAATAGCTCACTAATAACAACGGGAAGGGTATTTACAATAAATGTCAATTTACCCATCATTCATTCCCAAATGATCAAATAAGAAAATGAGCTAAATCAAGAAAAAGGTTGTACCTGAATCCTCAAACAAGTGAGGGTACTTATCCCGCTTGTCTTTCTCGATTTCCCAAGTGGATTCTTCAACCAGATGATGCTTCTATTGAACCTTCATCGATCTGATTTCCTTTGACCTCAACTTCCAGACATCACAATCAAGAATAGCAACCAGCTCCTCCTAGTACTGAAGGTCCTTATCTAATAAGACTAAATCCCATTTGATGATGTAATACTCATCCCCATGGTATCTCTTCAACATGGATATATGGAAAATTGGATGAACTCAGGACAAACTTGGCAGCAATGCTAAATTATAAGCTACTAGCCACACACTTTTGAGAATCTCAAATGGATCGATGTACTGCGGGCTAAGCTTACCCTTCTTGCCAAACCTTATGACTCCTTTCATAGGTCAAACATTTAATAGAACTTGTTCACCAACTTGAAAAGACATGCCCTTTATCTTACGGTCTGCATATTCCTTTTGTCTGCTATGGGCTGCCAATAGCTTGGCTTGGATACCTCTCACTTTTTTCTGAGCTTCCTTTACCAAATCAATGCCAAAGGCTTTAAATTACCTGTCTCGAACCACCCTATGGGCGATCTATATCCCCTCCCATAAAGTGCCTTGAATGGTGTCTTGTTAAGACTAGAGTGATAGTTGTTGTTGTATGAGAATTCACACAATGGTAAGAACCGATCCCAATGGCCCCCGAAGTCAATCACACATGCTCTCAGCATGTCCTCCAGCACCTGAATCATCCTCTCCGACTGACCATCCATCTGAGGATGAAAAGCTATGCTAAACGTGAGCTGGGTGCCCAACTCTTCGTGCAACTTACCCCAGAACTTAGAAGTAAATTGCGTACCTCTGTCTGAAATAATGGAAAGGGGCACCCATGCAACCTCACTTTCTCCCTGACGTAGATTTTGGCTAGCTGTTGGGAGTTATAATCCACCCTGACCAGAATAAAATGGGTCAATTTAGTCAACCTATCCACGATGACCCAAATCGAGTCATACTTTTTCAAGGTCTTAGGAAGACCTACCACGAAGTCCATGGCTATCCTTTCCCACTTCCACTCAGGAATGGACATCCATTGAAGCAAATTTGCAGGTCATTGGTGTTCATACTTCACATGTTGACAATTGTGACACTTGGACACATATTCTACTATGTCCCTTTTCATCCCAGGCCACCTATAAAGTTGCCTTAAGTCCCGGTACATGTTGGTTAAGCCCGAATGAATAGAGTATTAAAAACCATGAGCTTCAACTAACATATTCTGAACCAAGTCATCAATCCGAGGGACACATATCCGCCTTCTAAAATATAACACCCCACACGCATTAAGTGTGGCATCTGGGGGTCTCCCCAGACACCACCTTGTTCTGGAGCTTGTTCAATTGCACATCCTTAAACTGTTTGGCCTTGATTTCCTTCAGATATATGGATTTAACCTCAATACTGGCCAACACTCCACCCTTTTCTGAAATGCCCAACTGCATGAACCTGGATGCTAGAGTTTAAATCTCTCTAGCCAAGGGTCGCTTGGACACCCCCAAACAAGTCAAACTGCCCATGCTTACCATTTTCTGACTCAATGCATTTGCCACCACATTGGCCTTACCCGAATGATACTGGATGGTCATGTCATAATCCTTCAACAACTCTATCCACTTTCTTTATCTCAGATTCATATCCCTCTGTGTAAACACATGCTGCAGACTGCGATGGTCTGTGAACACCTCTCATTTGACACCATAGAGACACTGCCTCCAGATCTTAAGTGGAAATACCACCCCTGCCAACTCCAAATCATAGGAATTCTTCTTGTGAGGCTTCAATTGCCTCAAAGCATAAGCCATGACATTACTATCCTGCATCAACATAGCACCCAAACCCGAATGTGAAGCATCACAAAATACAATGAAATTCTTACCTTCAACCGGCAATGAGAGGATAGGAGTTGTAGTCAAAAGTGTCTTGAGCTTTTGAAAGCTCTCCTCATACTTGTCAGACCAAAAAAACTGGTACCTCCTTCTGGGTCAACCTTGTCAAGTGAGTGGCAATTGAAGCAAAATTCTTGACGAACCTGCGATAATAGCTAGCAAGATCCACAAAACTCCTAACCTCAGTCACAGAGCTAGGCCAGACTCAACTCTTAACTACTTCAATCTTTTGGAGATCTACCTTCACCCTTTATTCCAAGACCACATGCCCTAAGAAGGCAACCGAAGATAACCAAAATTTGCACTTTAAAAATTTAGCATACAATTTCTTCTCTTTCAGAATTCCCAAAATAATACGAAGATGTTCTACATGCTCCTCCTTATTCTTGGAGTAAATCAAAATATCATTGATAAAAACAATCACAAAAGAATCCAAGAATGACTTGAAAACCCCATTCATCAAGCTCATAAAGGCTGTCAGCGCATTGGTCTACCCAAATGACATTACCAGGAACTCATAATGCCCATACTGAGTCCAGAATGTTATCTTAGGTATATCCTCAGGCCTAATCTTCAGCTAATGATATCCTAACCTCAAATCAATTTTAGAAAACACTGAAGCACCCTACAACTAGTCAGAAAGGCCATCTGTATGGGGCAATGGATATTTATTTCGGATGGTAACCTTGTTCAGTTGCCTACAATCTATACACATCCTCATACTACATCCTTCTTCTTAACAAACAAGATTGGAGCATCCCAAGGCAAAGTACTGGGATGAATAAATCCCTTATCTAGGAGTTCTTGAAGCTGATTTTGAGTTACCTT
Organism: Jaltomata sinuosa; assembly: GCA_003996215.1. NCBI lineage: Eukaryota > Viridiplantae > Streptophyta > Magnoliopsida > Solanales > Solanaceae > Jaltomata > Jaltomata sinuosa. Next base: position 1,718,416 of record QJPP01000024.1, read on the forward strand.
AACTCTGTCAGAGCCATACGATAAGGAGGAATAGAGATTGGGTGAGTGCCCGGCTCCAAATCTATACAGAAGTCAATATCCCTATCTGGAGTCATACCAGGCATATCAATAGGAAATACCTCCGGAAATTCAAAAACCACAGGGACTGGCTCAATAGAAGGGGACTTCGCACTAACATCCCGAAGATGAGCTAGGAAGGCTGAACACCCCTTCCCCACTAGTTTTCTAGCCCAAACAAAGGATATGATCTTTACTGTCTTAGGCTTATACATACCCTCTCACTCTAGTCTATCCATACCCGACATCTTTAGAGTGACTGTCTTGGTATTATAGTTCAATACAGCGTGATAAGGAGACAGCCAAGTCATACCCAATGTAATATCAAAATCCAGCATATCCAATATGACTAAATCTACCCAAGTCTGAAAATTCATAAACACAACAGAGCATAAATGATATACATGGGTCACTATTGTTATACCCCATTTTAACCGAGGTCAAAACGGTGTACAACGTATTGAAAACTTCTAAATTAATTAAAAGGAAGTCGCCACCTAATTATTCTTACGGTGAATTAGGACACCTATAATTAACTATGTGATTAAAGCAAATAAAGACTTCATTTTTAAGGTCTACTAAACTTAAGATTCTAAGTAAGGATTCTAACTATCCTAAAGGGAAGGGGTTAAGCACCCTTTAAGATCCGCCAAATTACGGTTAACCGGCCAAACTTAGGTTAATTTAACGAAAAGATTCTTTTTAGTACTTAATCCTTAATAGTAAGTTAATTTTGCGACCTAAGAAATGTAACAAACCTAAGTATAAGATATGATTCTAGGCGTTCCCCAAGACAAGTAACTATGCTCAGTCTACCCCCTTAAAAGGACGAGATGCGAACGAATATATCTCAATACTATCCTAATTGAATTACATGAATCCAAACATAAACAAGACAAGTATTAATACAAAAAAAACACAAAAAATAACAATGTGCCAAAACGTTAGCCAAAAGGTAACAAAATATATAGGTCTATGCAAGAATATAAAAAGCTCTAAAAGTGCAAGAGAGAGAGCAAATGGATTCTTTTTCCGGAATGGGTAGCCCACTAGAGATGAACGTATGACGAGCGCGGCTCTGATTTGGACAGAGATGGAGTGGTATTTCAACTCCAAATGCGCTCCCGAGTGTACATGTGCAAGAATAAAGAAAGGAAAAGGATTAGGATAGACTTTGATCTCATTAAGAAATAACAAAAAATAGAGAAACAAAAACAGCATATAATCCAATATCCTTTAATCAACTTTCAAAACTTAAGCATAGGCAAAAGCGAAAGCAAAATAAGCCAATAACCATCACATAATTCAAACGTTTTAGGTAATTCAAATAAGCTAAACACACTCTAAATTTATGAATTGCATTCACGCCTAAACGAATAAGCATGAGTTATAACCAATACATTTATATAACGGGACAACTTAAACACCTCATAGACATGATTTCTAAGGCATCGTTTCGACCTAAAACTCATAACAAACATTCGAATAGAATAGTGAATACTTTCTTATGGTCGTTCGTCAATTAATCCAATTCTGCCTAAGAATGACGGTTTGAGTGACGGTCCGTCACATGTGTGACGGTCCGTCACCCCCACCGTCGCACCATGGCAGCCAAGGAAGGCGACGCCACTGCCTCAACGTGACGGTTTGAGTGACGGTCCGTCACATGTGTGACGACCCGTCACCCCCACCGTCGCAACATGGCAGTCAAGAAAGTAATGCCACTGTCTCAACGTGACGGTCTGAGTGACGGTCCATCACATGTGTGACGGTCCGTCACATCGACCGTCAAGATGGTCTGTGTACCCATGCAATCTTTTTACATTAAAAGGACTTCAACGCCATAATCACCTCGATGAAACATGACTCGGAGCTAAACATAATACGTCTTTCAACCTCACTTTTATCATATTTTTATAGCTAAACTAGGTAAAAACTATTCATGGCAAATAATCTCCTTAAGCAAGCAAATTCTTACCAAAAAGAGACAAACAAAAGAGTGAACAACATAGTTAAATCGCAGATTCGACAAAACTTCATTCTTAACAAACTACAGCCAACCTTTTATGGTCCTAACTAATCCATTTACATGCTTATTTTCTTATGAAAAAGCTGAAGATAAAAACGGACCAACAGGAAACATTACACATAAATTATGCAAGAACACTTATACATACATTTCTTGGAATAAAAATAAAAGGGTAGGAGGGGACGGATGCTGACCTTGTTGGAGCAGCGAACTAAGGCGTTCTTGACCACGAATCCACACTCGAAACTCGATGAAACAAACCAACAGATGCTATGAGAACTCTAGAACCAAAATACGAAGTCCAAGCAGCAGTTCAAAGAAAACTTTAAGGTGATTTTTTAGCTGAAAAACCGATCCCGAAATGCTCTCCAACCCTTGGTATTTATAGGGGGCAAGCTAGGGTTCATGGGGAGATTCTGGGCGGGAAATTTTAGTTTGAGGAAATTGAAATTGGGGTTCAAATCCAAACGTTGCAGCATTCACGTGAAGGATTTAAGATCTTTCCCAAAATATCGATATCTTTCCGATCTTTGAAGATTTGGTGCGTCACGGAGTATGAGACGAGAAAGGGGGGTGATAGGGACGCATTTGGAGCTTCCAATGCTTGCACAAAAGGAGAGCAAACCAGCTCTGTCCATAGTGAGAGAGGGCTGCAATTTCGCCCAACGTGGGAGAGAGCGTTTTGCTCGAAACGGAGCACACAAGCCTCTTGATATTAGCTTGGCTGGATGAATTTTGTCACAAATGGGGAAAAACGCCAAAAACTCCTCTGCCATGGTGCAGAGGAAGAGAGACGAATGGAAAAGGAAAGGAGAGAGTGAAGAGCGGCGCATAGAGGAGATGAAGGACACAACTCATCTGATTTTAGGGTTTGAGGGTATTTAGGGTATTTCAGGTAGTTTAAGTGGGGGTAAAATAGGTAGTTCAAACAAAATGGGGTGAGTTGGATTTTGGGATGAGTTTGACCAACCAATAAAAGAGCGACACATGGCGGAGAAGAGGCTAGGCGTGTGGAAAAATAGGGGAGGGGTGTGTTTACGATTGTTGGGCGCTTACGTGGCGCTTACGTGGCATCCACGTGGATTAAAACGTATTCAAATAAATAAATTATTTATGATTATAAAAATATTAGGCAAAATCAATATCGTAGGAATTACGATAACGTTTATAAAAGTTAGAAAATCAAAAGAAGTATTTGTAGGAAATGCAAGCAAATACGAAAACGGAAAGAGACACGAGAAAAAAGAGTTCTGCCTAAGAGTGACGGCTTGAGTGACGGTCCGTCACATGTGTGACGGTCCGTCACCCCCACCGTCGCCCCATGGCAGCAAGGAAAAACAATGCCACTGCCCCAAGGTGACGGTCCGTCACATGTGTGACGGTCCGTCACATTGACCGTCAAGGTGGTGGCGAGAAGGCAGTGCCACTGCCTTAAGTTGACGGTTTGTGTGACGGTCCGTCACATGTGTGACGGTCCATCACATTGACCGTCAAGGTGGTGACGACCTCCGTCCTTTGCTAAATTAAAAATAACGAGCACGCTGCTAGATTTAAAAAAAAAAAAAAAAATAATAACAATAATAAAGTAATAATAAAAGTTGTTTAAGTATAGTAAAAAATAAATAAAAAATATTATTAATTTAGAAGCTCGAGAAAAAATAAAAAAGGCGAAAGGAGGGTCAAAATTGGGTGTCAACAGCTTGTCCCTCTTTGACCGGAGACGATGTAAGAGTTTCTGGGCAAAGAAGTTGACGTAGTAGCCAATTTTGTCCCGACCAATAAATACGATCCTGAAAGGGTTTAAGAAGATATATGCGCCGGATAGGTAACGGGGTAGAGGGTTTTGAAAAGATCAAGAGATCGATATGAAATGTTTTGAAGATTATGGCCGAACTTTGGTTTTTAAGTTGCCTACATATCTCGGGTTGCACGAGAATCAGACCAAATGTAGTTCGGGGGTTATGATACCCTATGAACAAGGAATCACAATGAATGCAAAAAATATTGTCCCAGTATCGAATTATGATGACACTGGGTATTATAAGAAATGAGCGAACTTAATCATCGAGCTGTCGATGTAAGTAGATTATTTGAGAGTAAAGTCGAGCGAAGTTCGAGGTAGATCCTTGACCTTTGTTGGGAGTCCGATCGACATTCCCAACAAATTGCCCCAGTTCACTGCTTAGATGAAGTTCCACGTTGTGCTATGTCTCTTGTTGCTGCATGTGGGTGGTACTTTCTGCAAAGTCTTAATAAAATTGTTAGCAATCAAAGCGTGAAATATAATAAATATCTTACGACAAAGATCAGAAGAAAGATGCATCCATTCTGAACTGGTGCTAAGTCAAATGTGCATTATTTCTTTTAACATTAAATAATTGCTTTAGATTATGCGCCCGCAAAATCTAAGTAATAACGTCAGCAAAGCAAACACATATACAAAGCGTGATTTCCAAAAAATTTAAAAGATAGCATGCGGTGCTTGATAAGTAAATAAATAAAAATAATGCATTGCGAGATGTGCAATAATAAGCGGGCGGGCATAAATATTTAATTGAAAGAGGATAAGCCTAAAATGTCCTATTTGAGGGTGAACAAACCCAGCATATCCTATTTTGGGGTGGACGAACCCAATGTGTTCTATTTTAGGGTGAACGAACCCAATATATTCAAAGCGCGATTTTCAAGAAATTTAAAAGATAGCATGCGGTGCTTGATAAGTAAACAAGTAAAAATAATGCATTGCGAGATGTGCAATAATAAACGAGCGAGTATAAATATTTAATCGGAAGAGGATAAGCCTAAAAAATGTCCTATTTGAGGGTGAACAAACCCAGCATATCCTATTTTGGGGTGGATGAACCCGTTGCGTCCTATTTTAGGGTGGATGACCCAATGTGTTCTATTTTAGGGTGAACGAACCCAACGTGTTCTATTTTAGGGTGAACGAACCCAATGTGTCCTATTTTAGGGTGAACAAACCCAAGGTGTTCTATTTTAGGGGGAACGGACCCAATGTGTTCTATTTTAGGGTGAACGAACCCAATGTGTCCCATTTTAGGGTGGACGAACCCAATGTGTTCTATTTTAGGGTGAACGAACCCAACGTGTCTTATTTGAGGGTGGACGAACCCAATGTATCCTATTTTAGGGTGGACGAACCCAATATATGATGCAAACTTATAAGGATAAATATTGATGCGATGCATAAAGCTTGATGCGATGCTTGATTTGCGGTAGCTAATATTCATGTTGCAATGCAGAAAGCTTGGTGCGGTGCCTTTATAATTATGATGCGGTGCAGTGAGCTTGGTGCGGCGCTCTTGAAATAATAAATATGCAAGGTGCGGTGCGGAAATTTTGGTGCGGTGCCTTCATAGTTGCGAAACATTCCTAATACAATATGGAGAGATTGGTATGATGCCTTTGCAGTAGCAACATCCATGCGAACATTCATAATACAATATGGAGAGATTGGTATGATGCCTTTGCAGTAGCAACATCCATGCGAACATTCATAATACAATATGGAGAGATTGGTATGATGCCTTTGCAGTAGCAACATCCAATGAGTGCTCCAGAAAAAATATTTAATCGAATGCCTTTGTAGTAGTATGCTGAAATGCATAGTGCTTGGTGCAATGCCTTTGCAGTAGCCATTATTTAAAGTACGATGCTTTGATGAAAATTTACTGTCAATCAAAATTCTGCACTCAAAGAAAATTTGTGAAATACAACATTCAATTGGCGTCATCCTTTGTGTGCGTTATCATTCCAAAATTAGCCTCTGCGTTACTCAAAGAAAACTTGTTAGTATAAGATGAAATGGTTGCCTTGCATTGAACTTTGAAGCTTTGACTTTGAATCTGCGCTTCTCGTTGCTATGGCACTGCAGCAATTTGATGAGCGAATATGATTTCTGATCTTGACTTCTGCTTTGTTGAATAATCATAGGACATTTGCAAGGCTGTCCCAGTTTTGGCTAATGGAAAAATGGATTTTTATTATAATGAGACCGAACTCAGAATGAGCGCCTACGTATCCCGCTACTAACAGGAATCAGGTCAAACGTAGTTCATACAAAAGTTTAGGAAAGGATTGCAAAATAGTAGCTACTCATAAAGGAGGGAAAATGGAGAATGATATTCTCAAATGATGCTTTTGTCAATTCTCTTGACTGGTTGCACGCTTTCTCTTTAAATGCCTTGGTGCCAATTTTGATGGATCACCCTTAACAAAGATTGTGCTGCCACTTGCGATATTGTCATTGTTGGTTGGAGGCTCTTGGTGCAGCTTTATCTTGCCACTTTCAATCATGCTTTCAATCTTGAATCTCAATGCCGAACAATTCTCAATATCATGTCCCTGAATATTTGAATGATAAGCACAATTTTTGGACGAATCAAAATTCGGAGATGGATATTTAGGCAGGAATCCCTTTTTTGATTGCAGAAGCCCATTAGCTTTCAATCTCTCAAATATATTTGTCAATGGCTCATCTAGAGGAGTGAAGGAGAAAGATTTCATCTTCCTTTGTTGTTGTGAGCTAGATTGTGCTTGGTGAAGTTTTAGTTGGCGATCATTTTGAAAGCTTTGTTGGCAAGAAGGCTTTGGTTGAAAAGTTTGGTGAACAACTGGTGTTGTTGTGTTGTCTATAATTCGCCCTTCTTGAATTCCACTTTCCAACTCTTTGCCAACACGAATCAAATCAGAAAAATTGCGTGCACAAGTCCCAAGCAGCTTATTATAATATAGATCATCTTGAATTTGAATGAAGGCTGAGATCAATTCCTCTTCAGGCAATGGAGGATGCATTTTTGAAGCTTCTAACCTCCATCGTAAGGCATATTCTTGAAAAGATTCATGCGGCTTTTTCTTTACTTTGAACAAATCGGCTATATGAAGATCATCCTCGCAGTTGAAATTGTATTGCTTGACAAAATCGCGAGCCATATCTTGCCATGTATACCATTTGTTAAAGTCTTGCTTAGTGTACCAGGAGAGTGCCAATCCTGATAAACTTTGAATGAATAGCCTCATTCGTATGGCTTCGTCATTGCCAATTCCAATTAACCTGCTGCAGTAATCTTTCAAATGAGCGATAGGATCTCCTTTCCCGCTGAAAGTGTTAAACTTTGGTAGCTTGTACCCTGGTGGAAGCTCAACATTTGGGTGCACACACAAATCTTCATACTTTAAACTCTGATAATTTCTTGAATGCAACTCTTCATCAAATGCTTTTCTCAAATTGTGAAGTTCTCTTTCCAAATTTTCATGGCAAGGTGACTGAATCTCCTTTTCACATCTAGCATATTGACAAAATGCTAGTTGATTGTGCTTATTTTTCTTGGAAGGAAACACAATTGTGGAAGGATGAGTATTTGGCATCATGGTAAATTGAAAACTTTTGGCTTTAGCGTATACTGATGGCATTTGCGGAGAAATTGTATAGGAAGGAGTTGGGCAAGGGGATATAGTTAAACAAATATTTTTGGTTGGGCTGGAAGTTGGGGTAGGAAGAAGGCTGAAGGTATTTGGTAGATTAACCAACACATTTCTTCGAACCACATTCTTTTCATTATCATCATTTTGTGCCTGCACCAATTTCATACCATTGTTGAATGCTTCAAATCGGTCTGCCATTATAGTTTGCCCTTGATGCAGATTCACAGCCAAAACAATGTTCAATGCTAGGCAACCTCTAAAGAAAATATAAAGCTGCTTAGAAAAATAAAAATATTAGCGCATAAAAAATAGGAAGTAAATACATAAAGTATTTGATAAAATAGATAAATTTGTGACTTGCTTACGTAGAAGCTCTAAGATAAAGGGATGACTTAAATCGCAGAATGAGTGAATGGAAATCACTTATTTGGCTCTAACGCTCGAATTTTTAACAAAATAAAAGCAAACTAATTTGGAATAGAATGCGCAATTCGAAAAAGGCTGACTTATGTTGAACAACAAAGCTTTTTGACTTGATCTTCATCCCTTGCGAACTCTGGTAAATTCCAAAACTTGCCCCAGTCTAAAGATATTTTGATGATGACGCCATGATTGTACGCTAAAAAATTTGGCGGAATATCAATCTTCTCTGAGGAAATTAAAATTTTATAATAAAGAGACCGAGCCTTATATAGGCTGCCTACGTATCCTGTGTCCGACAGGAAATCAGGTCAAACGTAGTTCCAATTACATGCAAAAGAAATATTAAAAAAATTACCCCAATATGACCGAGTCCCTATATGGGCTGCCTACATATCCACCAAGGAAATCAGGTCATGTGTAGTTCTGCTTACATAAAAATATAAGATCGATCATTTGAGCTTACAAAAGTTCATAATTAATCCCAAAATGTGCAACCCAAAAACTAACTATCCTATTACATGCTTCTTGAAGGCCACACATATTTTTTCATGAACAAAAGTCCCATCATATGCTAATAGTCCTCTTCGATGAAGCCATTGTTGCTGTTCCATCCGGCTATATCATGAGTGCTTGCAAAAATTGGATGAGAAGGTAAATTTGGTGCAATAAACCTCGGTTCAATGGTTGCCTGATTGCGAGGAGGATTTTGACTGATAAATTGCGGATAAGTTGCTTGATTGTGACTCGGTGCAGTAAGCCTTGGTCCGACAGTTTCTTTTCCTTTTGGACCCTTAAGAGATTCTGTAAATTTTCTTTTAGTTGACCAAACTCCCCTAGATACATTATTAGGAGACCAATATTGTTCAACAAAATCTTTAACCAGATCGCTCCAAGAAGACCATTTCCATGTATCTTGCTTTGCATACCATGTCAAGGCTGACCCTGTAAGCGTTCTAACGAAAAGCCTCATCTTGAGTTCATTGTCTTGCCCAATACTTGTCAACCAATCAAGATATGCTTTCAAGTGGTTTAGGGGATTGCCTACCCCATCATACATTGGAATATCCCTGAGATCATAAGGGTTCTCAGAATTTGTCTTAAATTGTGGAGCAAGCTCATTTGTGAAAGAAACTTGATTAGTCTCAACATTAAAATATCTCCCACCATTTTCTCTATTCTTGCTTGTCTCCGCCAAGTTGTTGAATGTCTCATTTGGCAAGGCTGGGTGCATATTAGAGAAAAATTGGGCATTAGAATCAAAGGTGGGAGGTGTGACAGTATGAATAGATGGGTATCCCTCCGAGTCTTCAGGGAATGAATTCTTAAGGTTGACTATCACTTTTTTCATGCTGCCAATTTCTTGTTCCATTTGTGACATTTTTGTCTCAAACTTAGCAATTTTATCTGGGTATGACTCAGGTTCTCCACATTCAAATTCATCTTCAACTAGGTCAATCACAGTAATTTGATCGGCCATGTCGTCCTTGAGTCTTTGATGTTCAACTTAAGTCAACCTTTGGAAAGAAAATGGAACACTTGATAAGCGTAGAATAGACATGCAAAAGGTTAAGGGTAGATTATTTAAACATGTGATGCTTGAGAAGAAATCAAGGGATTGAGTCTTATAAAGAATATATTAAAGACGAATTTGATGACGAGCGCGAGATTAAGATATTTTTTAAAAAAGAAACTAAACGCACGAGGATTGAACTTGAAAAAAACATTGAACGATTGCAAATGACTTTGAGCTGGTGGGCTAAAAAATTATCGAGGACGAGAATAATGTCGATCAATTGAAGACCTATGAGATGCCTCGACTTGCATGCCAAAACTTAGAAGTAAAAGGTGCGAAAAGATTAATTTTAATAGCTCAAAAATAGGAACGACACAAGCATTTTGAATGAACGATAAACTCTAAAGAAGTATCAATTTTGGAAAGTCGTTCTTGAACAAATTAGATGGAGAAGATCGAGCAAACGTCGACGAGTGCTATTTGATAGATTGCGCAAATAAATTTGGACATCTACCAATTTAAGAAGCCACAAATGGCACAGAGATTAATGAAATATTGGAAGAATTTGAGAGCATAAGTAGAAGTTTCATGACGTAGATCGGGCGCTAAATAGATTCTACGAAGCATGAAACTAACGGGATAAATATTCTGTCATTAGAAACAGAAGATTAAACCCGTAAAGGAGAGACTTGAAAAAGCTTGAGAAAGAAAAAATCTAGAAACTTTGAATTTTGACACGAGTCTTATAGAATGAGGGAGTAGGAATTTTGAAATAACTAAGACAAATTTGATTTAAAGAAGATTATACCCTAAACGGGAGGAGAATTTAATTGGGAACTCTAAAAGCTTGAGCGAGCCTAGAATAATGATTCTAAACGGTGCTCTAAAATCTTTAAAATGCACTAAGCGCGGAAAGATTATAATCAATAATAATAATAATAATAATAACAATAATAATAATAATGGTGAACATGTAAAAAAAAGTGCAATAGACAATTAAATAAAGTGATAAATAAATGTAAATCACTATTCTTTAAATAAAGAAAAACAATGATGATGTTAGTAAATATCAAGTAAAATCATGTAGCAAATAAATTCATATAAGACACGTAGCAAGTAAGCGAGCAAACGATTCGCATAACATAAGTATATTAAATAACGCGTCCTAATATACATGTGCCTCTTTATGCCAGAGGTAGGCCTAACGCGTATTTAAAAAATAAATGTGCCACAATATGTCATTCTTTGCTCTTTTAATTAATTAAACAAATCTTATCCTCAAAATAAATAATAATAAAAATACCTTTAAGCTATATTATATGTCAAAAATACAATAATTAGTTTAGAGCAAACGATCCATATTTAGGCACAATCATTTTTCAAATAATGCACATATAAATGATAAGTGTCACTCGGGGTTGTGAACCCACTCGGACATTTGGGCGAGGTTGACTAATGAACTTAATATACCAAGTATATTAAGCCTCCTAAGTTTCATGATGCATGTACCTAAAATAGGTGTTGGCTTAGCTCTATCTTAGGTGGACTAAGAGTTGGGTAGACTCGGACTTGAGATTTTTCTATGTGAGAAGGTACGTGGTCACACGGTAGTAAAACTATCCGCTCACCCCACGCATGCACCGACTCTCTAATTATAAGGTATTTGAAAGAATTTCGGAGAAGTGAAAGGACACAACTCGCGTGTACAATGTGTGTGAAAGTGTCAAGTTTCCAAAAGTGGAGGAAATATGAACGGAATGACAGTTTAAATAAAGCGATAACACGTAAGACAATTTAGATAATAGCAAATAAACAATTTATGTCACATAAAATAAATAAAACTTCAAGCAATTAAAGTAAAACAAACAAATACAAAGTGCTTTAATTATTAACCTAAGTTTATTATGGTTTAGAACCTAAAATCCCCAGTGAAGTCGCCAAGCTGTTATACCCCATTTTAACCGAGGTCGAAACGGTGTACAACGTATTGAAAACTTCTAAATTAATTAAAAGGAAGTCGCCACCTAATTATTCTTACGGTGAATTAGGACACCTATAATTAACTATGTGATTAAAGCAAATAAAGACTTCATTTTTAAGGTCTACTAAACTTAAGATTCTAAGTAAGGATTCTAACTATCCTAAAGGGAAGGGGTTAAGCACCCTTTAAGATCCGCCAAATTACGGTTAACCGGCCAAACTTAGGTTAATTTAACGAAAAGATTCTTTTTAGTACTGAATCCTTAATAGTAAGTTAATTTTGCGACCTAAGAAATGTAACAAACCTAAGTATAAGATATGATTCTAGGCGTTCCCCAAGACAAGTAACTATGCTCAGTCTACCCCCTTAAAAGGACGAGATGCGAACGAATATATCTCAATACTATCCTAATTGAATTACATGAATCCAAACATAAACAAGACAAGTATTAATACAAAAAAACATAAAAATAACAATGTGCCAAAACGTTAGCCAAAAGGTAACAAAATATATAGGTCTATGCAAGAATATAAAAAGCTCTAAAAGTGCAAGAGAGAGAGCAAATGGATTCTTTTTCCGGAATGGGTAGCCCACTAGAGATGAACGTATGACGAGCGCGGCTCTGATTTGGACAGAGATGGAGTGGTATTTCAACTCCAAATGCGCTCCCGAGTGTACATGTGCAAGAATAAAGAAAGGAAAAGGATTAGGATAGACTTTGATCTCATTAAGAAATAACAAAAAATAGAGAAACAAAAACAGCATATAATCCAATATCCTTTAATCAACTTTCAAAACTTAAGCATAGGCAAAAGCGAAAGCAAAATAAGCCAATAACCATCACATAATTCAAACGTTTTAGGTAATTCAAATAAGCTAAACACACTCTAAATTTATGAATTGCATTCACGCCTAAACGAATAAGCATGAGTTATAACCAATACATTTATATAACGGGACAACTTAAACACCTCATAGACATGATTTCTAAGGCATCGTTTCGACCTAAAACTCATAACAAACATTCGAATAGAATAGTGAATACTTTCTTATGGTCGTTCGTCAATTAATCCAATTCTGCCTAAGAATGACGGTTTGAGTGACGGTCCGTCACATGTGTGACGGTCCGTCACCCCCACCGTCGCACCATGGCAGCCAAGGAAGGCGACGCCACTGCCTCAACGTGACGGTTTGAGTGACGGTCCGTCACATGTGTGACGACCCGTCACCCCCACCGTCGCAACATGGCAGTCAAGAAAGTAATGCCACTGTCTCAACGTGACGGTCTGAGTGACGGTCCGTCACATGTGTGACGGTCCGTCACATCGACCGTCAAGATGGTCTGTGTACCCATGCAATCTTTTTACATTAAAAGGACTTCAACACCATAATCACCTCGATGAAACATGACTCGGAGCTAAACATAATACGTCTTTCAACCTCACTTTTATCATATTTTTATAGCTAAACTAGGTAAAAACTATTCATGGCAAATAATCTCCTTAAGCAAGCAAATTCTTACCAAAAAGAGACAAACAAAAGAGTGAACAACATAGTTAAATCGCAGATTCGACAAAACTTCATTCTTAACAAACTACAGCCAACCTTTTATGGTCCTAACTAATCCATTTACATGCTTATTTTCTTATGAAAAAGCTGAAGATAAAAACGGACCAACAGGAAACATTACACATAAATTATGCAAGAACACTTATACATACATTTCTTGGAATAAAAATAAAAGGGTAGGAGGGGACGGATGCTGACCTTGTGTGGAGCAGCGAACTAAGGCGTTCTTGACCACGAATCCACACTCGAAACTCGATGAAACAAACCAACAGATGCTATGAGAACTCTAGAACCAAAATACGAAGTCCAAGCAGCAGTTCAAAGAAAACTTTAAGGTGATTTTTTAGCTGAAAAACCGATCCCGAAATGCTCTCCAACCCTTGGTATTTATAGGGGGCAAGCTAGGGTTCATGGGGAGATTCTGGGCGGGAAATTTTAGTTTGAGGAAATTGAAATTGGGGTTCAAATCCAAACGTTGCAGCATTCACGTGAAGGATTTAAGATCTTTCCCAAAATATCGATATCTTTCCGATCTTTGAAGATTTGGTGCGTCACGGAGTATGAGACGAGAAAGGGGGGTGATAGGGACGCATTTGGAGCTTCCAATGCTTGCACAAAAGGAGAGCAAACCAGCTCTGTCCATAGTGAGAGAGGGCTGCAATTTCGCCCAACGTGGGAGAGAGCGTTTTGCTCGAAACGGAGCACACAAGCCTCTTGATATTAGCTTGGCTGGATGAATTTTGTCACAAATGGGGAAAACGCCAAAAACTCCTCTGCCATGGTGCAGAGGAAGAGAGACGAATGGAAAAGGAAAGGAGAGAGTGAAGAGCGGCGCATAGAGGAGATGAAGGACACAACTCATCTGATTTTAGGGTTTGAGGGTATTTAGGGTATTTCAGGTAGTTTAAGTGGGGGTAAAATAGGTAGTTCAAATTAGCTCAAGCTTACTCATTTCACCTAATCCTTTCCCGAATTTCCCTAGATCTCACCTCGCTCAGATTTTGTCAGAGACTAGCCTAACCCAAAATTTTCAAATCCCCAACATGAAAGTTTTCTAACTTGATTTCTTGTATGAATAGCTCACCTATAACGACAGGAAGGATCGTTACACTTCCAAGTCAGTACCTTTAACTCCAGCAGAAGGTATGAGAGGTTATCCATGAATGGTTTCACGAGAGGTAAAGGTATGCTGAAAAAGTATTAGGGAGAGGTGATTAGACAAGACATGACACAACTTCAACTTACGAAGGACATGACTTTAGATATGAGGCTATGTATGATACATATTAGGGTAGAAGACTAGTAGGTAATTGAACGTCTTCTCACTTATCCTTACGTACTAGTAGTTGTAGCAGTACTCATGTAGTTTCTTGTTCTTCAGTTTTTATTACTATATGTTATTTTTTGTACTTCAATTATAGTATTATTTTGTTGTAGATACTGTTTATTTTTTAGAATGATTTGTCATATTATGAACTATCTTTAGTATTTTATCGTGACTGCTTTGTTATTTTTTTTTGAGCCGAGGGTCTATTAAAAATAACCTCTCTACCTCCTAAGGTAGGGATAAAATCTGCATACACACTACTTTCCCCAGATCCGACTTGTGAAATTACCCTGAGTATGTTATTGAATTTGGTACCCCTCATATCTCATCTTTCCTAACTTAATGTTACCGGCCACCACATGCCATATTTTTCTTCAAAAATACCCAAAAAAGATTCTTTCGAACACACTTATAACTTTCATCGTACTTTACTTTTCGAAAACTAACTTTTCTCAAAATTTGGCTCAAAAGATAATTGGTGATCAACCTCAATAAAAATAATTAAAACAAATAAGATTAAATCGTATTAAAATTTTTACTATTAATGAGTTGATGGTGGAATATTACTCTTCAAATTGAAACTATTGTCGAAGAAAGGTAAATATTCGAGTGAAAAATAATGAAGAATAAAGATCAAAAAGCAAGTAATGAAGTGATTAGAATTTGAAGAAAAACCAACTCGATCAACCAATATGCGCGTATTCCAAAGCAACCGAGAAGAACTAATAGGTACAATCACACAAAAATTGGCAATAGAAAGTTTAAAGTTTTCTTTCATAATTAAAATCGAAATTATTCAAAACTGAAAAATTTAGAGTTTGGTGATTTCATTCTTTTTTGGAAGATAGGTTGCATGATGGTTGTAATTTAATTGATGCGTGCCATACACTTTTTTTTTTTAAAAAAATGGTCAACATTGAAATATTATGTATCAAACATAATTAATATGGAAACAATTGCTCGTAAAGAGGAGTGTGTCAAAAAAATTTAATTGCAAATTTTGAGGGATATTATGCCTTTTCTTTAAAACTGTGAATGGTGTAGATAACAACACATACTACAATGTTTTGCATCTCATATTCAAAAAAATAAATACAATTAGTAGGTTCATTTTGGTTTTTTTTTTGAAGGTGATTAGGTGGGGGGATGTTTAAGCCTTTAGAGGCGTAGAGCCGATACACATGAGTGCTCAACTGCCCATTAAGGTTTAGCCCGCTTAATCGACCTGATAAAACTAATCTTTACGAGTTGGCCGTAAATAAGAAGAAAAAGAAAACAATAAATAAGAAAACGAAAATGAGGGTTTAAGAGAGAGGGGAATGCTAAAACTCTACACCGGCGACAACACAGACGACGGCAAGAACAACAAGCAATGGTTTCGGCAGCAACCTGGATCCGATACGCAGTCGGCAAACTTCAATACTCCGCCTCTATTGGCTGGAAGGTCACCTCCCCTCCCTATTTCTTTTTTTTTTCTATTTTGAGTGTGTGATTGTCTCATACTATTTACATACTATGATTGTAGAGTTCATAGTATTGAATTAGCCGACGGTTTTTGTAGATACAGAAAATATGTGTGGTTTAGGCTAAAGGGTTTGTGTGGTTTTGTCTAAAAGATTAGGTCTTTGAGGAGAAAACTATTAACTTTGAGGGAATTAGAGGGCTCCGTGGCTTTTAGTACGAAGACTCTTTCTTTCTGATAGCAAGGAAAGCTTTCTTCACGATCTTGTTTCATGGATATATTGTTCCTGTGCCAAACCACAAGTCTTTTGACTTTATACATTTGATCTGATTTCTTTCAGAACAACGGCTTCGCAAAAAGCTTAATGTCAGCTGTGGAATCTTCATAAAATTCTAAAATGAGTACGCATCGATTTTAGTTCAGAGTTCTAAATTAAATGTTTGGGAACCTAAAGCTTGCAATCGTAGTAATTCTTTGAAGTTCTTGCAAGAATGTATCCTGCTCTTAGAGGAGCGAACAACACAAAAGCTATTAACCAAGCTGGTTTTTGTATTCCTCTCTAAGAGGGCCCTTCAGGTAGCGTGAACGCAGGGGTGTATGGGCCTCATACCAATTTGGAGAGGGAAATATTGTGGTTTGCAGCAATACGGGGATTGTGGAATGAACATTGGGTTATAGGGAGTGACTTCAAAGTTTGTAGGTTTGAAAGTGAGAGACATAATTGTGTAAGAAGATCCAAAGCCATGAAGGCATTTCCTTA
Organism: Jaltomata sinuosa; assembly: GCA_003996215.1. Classification (NCBI taxonomy): domain Eukaryota; kingdom Viridiplantae; phylum Streptophyta; class Magnoliopsida; order Solanales; family Solanaceae; genus Jaltomata; species Jaltomata sinuosa. Next base: position 1,734,982 of record QJPP01000024.1, read on the forward strand.
GATCATTCAAGAACTGGGCATAATTAATCTTCCACTTCAGGGTGCCATTTACACTTGTTCCAGGGGTGAAAACTTTATTCAAGCCTCAACAATTAATAAATTCTTAATTTCATCAAGGTGGAATGATAGTTTCAAAGAAGTGAAACAGTTAGTTTTACCTAATGTGATCTCAAATTACAGGCCTATTCTCCTGGAAAGTGGGAAATGTGAAACCAATTATTCTTACTTCAAGTCTGAGAATATGTGGTTACAAACATAGGATTTCCTTGATAAAGTTTAGGACTGGTGGCAGAGCTACTTAATCAGGGGAAGTCCAAACTTCATTATTGTGCAGAAATTGAAGAATTACACAGGGGACGTCATCTACTTGGAACTAAGTGATCTCCAAAAAAGGAGAGGGAAGAAGGAAGATAACATTAGATGAACTCCTATCCTTGGAACAAGCCACTGGGAATAGAGCTCAAACACAAGTAGAAAAAATCATGATGTTCAATCTAGAACTAGAGCTTCCGGAAATTGCTAAGGCAGAAGAGACATCATGAAGGCAGAAATCAAGATGCTTGTGGCTTAAGGTGGGGGGGATAGAAACGCCAAGTATTTCTTAAAAAATAGCAAACCCACACAGGAGTAACAATTACATTGACAAACTCAAAGTAGGATCCGAAATATTAGAAGATAATGAGAAGATCAAAGTAGAGATCTTAGACTTCTATCAGACGCTGTACACTGAACATGAAATCTGGAGACTAACTTCCATCTTTAACGGTATAGCGTGCACCAAAGAGGAGGAAAGAACAAGGTTAGAAAGCACTTTTAAGGAAGATGAGGTCGTGGGCAGTTATTTAATTTGTGCACCAAATAAAGCTTCAGGGGCAAACGACTTTACAATGGCCTCTTTTAGAAGGCTTGGGAGATTATTAAAGCTGATACAGTGGGAGTCCTTAACCATTTTCACCAGACATGATATATGGTTAGATCTTGTAATGCCTCGTTCATAGCATTGATCCCACCAAAAAAGGTTTCATCAAACTTGGAGACTCCACACTAATTAGTCTCATTGGTAGTATATGTAAGATCGCAACCAAACTTTTAGTAGAGACTCAAGAAAGCAATTGGGAAGCTAATATCAGGTCATCAGAATGATTTCATCGAGAATAGAAGATCATTGATGCAACGCTAATTGCCGGTGTTTGATTGTAAACTGAAAAGTGGTGGAGGGGTCGGTGTCCTTGCAAGTTAGATATTGAGAATTTTTTTGATCAACTCAACTGGTCCTGTCTTATAATTATGTTGAGGAAAATGAGATTTGGTGAAAGGTGGATCAAGTGTATAAAGTTCAATATTTCCACTGTTAAATACTCCATTCTAATCAGTAGAAGTCCATTTGGGGTGTGTGTGTGTGTGTGTTCATCACAAAATGTCTGAGGTAGGGTGAACGCCTTTCTCCCTTCCTCTTTATTCTGGCGATGGAGGTATATTCAGGAGGACCCTTGTCTCTAGAAGGAGATACTAAGGGCAAAACATGAAGCTCAAAATCAATAGTATACCAAACCATCAAATACCCGACATGGAGTTTGTCTATGGAAGTTTGGGGTAAATTCTCCCGGAACATCTCTTTCAAGGTAGGTAATGGTCTCCATATCAAATTTTGGAAGGACAAGTGGTTGGGCAACTCATCTTTAATGGAGGAATATCCTAACCTTTTCTAGATCTCTTATGATGAAGACTCTTTCATCTCATAGAACAGAGATAGCAACATCTGGACTCCACTCTTCCGGAGAAATGTGCATGATTGGAAATTGGAAAATCTTCTTCACCTGCTTGCTAGACTGAACAACTGCAAAATCAGTGAGTTGGCCGTTGACAAAATAAAATGGGGCAACATAAATGAAGGATTTTACTCAGTAAATAAAGGCCAAAGGCAGGCTACTCACACTCTTGTGCTCAAAATGAAATAGCCGACAATTGGCCCTGGAAGTTGATTTGGAAAACTTAACTTCCAATTGAGGTCATTTGTCTCTCTATTAAGCTTTGCTTGACTCATGGACAATCTAAGCAAAAGGAATAGACAGATGGTTAATAGATGTTATATGTGTCACAAAGATATCGAAATCAGATTCTCCACTGTGCAATTGTACAAATCTCCGGAATATGGTCTACTCACCTTTTGGACTCAATTGGGTCATGCCGTAATCACCTCCTAAATCCATTTCTTTTTGTCCTTCTATTTGAGCTCATAATAATAATAATAATAACTGGCGGGTTTCATTAATGAAAAGAAAAGCAAATAGACCTTCTTAAGCTGGACTTTTTGGAAAGTTGGTAGAGCCATCAGGACAATCTGGAAGACGGTCCCTACTTGTATTTTCTAGTGTTCTTGGATAGGAAGAAACTGCAGATATTTTGATGGACTATCAAACTCCAAACCAGTCCCTTAGGGTTAGGTGTCTCCTGTGTCTTTTTCAGGTGTATTAACCCATCCCTGGTAAATTCCCCTAATATTTTTAGTCCAAACCAGTCCCTTAGGGTTAGGTGTCTCCTGTGTCTTTTTCAGGTGTATTAACCCATCCCTGGTAAATTCCCCTAATATTTCTGGACTTTATTAGCTCCCTGATCTAAGCGTAGCCTGTAATGTATTGGTGCTGACATACTCTCTTTTATACTTATTAGCTTTCTACTTTTTGTGCCTTCTTGATGCCCAATGAAATCTCTTACTTCATTTAAAAAACCCTACTAAGGGATACTGCTCTTATAAATCTATTGATGGAAATTAAGTTCGACTACATAGTTCCAGAAACAGGCCCTTGAACAACTTTCATTTTTTTCCATCTGTGACTTGGTCCTTGGATTCCATTTGACACTTCTCATGAATCTTGAATAGCTGTATGTTTCTCTTCTATCATGCTTTATGTTGAGACGGTTCAACTTAAAAAAGATGCTTTATGTTGCTCCTTTAGATCTTTTGATGAGAATTAAGTTCGACTACATAGTTCCAGAAACCATCACAAGGTAGGGTAAGGTCTGCAAACACACTACCCTCCCAGACCCTACCTACCCTCCCCAGACCCCACCTGTGGGATTATACTGGGTTTGTTGTTGTTGTTGTACATAGTTCCAGAAACAGGCACAGTAACAACTTCCATTTTCTGCCATCTAGGACTTCATTCATAGATTCCACTTGACACTAATCATGAATCTGGAATAGCTGTATATTTCTCAGCTATCATGCTTAATGTTGAGATGGTTTAGCTAAAAAAAGAGTTGCTATGTGAGAACATTTGAACCAAGTTACTGAGAGTATTGTGGTAATCTTGCAATAATTGTAGCACAGAAAGGAAACATATGAGTTCGACTCGAAGAGCAATCAAAATATAAACAACAATAACAACCATTTATTTTTTAATCCAGAAAAAGCAAGGAAACTAAGTTTAAGAATTCCCCTAATATGGTGTGAGAGAGTGACTGTGATCTAACTTAAGATGCAATTTTCTGTGTTGAAAAGTATTCCTTAAATAGCTAGAAATCAGTAATTACCTTCTTAACTTTGTCTACATGTAAAAACAACCCTAATATTTCAGTAAAATAATGTCTAGGCAGAGATTTGAACTTGGTGATCAGCGTTTAGGAACTTGAGTTCCAGAACTGGAGAGGAAAACTAAATAATGTAGGTCTTGTTATTGTTAGAATCCTATAATCATTAGCCTACATACACTGAATGGAGGGTAATGATACTGATGGAGTCCAAACCTTCCCTAACTTAAAAGGGATGACGAACCAACTTAATCTAGGAAAGATTACTACTCAGAGAGAAATTTAAGTATTACTGATTGGACTTTTTTTTTGTTGGGTTATGAAGTAAGGTATTTCATTAAAAAGCATCAAGCAGATGCAGAGTTACAGAATAAACAAAAGGACTCACAGAGAGCATAAGCAAAAGTTGTTAGCTCCTTTACAATCTTCAAACTAGTACTAGAGAGCTAACAAAGCCAAGAAAGTGTTCAGTGCTAAATACAGGGGTTAAATTAACCCAACTGAACAACGCAAGTAAACATCTAGCTTAAGAGAGTGGTTTGGAGTTGAGAATCTTGAGATCCCATCAAAACATCTACGGTTCCTTTCAGTCCATAAACACCAAAAAATAACTCCAGGGATCATCACCCTGACTTTCTTGATTGACTTATCAACTCTCCATGTATTCCAGCTTGCATAGGTTTCTTTCACATTTTGTGGCATGACCCATTCTAAGCCAAAAATGCAGCAGAACATATTCCATAGGTCCTTGGCCACTGCACAGTGGAGAAACAGGTGATTGACTGTTTCTGTGCTATTCTGACACATATAACATTTATCATCCAGATCAAAGCCTCTTTTGTTGAGATTATCTTGTGTTAAACATGCTTCCTGGATAGCAATCCAACAAAAACAGATGATCTTGGTAGGAGTTTTGGTCTTCCAAATAAGTTTCCTGGGCCATAGATCAGTGATCTGGCTGTGACAGCATATTTGATGATAAACAATCTTTCACAGTGAAGGTGTTGTTTCTTCCCCATACCAGTCTGTCAGCACAGTTCTCATTCATATTACATTTTTCCACACTAGCAAGTAGTTCAAGCAGACTTCCCATCTCCCAATCCTGCACATTCCTCCTGATTGGACTTCTCAAGTCTAAAATAGAAACGAAATGATCTTTTCATAGTGCCGAGATGTGCTAAGTTAATACTTATAAGGTACAACATGCAAGTCAAAACATTCTAATAATCGTCACTAGGCTAAGAGTGTTAGAAGTTAAAGACACAAGCTGTATGAGATCAAGCAAGCTTTCACATGTTGAACTACATCTGCTTTTCTGCACTTAAAATCCAGCAAGCTTCTACATTGTAAATAGTATTACTTGCCTTTATTTCTTGAGTACATCTCCCCTGCAGGGAAAGGTGGAATAAGCTTAACTGAATTTTAATGCTATGCAGAACTACAAAGGAGGTCAAATTACAGATAGAGAATTAGGTGATACCATATGGAAGAACTTCTTTCAGGGCAAGTTGACGTTCTTGCACTATAACAAGGGAGAGGAAATGGCACCAACACTAGGAGATCAGGGCGGCACACTTCTGGTTCGCAAGATACCTTGGGTTGATCCAACGTAATTTCTCCTTTGACTGGAATACATTTTTACTTTAAACTCTTTCCTTTTATTGCTAATATGTTCACTTGACTAATCTTTTAACAAGCAACGGCGAATTGCCTTACGATTATTTTATTTTTTTGTTACTATTTTCTTTTGTGATTTTCTGGCATTTTCAACTGAGACTTTCTTGCTCATAGTTGTACAAGAGGAAACTGTACTTATTTATGTTTGTAGTATTATAGGGAGTAATTTTAGTGTCTAGGTTAGTTTTCGCACACCTCGACTAATCCTCCATGAGCACTGGGTAACTTTGGCCACCAATGTTAGAGAAATGGGAAAAAAATCACCCAACTTCTTTTTAGCTTTGTTGAGGTCTGAACCTTCATGGTCGATTCCATCTTTGTTGATCGCTAGGCCACACCTTTAGGTATAACATAGAGTTCTTTGAACTTCGTTTTGTATGGTTATTCAGCTCAAATTGACTTAATATGTGTTCTATCTTTGTCCCATCTTCTATCAGAGCAGTTATGGTTGCACCACCCCTTGCTTCAGATTATTTGTGAAACTCTGCTTTGGGTGGCCAGCCAGTCTCATGACCTAGTTAAGTTTGGATGTTCCTCTTAAGTCATTTTGATAACATGGTTTCGTGGTAATGTCAAAGCTTATTAGTTTCTGCATTATGGATCATCGATCTACACTGCTCCCTTTAACCAGTAAAAGTGAAAGGACATCAAGCTTGTCCAGGATACAACTTCAGTATCACAATGTTAAAACTTAAAATCTTAGAGATATGTCTGATGCTAGTAAGAATCTTAAGAGATTGACTTCTAATTAACTGATTACCTCTTCTTTTTAAATCAGTTAGCAAACATCTTTATTCGATTGAAACAAAAGCCCGGCACCAAGTCGGTGCTGGTGTTACAAAAAGGTATCCCATTCTTCACCAGAGTTCTTTCAATTAAGAGGTCGATGACTTCTAACAGCTATCCTCATCCTGCAAAAAGCAAGTTAAGCCAGAGGCCTGATAAACTAAGGCACTTGAAATTCAAAGATTGAACATCCATAGACCTTCCTCCGTAACATCTCTGGTTCCTTTTGTCAATACAGATGCAATGCAATCTGGAATGGTATTACAAATAATCTTCAGCTCCTTTGTTAGCTTTGCAGCCTTCCTAGCAACAGAACAGTTCTTTAGGGGATCTCTGCGTCACCAAACTCTACTCAAATATTTGCAGAAATAGTTCCCTCAGACGTCTAGCCACTTTTTGCGGTGTAGAAAGAGATGGTCATTGTCCTTCCACATGTAGTACTTGCTGCGCAGTTAAACCCCCTTCTCTGGAGGTTTTCTGTGTCAAACATGCTGCGGCTTATCTCTTCATCAGGGTAGGTTTTAACATATGTTGTTGGCCTAATTATTGACTAAATTGGGGGTTCAGTGGCATATATGATTTGGAGTGATGTGCAGTCAGTCTGTTTTCCTTTTTTTCCTGGAAAATGTGACAAGCACGGGAATCTTACCAACATAAATTGGTATATGGAGGTGATTACACTGCTATCTTAGGGTAGAAGGTTAGTAAGGAGTAGAGTGTTGTGTTGCCTTTAGAAGGTTTAGGGCTGTTGGTGTCTGTCGTAGTATTAGTCGCGCACCCTTGTAGTTCTTGCTTTTGTTATCTATCTTCATATGTTGTTTATTGTGTTTCAATCACCATATTGTTTTGTTGTTGTTATTGTCTTTTCTGTAGGCTCGGCACTGCTTTCCTTTTTGACTACTATGCTTTCTTCGCTATTTTCTTCTTCTTGTACTTGGATTTGTTGCATTGGGCCGAGGGTCTCTTTGAAACAGCCTCTCTACCTCCATGAGGTAGTGGTAAGGTCTGCGTACAATCAACCTTCCCCAGACCCCACTTGTGGGAATCCATTGGGTATGTTGTTGTTGTTGGTTTAAAAAATTTTGTTGCTTTATTTCTGATGGAAGCAATAATGTGGATCTGTCTCTGCATGGGTTACTCTTTGCTGTTGCTGACTTCACGTCTCTACTTTTCATAGGAAAGTATTTGTTGGGGATGTTGTGGTTCTCAAGGACCCTATAAAGTCAGATGATTACCTTGTTCGTAGATTGGCTGCGATTGAAGGCTATGAGATGGTGTCCACTGATGAAAAGGATGAGCCTTTTGTCCTCGAAAAAGATCAATGTTGGGTGCTGGCTGATAATGAAAATGTGAAACCTAAGGTATATGATCCTCACAATAGATTGCTTTTCTCCTCCGGAACAAGATATCATTTGACTGTTTCTCTCAAATCCTCTTTTGCGCAAATTGTGGAACTTGTCTTTGCACTTTATGTTACAATTTTAGTATATTGTGCTTATTGTAATATGATATTTAGTCCAACAATCCCACAATGTGTGTCATCCCTCAAAAAACACTAGGTGATTCTTTTCATCTGTTCTAGCCTTTGGACAGAGTTACCTGGTACCTGTTGCTGGTGGGAGGTGGCAGGTATCCCGTGGATTTAGTCGAGGTGCGCGGAAGCTGGCTTCGACACCACGGTCATCAAAAGAAAATGTTGTGTCATCCTTGTCTTGGGTTTCACTATCTGTATTGAGCATCATGTTTTTGTTGTATGCTTGGTAACTCATTCACTGCATAATAGATACAATTTATTTGCAGCAAAAGTTGTATCATAAAGTCTAGATATGTGTTATAACTTTCGAGTTCTCTTTTATCATAACTGAAACCTTATTTTATCGGTGATCGTATGTACTCCCTCCGTTTCAATTTGTCCGTCTTACTTTCCTTTTTAGTCTGTTTCAAAAATAGTCTTTTTTTCTTTTTTGGCAATTCTTTAATTCTAACTTTCCACATGACATATTCATGACCACAACACTAAAGGACATTTTGGTACATTCTACATATCTTTAGTTTAAGACCACAAGATTCAAAAGTCTTCTTTACTTTCTTAAACTCCGTGCCAAGTCAAAAACAGACAAACAAATTGAAACGGAGGGAGTATTAGTTTAAGTTTACCCTTCCCTGCAGATTCTCGTAGGCACTTGCATAAAGTGAGTAGTAAATCTGAACAAACTTCTAAGTGGATGTGTATGTTTGAGCTAAAACTTCAGCATTTTCAATGAGTAGAACTATTTGAATCATGGTGAAGAGGTAAGGTTTATGAAATGATATAAATGTTCGATGGAATTTGTAATACTTGAGCTAAATTTTCAGTATTCTCAGTTGCTGTGGATTAAAATAGAACTTTTGACTTTTTGAGTATGCAGTACTGTGTATCCATATTATAGTAATCGCTGGGCTTTCTTCCTCATGCATTAGGGAAAGGACAGCAACTGTGCAGATATAATTTTATATCAATATTAATCGAGTCTAGATATTTTTCTTGTCTTTTCAATAGCAGGAAGCCAAGGATAGTAGAACATTTGGCCCTGTTTCCTTGACAGACATAGTTGGCAGAGCTATATATTGCCTGAGGACAGCAGTAGACCATGGTCCTGTTAACAACAGGTTTGTTGTGTCCATTGCTTATCTGTTTCGTTATTCATCAAATAGAGCTTTCATATTGACCGTGATTCATCTGTCTCTTGATTTATCAGTCACTTTAGCATGGAGAAGGATTCACCAGTCCTTGAAGTTGAACTGGATGTTGATGAGATGGCAAGAAGTCACAAAGCATAGGTTGAGCTTGGTTGTGAAAGGATTTTCTAGAATTACTGATTTGGTTGTACCCTCCCGTCTTGTTTCCTCTTATTTATCCGAGCCAAATTCATTGGAAAAAATAAAATAAAAGTTGTATTAGTGATTTTGGTACTTTCCCAAGTGTTGATCTTTTCCTCTTAATGAGGTACTGAGTGAACTGTAAACCTTTGAGGTATTCAGTTCTATTTAGGATGGCATTTCAAGGCTGAAACTTTAGTATGCAAGTTTGGGACAACCTGTAAAATTTTTCAATATGATTCACTTTCATCCAGATTAACACCAATTGAGTGTACTGTTTATTGCAGTAGCTTAAGAAAAAATGTTGGGTGTTTTTTTTTCATTTGCCTAAGATATTACTATAACTGGCAATAAAGAGTTGATATGAACCCATAATTTTAAAAATATGATAGGTTCAATGGTAAGAACGCTAAAAGTTGAACCCATTTAGAGTTTAAATTCTGGAGTCATCCTAACCGAGACGAGATTACGAGGTGGGGCAACGATCTACTTGACTTCTGTTTTCATGGATAGTTTTTGTATTTTTGCCAACCCCTCTACTAAAATAATTCTTTGTTTTTTTCTTAAAAGCAGATTTTAGCTCCTTAGCCTTCCATATCAACTTCTATAAATAATTTTCAATTATCTCTAACTGATCAAGTCACGAATTGTATTACATATGAAACTCAAATTTCAGTAATTTAAAGATAATAGTAGCTGATAAGGAGTTATGGAGGAGGAAAGGTTGTAACTTGACTTTTATTATAGTACAACAAAGTTAAGATGATTTTTTTTTTTAAAATAAGAGACGATGCATTGAAAGAACATTGAGAGCATTTCGGAGTCGTGTCATATTCACGTACTTTTTGGAAATTTTTTCCATATGTATAAGTTTCAATAAAAAAAATAGTGAATTCTGTCAAATTCGTTGTTACTACTCTAACTTGTCTATAGCTCTGTCACTCTTTTTCGTTCTCTGCAAATAATATGTCATATTATTTTCTAATTTTAGTGTATTACATGAAATCCATACTCGACGACTTTGCTATCTACTTATACAATTGATTACACCTTTAAAGAAGAAAGAGAAAAAAAGAAGAAGATGAAGAGGCCTAAAATTGTAAGAAACCAAAACTGTGAGGGGGAAAAGTGATACATTTCAAAGCCAAAAAGGGCCGCGATTGACTAGATTTTGAAATTTTGACACTTTCCTTTTCTGACCCCACGAAAATGGTCAATATATCAAAACCTCCCCTTATCAGTGTGCAGGATATATAAAAAGGCAACGAGAGAAGCTTAGTACATAGGCGAGCATCGAAAATGCGAAAATTTGATTGAGACTGGAGATTTTCCTATGTTTTCTCAATTTCCAATAATGTCAACCGCCATTGATTTCACTCCCAAGAAGCTCCCAGGTAATTTTTTTTTTTGGTGGGTTCTGTTTATGTTCAATCTTGTAGGAGCTCTATCATGCACACTAACTGTATGACAAAATTTCTCAAAGACAGATACCATTAATGTACTCTTTTCTTTTGATTGGGTAAATACAATAATGCTTTCATTTGTCTTCTCCATTTCTTGTTCTCCTTTTTTTTGATGTCACATTGGTTGCCTACAACATGTTCGATGAAATGTTTGTGTTAAAAGTCGAGGTCACTTTAATTACTTTGCTTTTTATTAACGGCCTAGCTATGTTAGAACACTATCTAATAAGGGAAAACGTAATAACTACTGCAAAGTCAGGTAGGCCGAGGGGGTTCATCCGCGGAAAATTATCGCTGGTTATACATGGTTAAAATTATTTTTTATGTATATATAGTTGATGTTGAACCCCTTTGGCTTCTTCATGTGTTGAACCCTTTAGTGAAAATTCTGGCTCCACCACTGGTTGAGGTTGGCTATTAGAATTCTCTATATCCATTTTGCTCTAGTTGGACGCTTTCAATATGATACTCAGTAATTTGTCACTTAGCAAAGAAGAATTTAATGATGTTTATTATTGATGCTATTGATAAATAAATTAATAAGCGGGAATTCCTTGCGGGTTCCAATGTCAAGATGGTTTATTTTTGGCTACATTTGATTCGGCTAAAGCGGTGGAACTTTTTTTGAATAGTTTAAGCAGGTGGTTTCATTTGCATTGTTCTTGAAATAGTTAAATGTGAATATTTTCTGGGCGGTGTGGGTTTTTGAGGTGGAAAATATGCAGAATTATTGACATGTATGGTAACTTATTGGATCTTCTCGAAGTGAAGTTTTTCCTTTCAAATTCCACAAGCTCCTATTTAGTGGAAATCTTCAGATCTGCCAATTTTACTTGAAGTTCACCCATCAACTTGGTTACACCTAAACATAAATGAAGAAAACTCTCATAGGTTCCCTGTTAATGCCAAGAACTCTCCCAACCTCTTTTTCTTTCCGCAAGGTGCTAACAGTGGCCAAATCTTGTCTTGTTCACAATATATTTCTTTATGCCCCAGTTTTTGTTGTCTTTATTCTATTTCTAGAACTCTTTGCCCCTCTCTTTTTAGTGTATAATTTATGTGCATTGTTGGTATCGATTGACATGATGACTTCAGGGTTATTTTCATTCCAATCATCGTTTTCGTTATTTTAAATACTACTAATTCTTGTAGTGACAACAGTAAATATTATATTTAAAATGCAAATGCTTCTTATGGAAGCAGAATTAATGACTTTTAAACTTCTTATTTCTAGATAGCTGTAGGACATATCGTACATAAAATGTAAGGTGTAGGAAGGAATCTGATATAACATTGTACAGTTGTCCCAAAGAATGCTCTGTAATCGGTAAATGGAAATGCTTACTTGGAAAAAGATGTAAACAAAGTATCTGTTCTGAGATTATGCATCTTATTCCCTACAGAGATGTGATCCTATTCTTTAGTCACCCTTCCACATGCAAGACAAGATAGTTTTAAGCTTCAGCTGCAATGTGAATGGATCTGTCGGGACGTACATGTTAATCATTCCATTGACAAAGAAATGGCTATTTAGAAACATTCTCTTATGCATAAGTTAATTTTTTGTTGTATCTGTAAAATTGAATATTAACACTTACGATATATGCTATTGTTCTATTTCAGGGTTTGGTTCCTCAGAAGGCAGATGTCTTCCCTGCTCAGGACTGTCAGGGAGGACAGTCACTTCTCATGGTGAATATCAGCACTTTTCCAAGGTCAAGATTTTAAACTTGAAATGTCCTTACAAGAGCACATCTTATATATGTAATGCTAGTAGCTTCAGCAATCATAAAAGAAATCCAGATTTTTCGAGGCAAAACAAGCATGGGTTCTCCAGGGGGAGGAACAGGCAAAATGAAGACAGAGATGGTTATGACAATGTAGAAGAATCTGAAATGCTATCTTCAAGAAATGGGCCACTGCTTACTACATCAAACACTTCCAAATTCCAAGCTACAGCCACTCCAGGTCCAAGGGAAAAGGAGATTGTTGAACTATTTAGAAAGGTCCAGGCTCAGCTTCGGGAAAGAGCTGCGATCAAAGAGGAGAAAAAGTCTGAAGAGTTGCAAGGAAAGGGTAAAGAGAGTGAAACTGTTGATTCCCTTCTCAAGCTTTTAAGAAAACACTCGGTTCAGAAAGGGAAGAAAACCAGTAGCAGTAGAAGTAGCAACTTTGTCCTTGACCAGCCAGATAAGAGCAATGTATTCTCTGAAGAGAGAGCTGGCAATCTTGCTGAATTAAATAGCAATGTGAACCATGTGGCACAAGAAAGTAGCACCCCAGTTGTTAACCGGCCGAAGTCAAACTTCCAACGTAGATCTCCAGTTCCGCGAATCAAATTTCAGCCTGTTTATCAGGAGGGAGGTACTGATAACCCTGTTGCCTCTACTGCTACAGATAAGACGGAAAAGGACATACATTTGGACCCTGAACTTGACCAAATTCCCAAAAGTAAGGTTGATTCTGACACTCAGCTGATTTTTTCAGATAAGGATGTGTTTGATGAGATGGCTGATGATGATACTGCCAAAATGTATGAAAGTGTTGATGCTAGTGATGATGAAGACCACAATCAAGTTGGACATGACGAATTAGCTGAAATGAAGCTAACAGAACTGCGAGCAATTGCAAAGTCCCGTGGTTTGAGGGGATACTCGAAATTGAAAAAGTTAGAGCTCATTGAGTTCCTAAGTGCTGATCAAGTCTGATATGGTTCACAAGTAAAATGATGACATGATGTAGAATTTTGTTGCACATTCTTCCTTTGTTTTCTGCATAATGTTCGACTTAGATAGTACTCTCTTTATGGTGGTTTCTGTGGTCAAGATGGACAAATTTGTTTACTTCATCTACGTAGCGATCTCTTACCCTGATATACACATTTGACCAACTTCTTAAAATCCTTTTTGTGTATCTATTTCTTATGTTCATCATACTTATTGGTGATTCTGAATCTCTGATAGCTGTTAGGTAGTCTCTCTTGGACTTTTTTGACTTCAGCAAAGTCTGCTGTTCAAATTAGAGAGACATCCTTGCACGTGCAGTAGTGCAGGTAATTACATACCACCTACTCTTTATGAGTGAGCATGTGATTGTTCTGAATTTTTCATTTTTGAGATCAAGATACTTGCTAATTGCTATGAATACGATATAATGGGGTGTTATTTCCTTCCCATTTGTAATTCTGGCAATTCAGCTCAAACAGATGTATGTGCTGCTTGATGTTGTTTACTTTCTCTCAAGTTTGATGCTCAACTTTCCATCATCGCTGTTGAAATCTGCTATAAGAAGATTTAACACTCCGTGAAATGTGTTGTTAAGGTTACTAGTGCTATCTTAGTATTGCCTTGTTGCTGAACCAGGAAGAGAGTGAACCAGCTCATGACTTATGGAGTGGTATTCGTTCTCATGTCCTTTCCTATTTCATCTTTTTCCTCGTTCCAACCGTTCTTCACCCAATCATGTACCTCGGTGGTGACTACTATTATCAACATTTGAATGGTATTCATGCGCTGTTTCAAATTTCGGATTCAGATGGAGCCATAATTGTGGAAGTTGAATGATGAACTTAGAAATTTCTTATGTTGAGGACACCTTGTTTTACTCCATTGCTCCCTATCAAATTAAGTGAGAGATCTTCGTGCACTGACATCAATAACATACCCGGTATAATATCACAAGGAGTCAATTCCCTAAATGATCACTGAACTTGTGCAAACATGCCACTAAAGTAACTTATGCATCTTTTAGGAAAATATGATCATCGAATTATGTACGTCTTTTCAAAACAATGTGAAACTAAGAAATAGTTAAAGACATGTTTGGAAAGCCACAAGAAAATTGAAATTGGGTGTGATTACACAGTTTGACATATTTGTTTGACCAAGTAATTACCAACTTAGAGGAGAATCAGGTATAATTGGAAGGGTGTAATTATACGGTCCAATTCTCAATGAGGGGTTGAGAATTGGGTGCAATTACAAGGTTACTTTTAATTTTTTTCTTTTTAATTTATTTTTTATTTCTGTTATTTTAATTTTATTTTTTATTTTTACTTTTTTAAATTTTATTTTTATTTTTTTCGTTTTACATTATTTATCTTTTATTTCTTTTCTTTTCATTTCTCAACATTTACTTCTTATAATTCAATATAATTGCTCGTATTTTTTATTTTCTTAATTTAGCGCATAACTGCATTATTATTCTAGTGTTTGAATTAAAGTAGATTTTCATTATTGAATGAGATTATAAACTTATGTTTCCCCTTTGATTATATTTACTTAGGTTATGGTGAAACTTATTTTATGTTATGTTGGAATTTGATATAAAGAGTATTATGTTTTTTTTTTGAATTTATGTTATATTTTATATTCTAATTTATTTGCCTTAGTAGTATTGACTTGTTATTTCATATTGCATGTCATGTCAAAATATGTAATTATATCCAAAAAAATATATCAAATTACATTCAATTTCAATTCTCTAATTGCTTTTCGAACATGCCCTTAACTATTTTTTAGTTTCACCTTGTTTGAAAAAATGTACATAGTTCAATGACCATATTTTTCTAAAAAAATAAAAGTTACTTTAGTGATATATTTGCACAAATTCAGTGATCATTTGGAGAATTGACTCTACCACAAATAGGTCTGGGGAGGGTATCTTGGGAGAAGGTAGCCCCTCATATTTTAGGTGCCAAAATTCGGTCCCGGTTTAATAATCCAAGAAATAGATATTCCTTGCATTGTCTAGGAAAAAAAAAATCCTCTGCTTTATTGAATAATAATGGAAGATAATGGAGAAGTATTGCTTTCCATTCTTCCGAAACGGTCTTTGGCTCTTTGCCAAACAAACAATTCGTCAGTAGCTATCACATTAAAAATCAGTCAATTTCATTGGGTTATGTGGTTACAAAAAGGAATAATTTTCCCACAAAATAATCAACAAAATTCAATAAAATAAACAATTAAATGCTGGTTATAACAACAACAACAACAAAACCAATTTAATAAATATTGAAATAATAATTGAAACCATAAAAAACAATTAAAGTTTAGTAACTTGAGAATTTGTAGAAACTTTTCATGTGAAAAATCAATTAGGATAATGAAGTTTACTCTTGAAGACATGGGTAAAAGTTACCAAACTCTGAACATTTAAAATCATGAGCGTTGATCTTTCTGTGCTATTTAAAATGATAATGTAAATTTAGAGAGAAGTTAGTTTATATTTTGTCATAGATAATATTAATGGTCCTCACTTGTCAGTTTCAGACCTGCATCCTAGGAGTCATTAGTTGTGACTCTGAGGATATACTAACTTGTGATTTATTTCTAAAATGGATTTTCATTTTTACTTCTTACTTTTGACATATCAAGGAAAGACAAAAAAAAAATTCCTCAAATGACCCTTAGCATTAATTACTTATTCCTCAAATAATTTTTCAAGACGTAATACTAAGCATCAATTTATAGGGATAATGAGGTAAAATAGACATGTCAATTATTGTTTTCTTAATGAGCATGCCAAGTCAAAATGTGACAAATAAAAATGAGCGGAGAATATATATATATATATATATCCAAATTAAATAAATGCAGTTGCATTTTGAGAGATAGAATGCTCAAATGGGCTACTGCATTTTGTCCCTTAATTATTAGGTGATAACGCCCAAACTACACCTCTAATTAAAGAAGCATAAGCGGTCGTAGTCAAATATAGAACCCAACTAGGTTGGGGTCGAATCCCACAGAGAATATGGTGAGAATTAAGTCGTTAGTGAATTAGATAACTAATAGTCAATAGTTTCCGGAAAAAGGGGGGTTTTGTGAAATCAAATTGTAAACAAAACAAGCAATAATGTGTGAGAAATAATCAATAGGAGAATGAACTAGGAAAGTGTTTACCATGGCGTTAGTAACAATGTCGATTCTAGGCTTAATCGGTTTCTTTTTATATGCGTGTCACGATGTGATTGAAGCAATGGTATCGTCTAAACGTCTCTCGACCAAATAAACAAATTTCCTTTTCTATTCTCTCGACCTCGAAAAGATGTGCTTTTTAGATCTCAATCCTAAACATCAAGTAGATTAATCTAGTTACAACATTAATCTTTAGACGAGAGTTAGTAGTCTCGAATCCTTGTTGTTAATCAAGTTTCCCGGTTTTAATCTCTTTACTCAAGCAAATTAAACCTAGGCATGTTCTAATGTTTGCAACCACTAGAAAACGTTAAATAATGAATGATTAACAACGTGACAATACATAAATTGAACCCGTCGCTACCCGGAATCTATATCGCTACTTTAGCCATGGCTCCCACAACCCTAGTTGTGGGAGGTTTAGTTACTCATGCTTGTAGAAGAACAAAAGAAAGCAATATTCATAATAAAGAAAAGAGATCCTTACAATGGATTGAAAACAATCTTTAATTAATCCAAGAGCAAGAACAACAAAATCCCAAGAACGATTCAAGAACACGAATTCAAGAAGTAGAAAACGTGTTTCTTGCTCTCCAAGTCGACTAAAATCTCTCCTAAAACTATTGGGAGAACTATATTAAAAAGCTTCGTCCATAAAATAAACCTAACATAGGGTATTTATAGGAGTCTAGGAAACCAATCCCAAAAACGTCAGGATTCCGCGTAGCGGACTGCCTAAGTGTGACGGTTTGGGTGACGGACCGTCACGCCCTTGACGGACCGTCACCTGAACCGTCACTCTTATCCAGAATGCTCTTTTTCGCGTATTTCCTTCCGTTTCCATGTTTGTCTCTATTTCCTGAAAATACAATATAAAAACATCAAAAACGACGACGGTTGCTTGAAAACGTACGATTGTTCTTAGTTAAAAGGGTCGAAAGTGCCGTAAAATGGCGGCACATCAACACCCTCAACTTAAAACGTTCGCTTGTCCTCAAGCAACATGACATAAACAATTACGACGACTCAACTAAGAAAACAAACTCGTGTCTCTAGCAACTCATGGTCATTCAAAACTTATTCACTTTTAAATCAAGCTCCCTTATAGCACATAAATGTATGAAACACTAACTTGCAAGGATCCAAACATGTCATTCCGATATGATAGAACATTCTACATGCACACGCGCAGCTATCCTAACAATCAATAGACAATACGGACATCTTGGTGCCCTCACCACAAAGAAATCCCACACACGAGATTTGGGACTAGGTAGCGCTCACACTCACAAACGATTTCAAACAATGCACATGCGATACCATAGGCTTGCCCTTACTATTCTATTTCAGTTCTTCAGAAAGCCGCTCAGGATCACTACAGGACTTGTTTTGGCTTGTAATGAGGCTTCAGGTGCAGGTATGATACATTTAGGGGTTAGTGACTAAGCCCTCCTTGGAACTACCGATGTCTTATTACCACATAACTTTACTTTTTCCATCCTTATTCACCCTTTTTATTTCCTTGTTTCTAGCTACAGATGCGGCCTCTTTATTTTGACAATTCTTTTTATTTCTTTTTCGATCTTTTTCATCTCTCTTTTTTTCTTTTCTTAGGCACACACCTGGCTTTTCATTCTATTCACAACCAATTTTCACTATCCTCTTCTTCTTGCCATTCACCTCTATAGTAGCCATCCTCAACTTAGGTTGCTTGCCTGGGTTGAGATGCACAATGTCCATGGAAGGACCAGGGCCAAAACAGGGTTTACCTCTATAGTAGCCACCCTCAACTTAGGCTGATTGCCTGAGTTGAGGTGCACAATGTCCATGGAAGGACCAGGGCCAAAATAGGGATTCAAAGTTAAACAGGAACGGTGACAGGTTATTGAAAGAACAAGGTCAATTATAGAATCAAATAGGGATCAAAGGGAGTATTTTGCATTTGGACGGTCTTATAGGTTAAGTGGACTGCACCAAAAAGGGCCTGTGATCCTTTCGCTAAGCAACCAAACTTCGACTTAACAAAATAGACCGTGGCAAGTTCTAGATGCCATGCACCAAAGTAAAGAATTTATAACATCATCTCACACGGCACTTGGCACCAAGAAACTATCATCGCTACACTATCAAACACCCGCTCGGCTTAAGCATACTCATTCTAGTCATAACCACACAATGACATTCAAGGATCCAGACAGTCAATCGTTTCAACATAAGCACAAAACCAGAAAATTTTTAAAGGGGCCTCGTTTTAGTCAACAAACACGCCATGCTCATCACTATAGACACTAAAAAATTTAAAATAACAACCTAAAACATGCCGGTTCTACTAGATAGCACACCGGAGGGAAAAGAAACACGGCAACAAAAACCCTCGGTGGTGACTCACAGGTTTTCCCACGAATTAATTAGACTATAATACAACAACAATTTATGGGTTGCCTCCCATACAGCGCCTGATTTAACGTCGCGGCACGACGCGGGTGTCTTGATTACTCAGACTTCATCAAGATACCCAAGACTTAATAAACAACCGTATGCACAACTATATACCCTATAATAAACAAAAACAACAAATAAAAGTAAAAGCAGGAAAGTATGACTAAGAGTCAAATAAACACACCAGACTTAATTAACAACCGTATTCCCCGGCAACGGCGCCACTTTTTGATAACGCCCAAACTACACCTCTAATTAAAGAAGCATAAGCGGTCGTAGTCAAATATAGAACCCAACTAGGTTGGGGTCGAATCCCACAGAGAATATGGTGAGAATTAAGTCGTTAGTGAATTAGATAACTAATAGTCAATAGTTTCCGGAAAAAGGGGGGGTTTTGTGAAATCAAATTGTAAACAAAACAAACAATAATGTATGCGAAATAATCAGTAGGAGAATGAACTAGGGAAGTGTTTACCATGGCGTTAGTAACAATGTCGATTCTAGGCTTAATCGGGTTCTTTTTATATGTGTGTCACGATGTGATTGAAGCAATGGTATCGTCTAAACGTCTCTCGACCAAATAAACAAATTTCCTTTTCTATTCTCTCGACCTCGAAAAGGTGTGCTTTTTAGATTTCAATCCTAAACATCAAGTAGATTAATCTAGTTACAGCATTAATCATTAGACGAGAGTTAGTAGTCTCGAATCCTTGTTGTTAATCAAGTTTCCCGGTTTTAATCTCTTTACTCAAACAAACTTAAACCTAGGCATGTTCTAATATTTGCAACCACTAGAAAACATTAAATAATGAATGATTAACAACGTGACAATACATATATTGAACCCAACGCTACCCGAAATCTATATCGCTATGTTTGCCATGGCTCCCACAACCCTAGTTGTGGGAGGTTTAGTTACTCATGCTTGTAGAAGAACAAAAGAAAGCAATATTCATAATAAGGAAAAGAGATCCTTACAATGTATTGAAAACAATCTTTAATTAATCCAAGAGCAAGAACAACAAAATCCCAAGAACGATTCAAGAACACGAATTCAAGAAGTAGAAAACGTGTTTCTTGCTCTCCAAGTCGACTAAAATCTCTCCTAAAACTATTGGGAGAACTATATTAAAAAGCTTCGTCCATAAAATAAACCTAACATAGGGTATTTATAGGAGTCTAGGAAACCAATCCCAAAAACGTCAGGATTCCGCGTAGCGGACTGCCTAAGTGTGACGGTTTGGGTGACGGACCGTCACGCCCTTGACGGACCGTCACCTGAACCGTCACTCTTATCCAGAATGCTCTTTTTCGCGTATTTCCTTCCGTTTCTATGTTTGTCTCCATTTCCTGAAAATACAACATAAAAACATCAAAAACGACGACGGTTGCTTGAAAACGTACTATTGTTCTTAGTTAAAAGGAGTCGAAAGTGCCGTAAAATGGCGGCACATCATTAGGTCTGCCAAGTTCCAGAAGGAGCAATTCATTATCGACCCATAGATCTTAGCCCGTTGCACTTGTTTAATCTATCTTAATTTGTTATAAGAAAAAGGACCTTCAACTTAGCCCTCTAAACTTAGGTCATGAAGATTGCTTATGACCATATTCTTGAAATTAAAATTGAAATTTATCTTATTCTTAGTTCTTGAATTAGCAAGAAACTAAATTTATTAGTCTACATGGCGGTGTCCCGTATATAATAGAGCTTCCATTGAGTATTCTGATCCCATTTCTTGTATTGTGTTCATAATAGGAGAATCGTTTTTTCTGACCATATCTTAATAGTACTTGAAATCTACTCTTATTTCTTATGTGTTATGAAGGAATTACTTAGCATACGGATTTTCAGTTTGCATGCCTAGCTCTTCATAATAATGCCTATAAATTAGAGGCATTAATTGGAATTAATGTTGTACACAAGTTCATAGAAAAGAAGAAAAATTCCATGAAGCAATTATCATAGAATTCTTTTGATTTTCCTTCTGGAAAAATAGGTACACTTTAAGTATTTTATGATTTGTTACGTTTTGAATTTTGTAAACTGAGTATCAAAGTAATCAATTTATTTTTTCTTCTCAGATTAACATGATTAGGAAGACTAGAAATAGTGCAATTAGCACAAAGAGTGAAACCGGTAAGTTTGAAAAAGTTAGAAAATACCTTTTTCCGCTTTTCTTTTCTTTCTAAGAGAGATAAGCTTTTTATATAATTTGTTGTTAATTTAGCATATTCTTCAATCTGTTTGTTTCAGAGAAATCCAATTTGTTATTTTTGATGTTTCAATTTATTCTAGTTAAGGAGGAAAATTTCTTTTATTATGTAGTTATGATTTTTTTTATGCTTATTTTTTGTGTAACATTTTCGAAGAAACTGAGGTCAATTACTGACAACAAAATGCTTGACTTGTGGATTGATGGTCTCAAAAAGCTTTATTACAGATTTTAATCAAGAAATTAAGAGAATTAATTAAATTAGGAGTTAAGAGAATGTGGAAAGTGGTTTTATGTTGAAATTATTGTATTTAGTTAGAAGGTGGTGTCATGTTTAAATTGTTATACTTAATTAGATTTAAGTTTTACTTGAGATAGAATAGATCATTTGATTTGATATTATTGAACTTTTGTTGAACACTTATATCACTACTTTGTTTTTTAGTTATAATATTATTTATTAAAAGACATTTGCTTTACATATATTCACGTTTGTTAAAAAGGTTGACATTTATGAATGTGCAAATTGAATATAAATATTTGTGTCATGATAGAAATTATATAAAGGATTATTTTCGATATTTTAGAAAATTTGGCGGCGACATTAATCTAAATATAGATAAATTTAGTGTGATATTTTGCTAAGTTTTTAAGAAAGTGTCACTTATTTTGATGACATTTGAAATATTTATTTGTTGACATTCACCAAAGTGTCAAAAATTTGAACGTGACATTTTATAAAGGCCACAAGTAAATGTCGTAGTTTTTTTTATACCAACATTAATCTAAATGTTAGAAATTTTAAATGACATATCATAAATGTTGTAAAATTTTTATCGACATTTTCTTAAATGTCGTAATTTCCTTATCAACATTTACCTAAACGTCGTAAATAATATGTCGTACATTTCTTACCAATACTTACCTAAATGTCGTAAAAAATTCTTGCCGACATTTACCTAAATGTTAGAAAATTCTCATCACCAAAATTTACGACTTTGACCCAAATGTAAATTAAATATCGGTAAACGAAGTTGTGATATTTAAAGGCAAAACTTCATAAATAGCTATAGTTTGCTAAATTATTCAGGGTCTATAGTTTAAGTTTCTTAATTACAAAACGTAGCTAATTTCAAGTTCCAAAATCAGCCCTCGATTTGTATATAAACACTTATATACGTATATACCATAAAAATAGATTCCTAATAATCAGTTAGAAAAATCTTTTTAAAATGAAAATCTCCATAAATCATGCGTCTTTTACTCTCACTAATATTCTCTCTTCATAATTGACTGATACAGCTGGAAAATCTTAGATACAAATAACCATTCATATACTTTGCAATTTCATATACTCATGTGTTCACCATCTATTGTATATATGTATTTGAGATTCAAGTTAACTAAGTATATACATTTCAAATGTATATACTGATATGTATAAATTTCATATACATTTTAATCTCAAAAGTTTGAATCTCAAATACATTTGAATCTCATATACATTTGAACCTCAAAAATATGAATCTCATATACATTTGAACCTCAAAAATATGAATCTCATATACATTTGAACCTCAAAAGTATGAATCTCATCTACAATCTATAATAAAAAACAAAGCATTCCAATTACATATACATATATGTGTTTAGTTGGTATATACATATATAAACATCACTAAAGAAGGATGAAATTTTAGAAAAATCTTTTTAAAATAGAAATCTCCATAAATCATGGGGATGGGGCGTGAATTCCACCGGAAATTGGGTGAGAGGGAGTTTGAGAATAGATAATATACGTTTTCTTCCCCCAAAATATATATGTTGCCCAAAATAATAGCTACTTGTTCTAAACTATACCTATAAAATGTAATTATGTGAAAGTTAACTCATGTCCCGTAATTAGGCCCTTCAATATTCTATGTCTCGTAATTTTTTCATATTTAAATAATTTAATATAATATTTATATTATGTAATCGTATCTCCACTTTCTTATAGTGAGCTAGGCACTATAGCCATATTATTAAAATTTAAGTTGGAGGAAGTAACGAAGGATACTTCTCTCCGCTTGTTAAATGATGATTGATTGAGAGTGCTACTCCTCTCCAAATAATGTACAACACATATATAATTAGGAGGTACCATCTTACTGCCTCAACCAATTGGGGAGACTTCACACCCTTTTGCACATCAAAAACTGAATATTTAGGGTGTGAATAACATAGCATTGAAGTCTAACATTTACTCATCGAGTGAACTAAGAATTAAAATTGATGACTAGACTATTACCATATCAAAAAGAATGAAAGTTGTGCCTTTTAACTTAGAAGGTGTTTAGATTGACTTATTTTCAAGTGTTTTTGGCTTTTAAGTATTTTTTTTTAGTTTTGGTGATGTTTGTCAAAGCTAAAAAGTGTCTTTAAGCACCCACTTTTAGGCCCAAAAAAATGTAAAAATAAACCAAAAACCAAAAGTTAGAAATACTCAACTTTTAGCTTTTAGCTTTTAGCTTATAAGCTACTTTTTAAAAGCCAATCCAAACACCCCCTTAACCCCAAAATCTAAATCCCGAGTTGAGAATTGCTTAATTATAACCATACAAGTGGACAACGATCTATCTCCTCGACAACGTGGGACATTTAACATTTTTTTGTAGAGCTAACAACTTTCATGGAAAATAAATGTGAATCAACATTAGATTGGTTCACGTACGGTTGTGTATAAATATATATATGTGTGTGTCTCGTGTAAGAAGCAGATCAGACCAAAGAAGGGGACACTGCCCATGAGCCTATGACGATTATGCGTGGTTTCTTGTAAACCTTTCATATAATAATACAAGATTTATTTGTAATTAGATTTCATTTTCAAATTCTTTGCAGTAAATATTACATAGATTTCATTTTCAAATTCTTTAGCTATCACAACTTTCCAGTGCTTAATTATCACATTGTGGAGTATACATGTATCTATACTACGTCAACTCGTTTGATCTCTATTTATTTGAAGACGTAGAAGTTGTGGGAAAATTTGTTCGCAATAGTACCAACATACACACTACGTGTAACGTGTGCATGATGAAAGGCCCCATTTGGCCTAGACGGAGTAAGGATTTCTACTCACAGTTTAGATCAATAATTTATACGTATTAAATAAAATTTCTAAAATAAGTATAATATTTAAACTAAGGTTTTTGGGTCAACCGAATCTATAACTTGGTCTCACAGCACATGTTCATGTACACACTTCTTTTTCACAAAACAATAAGTAAATTTAGTTATAATTCCACATTTTTCTCCACAAATACTTCCTCGATCGAAAACAAGGTAGCATAACTTAAACGACACGTATTGTATCTGAATTAACAGGATCATCCAAACACACTTTCCCCCCTCTTTGGTACATTATTAAAAAAATATAATGTCAGAAATAAAACCCATGTGCTTACAGAATCCAGAAAAAGGGCTAACATTTGGCAGCTGCTTTATTTATTTTTATTTTTCGGAAAAAATTGAGACATCTGGTTAAAAACCCGGAAATCCATATACGTGATTTTAAAAAAATGCTAGTGTGTCATATCAAGGATTTGAACTTGTGATAATAGGCAAATTTTGAACACTTCTTTACCACTACATTAGAAGTTTTCCTTATATTAGGAGAAATTCAACACTTAATACACACATGCTTTGTATAACTTACTACAAAGATGTTTTTTTTTAAACCTTATTTGCTATAATTTTCTAACGAATTGGGTTCAAAACCTCCTTGCCTCTTTTTATCTTTGTCACTGGTCGTAAACTATAAGTTTAGAGGTGGAGTCATAATATAAAGTTTATGAATTTGAGATTTTAATTCTTTTAAGTTACTGGGTTCTAGAATAAATAATTTATTCATATTTAATGATTTTTTTGAGACAAATACAAGAATTTGGACTAAGGTTATTGAGTCCGACCTCGAACCCGCTAGTTCTACACTAGCTCCGCCCCGGTCTACGTTATATTACTTAGGTGTACGCATGATTTTAATTCAATACAAAATTCTTTCCTATTAACTTCTCCTTTTATCACTATCTTCGGATTTGTTAGAATCGAAATAATCAGGTGTCATGTGAAAGTTAACATAGTAAATCTTTAAAGATGATAAATCAAATAACAAATGAAAAATATATCAAAAGAGATAATTTTCCTCTAAAACAAAATTTTTTTAGCCAAATATGAAAAAAATTGTAATTTTCTTTTAGAAAAAAAATCCCAATTATTATAAGAAGATCACAACAAACACATAACAGATTCTCCGTCACTCTATAGTTTGAAAAACAGTAAAACTAACGGCGTTAAAAAATCACCGTTTTGGAAGGAAAAAACATTAACCATTGAGTTTTTCTTTGAGGCACTTTGAACCCGTTTGGCTATGAAATTTTTTCATTTTTTTTTCATTTAATTTGAAAATATATGTTTTGTCATAAAAATTTCAAATACAACTTTAGAATTTAGAGACCTGTTTTCACTGACTTTTTTTACTTTTTATTTTTTTTTTCAAAAAAATCCTAATTTTTTATTTTCGTAAAATAACTTCATTCAAATAATATTTTATGTTTTTTCAATAAAATATATTTAAATTTTAAATGTAAAAGAATTATAGTCAAACTCAACTTCAACTCCAACTCCAGCTCGAATTTTAACTTTGAAAATTACATAGAATTTTTTTTTTTTAATGGACAAACACCTACTTGTTTTTTCGGAACCGCCGTTTACGTCATGGTTCTAATTATTCTAGGTGTTGATAACAGAACAATTTTTTATTTGTTTTGTTCCTTTTACGGATAGCAAATAATTATTTTTATTTTATGACAATAAGAAAGAGTTGATTGCAATACAAAACTAGAATATTTCAGCTTACCAAATGAAGATGTGCAAGATTAATTTGAAGGAGCTCAACCTATATATTGACAATGTCCCTCCAACTATACTTTTGTCTTTCCCATTTAATTACTATTAAACTGAAAGTTGGTATAACCAAACGATAATTCGAATATTTTCCTACCCTCCTCCCCTCCCCCCCCCACCACACACACCTTTTTTTTCTCTCAAATTCTTCACATTATTTTATTTATAAATAAAACATCAATTTTCGGGCACGCATACATTTGATTTTGTCGTGTTAATGCAGCTGCAAGTGAGTTGGCATTGTTCAGTACTCAAGTGAGTTTTTTTGAAACACTACAGGATCTTGTCATGTTCACAATTATTATGAATCTTTTTGACGCATTTGTGTTGAATAGGTTTGAGTATCTCGGAAAATATGCTAAAAACTAACAAATACATGTATATCTATATTAATTCGTTTTGAATATTAACAAACATTGAGTTACGTGATTGTATTCGGACAAAAAAATTCATATATGGTTGATGTCTGTTTAAACTAAATCACAGAAATTGTGAAAATTAATATTTACTAATTGATCATAATTAAGTGAGAGAAATGTATGTACATGTATTAGTGCCGTCTAAACATTGAGGGGTCATTTTGTAGCTGGTTAGAAATATATAGGTATAAGTAATACACGTATTAGTTATGCGGGTATTAACTATTTCATCTTCTACCTCACATAAGATAACTTATATATGTATTAGTTATGCGAATTTCTAAATTACAAACCAAATATCGTAGTAATTTTATACATAAATAATTTTCTTCCTAACTAGCTACCAAACACTGTATAACTTATACAGAAATTAATACATGGATAAGTGTTTGTTTACCCAAAAATCGATATAGTTAAATTTATATGAGATCAAGAGCACGCATATTAATCTAACTCTTTTATAGATCTGTTTATTAGCGGTTTGAATATCAATACGGCTATAAAAAGGAAAAAGATCAAAATAAACAGTTAGTAATAAAGAATAATGAAAGTAAATCTGTGTGTTCTGGCATGTTTGCAATCATTCCCAAGAGTAATAGATGTGGCTCCGAGAGTGTTAGCTCGGTTTGAAGCAAAGGGAGCAGAAATAGACTTGAGGCGCAAGAAAATAGAGTATTGTTGTAATATTGTCTAGAATTCAAAATATGTTTACAAGTGAATGGGATAAATTATTTATAGGTTACAACAATGAGGCCGTAGCCAATAAGAAGGTTTCACTAGAGCCCTAAAGTACAGAAATGAATGACTACATGCCATGTGTCAAGGTCATTGGTAGTAATGCCAGCAAATATTTCTATGCTTCCCAGGTCTGTACGGGCTCGTCCACGCACCTGATTCTTCTGACATTCTTATCTTCTTTGTCCTTTCTTCACATCATCATGGGCATGATTTTGTTTTCATATCCTACTCGAGGCATATTCTGAAGAGTGATCTCTCAAGATCTCACGTATCCACTAATCCTTACTGCCACGCATCCACTTTCCAATACGCCACATGGCGCAAACAAGTTTTACTCAATACAGATAGTCCCACTTCCTCAGGTCGCCGGGTCAGTTGTGTCGGGGGATGGTAAGATATGACTTGGCTTATGATCTCATCATATTCCCTTTGTTTGATCGTGGAAATAAAGCGACCCCACTTTATGAAATGTTTTTTGCATGTGTCTCTGTAACGATCGGGTCCGTCGTTACGGATAAACCATTCGTGCCAATTTTTAGAGTTAGAAAACTCCGGGTTTGGGAGTTTGAAATTCTGGGCTAGCTAGTCTCGACCGGTTTTGGAGCGAGGTACGGTTTAGGGCAATCCGGGTAAGGATTGTGTTTGATGTCTTGATGTGAGCTAGTTTTCCTCGTAGCTAACACATAAAGGAGTCCGGGGGACTTTTGGAAATCGAATTCGGATAAGTAGAACTCCCAGAATTGAGGTTGACGTGAAGGGATTGTTCCGGGACGTCGGAAAAATAAGTGTGTTGTAAAATAGACTAGTTTTGGAGATTTTATGACTTTTTGTCTCGTGTCAACTGCTACAGCGGTTGACACTCCACCACGGCGACCTCCGCTATAGCGAAAAAATTACCGCTATAGCGGAAGTCAAGTCGGTCAACCTTCGCCATAGCGGTTGACTCCGCTACGGCGGTACCGCTATAGCAGAGCGGACCGCTATAGCGGAGCGTGACAAAATTTAATGCAGAAACTTTCCCAAAAATATTCAATTTTCATAAGTTTGTTTGGGAGAAGGGCTAGGGCAATTTCAGGCGTTTTTCCTCCATTCTTCATCATTTTTCTTCCCTAAGGTAAGGTTTCTACTCCTCGAACTCCGTAATACTTTTCCTATGTGGTAGAATTGCTAGTAGTGGACTTGGAAAAAGGTTTAGAATGACTTAGGGAGGGTAGAATCCAGGGAAAAAGAAGGATTCTATGTGTAGAAGTTCTTGGGTGTTGCTAATTTTACTATTTTATGATCATGTGACCTTAATTCCCTAATTATTCCATAAAAATAGTTGAACTAGGTGAATTAATGGAGGGAAAGTTTGGGAAAAAGGGTGAAATGATCATGGGTGGCCTGGAGTTTAGGATTTTGCGTAATCCGGGTAAAATTTAGGCCATAAAGATTAATTCTTGGTTATTGTGTGTTATTTTAGACCAAGAACCAACAAGAACTTCGGAAAACGAGAAAGCTCTGGTTGAGTAGAGCTTTGGATTATTTCGAGGTAGGTGATGGTTTACTTCCTGTATGCTTTGTGTGTTTAAGTACTCTTATCTAAGTATTTGTATGAGATGCATTGCTTAGGGAATGATTAGAAATGTCTAATAGTCCTTTTAGCAGTCTGGTAGATTAAACATTATTTTTGTGCTTGTTGGTTTATAAGTTGTTTGTTCATTTTTGTGACTGTGGATTATTTGACTTTGGTTGGCTCGGGTACCACGCCTGGTACGGGATAATACTAACGGTTGGCTCGGGTACCACGCCTGGTATGAAATATACTAATGGTTGGCTCGGGTACCACACCTGGCACGAGTTGACTTCTTGTATTTCTACATCTTTATTTAATGGTTCCCTGAGTGGATCGGGTGGTGAACTTGAATTGTAGTTGTGAATTTTGGTCCTTGAGAGGCCGGGTTGTTACATTGCTTTACGAGTTGGTCTTGGTGTAGACCGGGTTGTTTGTTTGACACTTAGGTGTTGTCTAGAGGGGATCCATAGTGGGTCCGAGATATGTGACGAGGCATAATTGTTATTGTTGTGAATTGTTGATCATAGCTGTGAAGTGGTTTACATGTGGGACAAGTTAGGTAGAGAATTTTAGTCTAGGAATACCTGTTGACTTGCCTATGTGTTTCTGTACTCTTACTTGATTTATGTACTTCCCATACATTGTTTATTTGGAACTGGCTGATGATCTTACCAGTACACGGTGGTTGTGTACTGAACTGCACTTGCTTATCTTTTTATGAGTACAAAAAATCTTCTGGCGGTTGACGCACGATCTCACTTGTAGGCCTGACACATCGAGATATCAAGGGTGAGCTATTCGACCAAGCTGCCTTGGTGTCCATCTTTTGAGTTGTAGCCCACTTGCTTCGGGCTTAGACTGTTGTTTTTCTTTTATTACTTGGGGTTGCATCCCCGTACTCTAGATTTGGTAGCGTTTTGGTACGATGACTCTCAGATTCTAGGGAGGGATTTTCGCAGTTTACTTTATTTATAGAGTTGATTTTTACTTATGTTTGAATGCTAGTTTACTTTTCTGCACTGGTTTTAAGCTGTTAGGCTAGGCTAAGAGTGAGACTCTAATGGTTCACTCATCCGGGGGTTTGGTGGGTGCCACTCATGATGGCCTGGGTCGTGATAAAGATGGTATCAGAACCCGAGGTTCGTTGATCTCGTCACACCAAAACAGGTCTAGTTGAGTCTTGCGGAATGGTGCGGAGACATCTATACTTTTCTTCGAGAGGCTATGGGACTTTAGGAAACTATCTCTTCTTTCTTCCATCGTGCTATAACTTGATTCCAATTTGTATCTGGTGATACAAATTGGTAACTGACTCTTTCACTCTTCTTTCTATAGATGGTTAACACAAGGAACACGGGAGCTAGACCGGTAGTCCCAGCAGCGGGCGCAACTGTCCATGGTAGAGGCAGGGAAAGGGGCAGAGGATGAGGAAGAGCCACACCCGCCAGGGGTGGGGCTCAAGCTGCTACATGAGCGCGAGAGGCAACCCCTCCCCCACCTTAGGAACAGGTTGTCGAAGATGTGGAAGTTGTTGTGGAGGATGATGTGGAAGTTGTTGTGGAGGATGATGGGGCGCAGGATGAGGCAGAGGCGGCACCGGCTGGAGGTGCAGGTCTTCCCTCTATGACACCAGAACCATTTCAGCAAGCTTGGAACTTCTTGAGTAGTTTGGTTGGTGCTGGAGCCATACCCGCGGGCGTTGCAAATCAGGCTCTGAGTACTCAGCCAGCAAATCCTACGACTCCTAGGATGGATGCAGCTTCAGGCACAGGTAACTTCTTCAGGCCAATGCTAGGCCCAGTGATGATAGTGAATGAACATGAGATGCTGACCAAGTTTCTCAAGCTGAAACCTCCTACATTTCAGGGTACTGACAGGGAAGATGCTTATGAGTTCATACTGGATTGTTATGAGAGGCTTCACAAGCTGGGCATTGTGCAACAGTATGAGGTGGAGTTCATCACATTTCAGCTGCAGGGTGATGCTAAGCAGTGGTGGAGATCTCATGTGGAGTGTCGGTCGTCCGTTTTACCTCCACTGACTTAGGAGCAATTCTACTCTTTTTTCTTAGAGAAGTACGTACCCAGTACTTTGATGGACCAAAAAAAGGATGAGTTCTTGAATCTGGAGTAGGGTAGCATGTCAGTCTCTGCTTATGAGGCAAAGTTTCATGCGTTGTCTCATTTTTCTACACAGTTGTTGGGTTCTGAGGAGGAGCGGGTTTGGTTGTTTATCAAGGGTTTGAATACTTAGCTTCAGGTACTGTCTGTGCACATGACTTCTTCACAGAAAAGCTTTAATGATGTGATGGATTATGTGAAGAAACTTGAGGGAGTCAGGCAGGCGGGGCAGGCTAAGGTGTTAGCCAAGAAGCCCCAGAATGAGGGAAATTATGGTGGTTCGTACTCCAGGAGTCAGAATCAGCAGGTATACTTATTTTTGGGAAAAATGACTTGTATTAAAAATCATTTCAAAAATCTAGTTAAAGTTTCAAAACATTTTCAATTTGGAAGCAAGAGTCGCCACTTAGTTTTATAAAAGTAAAACTAAGAAAAACTTGTAAAAATTTTGAAGTCTAAAACAGATAAAGACTTGAAAAATTTGAGATTTTAGGTAAGAGGTTCCTATTAATATCCTGAGAAGGTTTTAAAGGCACTCGGGATATCCACTAACTCACAGTTCTCCGAACTTGTTTGAAAACTAACTTATTCGACTAAATTTGAAAAGATCTTGGTATTAAAATATCTTATTTTAACTTGAGACAATCATCTTGTTTCTATCTCGATTTTAAGAAAACATGGTAAACAAGACAACTTGATGACATTTAGAAAGAGAGGAAAACACATAAGAAATTCGTTTTGAAAGGAAACATGCTTGTTAACCGTTTAAAGCCGATAAATAATTAAAATAAGAAACGTCTTCGTCTTTTGGGGATAATTCAACTAAATTAAAGTGTTAGAATCCAAATAATACAAGTCATATACTAAGCAATACAAATAATAGTTAAAGAGATAAGAGAAGAATTTAAGCCCTTTAGCTTAAACAACTTGGACTTTTAGTCCAAAATCCTGTCCTAAATCTAACTTGGGCTTTAAAGCCCACTTGCTGCTCATTTTTGGACTTTTTAGTCCACTTTCTTCAAATTAGTCCGCTTGGACTGCTGCTGCTACATTTATTTCAGACCTTCTTGGCCCATTTTTTCTCAAACTTTTATCCAATTTTTTAGGCTGTTACTGCTGTGTCTATTTCTTTTCTGTTATAGCGTATGGGCTTGGCTCATTTCTTCATATTTTCTCTTCAACCTGTAGCTTCAAATGGTGGAAAGCCTAACGAGATGCAAGGGTGCGATTTGAGTCCAATGTACTCATGGCAGTTCATGCATAGAAATAAAGAGATGGATTAGAATTTATCCAACAACCGATTCCAACATGTTAAGTTAATCAAGTAAAGAAGAGCTGTCGAACATACACAAACAAGATTCTGTATGTTGGCCATTCGACAGATTGTTCACTTTAAGCTTTTTAACTAAAACAACAAGGAAAATTCTTACAAAAAATATTCATGGAAAAGGCTGAACTAAAACATGGTTTCGTAATAGAGTATGGAAACAACATTCAAACCTATCATCCCAACTGAACACACATGCCAGGACTGAAAACAACACCAAACAGGGGAAAATTTGCTCTTTAGGTTAACAAACAACCAAATGTTCAACTTTCACTTGTTTAACATTACTAATCGAAGGGGAACCAAGGCGTCCTAGACTTTACAAGCATTGATTCCTACTGCATGCTCCCTAACTATGCTATTTCGGACAACATAGATGCTGGACAAAACACGAG
Source organism: Jaltomata sinuosa (assembly GCA_003996215.1). Taxonomy (NCBI): domain Eukaryota; kingdom Viridiplantae; phylum Streptophyta; class Magnoliopsida; order Solanales; family Solanaceae; genus Jaltomata; species Jaltomata sinuosa. Next base: position 1,767,372 of record QJPP01000024.1, read on the forward strand.
CGTATTGGAGAAAGAAGTAAGCAAAGAAAGACTCGTGATTCTAGAGAAAGTATATGCAATAGGGATTGAACCATTATAGTCATGCTAAGGCATAGTCTAAAAAAAATATCTCACAGCAACCAAATGAAGACACAACTAAACTATTGACATGATAAGTAGAGGCAAAGCAATATCAAGACCAAATTATTAATGTCCACACCAAAGACTAACCATGGATTGAATAGACGCGAAACAGAAAGGAAAAAGGAAAGAAAAGGGGGGAGAGAGAAGCCAAACTACCATTCAATGACATAGTAAAAAGCCTTTATTTGAAACCAATACAAACTACCGAGATGCAATCAACTTTCCACCTTTTCAGAGCAAAGAAAAAAAACAAAGATTTTCTATAGACTTGTTCTATTATCATCCTAAAACTCGAAAAAAACCCAACACTTTTAGCTCATGGTTTGCAAGAGACATAAAATGGTTATGACGGAATAGGATCACATACTATTAAACAACGTCAAGGAGTAATGAAAAATCAAATGAACCCTCCTTGAATCAACCTAGTTCATCTTTAGCTAATCTTTTTTAGAGAAAATCTTTTCACCAATAACATTTATACGAAAATATAAATAACAGATTCATACAAGTGAAACTTTGAACTTTTATCTAAAATTTCCATCACAATCACACTATTGCAAACAAGACCAGCCCAACCAAAAAAAAATTCTCAAGAAGTTACAGCCTTACATAACGCTAAAAATACATAAGAAAGTGAAGTGTTTACCTTCTTTTAAGCAGCGAACGGGAACAACCGAGCTTTTGCCGGAGAGAAAACTTCACCACCATTGGAATTCACAACGACCTTGTTGAAGTTCAATTTTTGTATATATTTCTCTGAAACCTTTGTTCCATTTTGAGATTTTAGAGAATGGTTCTCCACAAAACCTCAGAAATCAAAATCCAGCCCCTTATCCCTCCATCTTAGAGGGTATTTATAGGAGAATTTTGGGTAAAAATGGGGGGGGGGGAATCTGAGAGGTTTCTGGGAAATTTCTTTTGGGTTTTTCGAATTCAAAATCAGAACCAACCAAATTGAGCCAACGCATGTAGTGTTGGTATGAATTCGGGGTGATTTCTCCGCGATTGAAGGGATAAGGAACGTTGAGAAGAGCTAGCCGTCCACTTCTAGAACCTTCTTGGTTCTTTGCCAGCTCAATTTTAACGGAGACGATGGGGAATTGGACGGCGTTTGGGAATTTTAACAGAGTGAAGGCGTCGTTTGAGCTTTGTTTGGATGGAGGATTGTACTGGGTCATTTGTTGTCGTCGTCTGCAATAGAATAACGAAGGGAGAGAGAGAGTGTGATGAGGGTTAGTTTAGTTGTCTATTTTTTAGAGACAAAGAGAAAGAAGAGGGTATAAGGGTGTGAAGGTTGGTCCGGTTGGGGCGAAGAGGAGGTGGGCCAGGTGGATTTTGAGTGTTGGGCCAAATAATTGGCTGATAAAGGAGTGAAGGGAGAGGGTAATTTCATTTAAGAGCTGGCCACTTTGCTTTGCAAATGTGACCATATTTGGTTTAGAGGATAGCCAAATTAGAATAATTAGGTAATATTCGGCTAAAATTTAAATAGTTTTAAAGAATTTAGGCTAGAATAGGAATAGAGACGGATTAATTACAATTAACCCTTCGAGCTTCTTTAAATTTAAATGATTTGAAATTAAAATGTTTTAACACATAATTACCTCACTTAACACTTATGAAAAGTTAATTTATTCAATTAATCTCTCATTTTGAATTAAGTTAGAGGTCAACGTTTTAATCTCCTAAAAGGATTTTCTTATGAAATTAAACTTTAAAATAATTATTTAAGAAAACTTATATAAATTCCACGTAATTAAATATGAAAGATATAAATTATTACTCCAAACTATTATAAAGATAATTTGAAAAAAATGTTTTATCCCTTTTTATAAAACAATTATTTCGAAAATTGTTTAAAATTCAAAAAGGCTCAAGATTAATTTGTAATGTGGCGGGTAAAAATTGAGTGTCAAGAACTGCCCCTTCCTTTGGGTAGGGTGAGTGTAATGAAACCTAGGCAAAGGGAATTGACATTCCTAATTTTATCCGACCACAGATTCATCTTCAGAAGGCAGTTGGTTCTAGCATGAATTTCAAGGAATTATGGTCAAACTCTGGTATCGAGTTTCCTACATATCTCAGGTTACATGAGAATTCAGTCCACTTGTAGTTTAAGATGCTTGATTTTACGCACGGTTTTGAAAGAATTCTAAACTATCCCGGTTTCAGAGTTTGGAGAGACCGGAAAGCTGGGGATTAAGAGAATTGGGGGGAGTTCAAAATGCAGCCGAGTTTTCAAAACAAAGCCCGCCTACATATTCCAAGACTTAGGAATCAAGGTGCTTGTAGTTCGACTCAATCGGCGGAAAAGATAATCTTTATGTTAAGACAACCTTTGGCTCGGGATGAGTGATGAATAATTGAGCAATATAAAAGAGGCTTGTAACCTCTCAACCATGAATGTGGTGCACTTCACACCCATAAATAAGATTTTACCTAGATATAATTTCCAAAGCTCGAGGTGTATTGCCATTCGAATTTGAAGAGAAGGAATATTGCTTCCAGCGTGAGTTTAGAAAATACCCTGGATGCGAAACTAAGACCCAAAGATAAGAAATACCCACATGCCTTCTGATAGGGGTGTGGTTTTATGGTGGTGAAATTTGTTCCTCAGCTCGCGTCCAAAGAGTTTGGTATTCCTCTTCGGACTATCACCTAGTTTGCTGCTAAAACAAAGTTTCACGTTGTGATGCATCCATTTTGGTGTAGTCCGCACCTGTGATTTTGCTTTGAGAATTTCATCCTCCTCGAATTCTCTCGACAACATCTCAAAAACAAAATGGTTAGTAATAACATAATTCTATTTGGAGAGGTAGTTTCTTTGTCATACCTCACCCCGAGATTATGTTCGAATCCCGCATTGTGATGTCCTTTTGACGCACTTTGCACCTATTGTTCTGGTTTGAGATTTTCATCCTCTTGGATGTTCTAGGCAATACTCTGAAACAAATGGTTAGTAGTAAAGTTATTCAAATAGAAAAAGATAGCTTTGTACCTCATCTTTTGCATTTGTTGCTTTTTTGAAGAAGATGTCGTCCTTTCTTCCTCTATCTTGGGGAAATAGCAGCTTCCATGATGAGAATATGATAGCCTTCGTAGCTATCAGATAGGATTGCCTTTGTGGCAGGTTTTGAGTATGATGACTTTCTTAGTCGTTTGCGATGTAATGGTATTCGTAACCATTTGCGGCATTCTCTTGAACGTGATAGCCTTCATGGCTATTGACAGTAATTTTTGCATATGCCTTTTAGGGTAAATATTACGCATCATCCGTATCGACGCGACTAACAGATATTCTCTGAATTGTCAGGCTTTGGGTAATCTAGCACATCATTCGAATTTGGATAGAGGCGGCTCACAAATGCTTTTAACTTATCAACTTCGAGTAATCTTGCACATTATCCGACTTTGGGTAATCCTGCACTTTTATCCTATCTTGGATGTAACGCGACTTACAGATTTCCCTTGAATTGCTAACCTTTGGATAGTCCTACACAATATCAACGTGGATATGTCGTGGCTTATAGATAACCCTTGGACTATCAATTTTTGGTAGTCTTGCACTTTTGTCCAATTTTGGATATCATTACGACTTACGCATACCCCTTGAACTGTCAATCCTCAGGTGATATTGCGTACTATCTGATTTCAGATATTACTGCGTCTTACAGATAACTCTTAGTTTGTTAAGTTTTTGGCAATCTTGCACACTATTCAGTTTCAGATATCGCTGTGACTTACAAACGACCTTTGGCTTTCTAATTTTGGGGAAATCTAGTTCATTGTCCGATTCAAATGGCATCTTACAGACATCCCTCAGACTATATGCTTTCAATCTCGACGATAAGCAGTATTTAATTATCGAGGGGTGATAAGGCCTTTGCCACACGATCAAATATAGCTGCATATTCTGGCGATTGATGCTTTTGAATAAGAGTGCATAAATATCCTCAACGTCAGACTCCTCCATCTTACGCAATATCGGATATAAATATGCTGAATGCCAGATTTGGCCTAATAAAGAAGCAAATATACCCTCAACATTAGACTCCTCTGTCTTACACGATATCGGATATAAATATGCTGAATGCCTGACTTGGCATAATAAATAGTAATAATATACTCAATGTTAGACTCCACTATCTCACGCGATCTCAAATATAAGTATTCTGAGTGCCAGACGTGGCATAATAAAGGAGCAAATATACCCTCAACGTCAGACTCCTCCGTCTTATGCGATATCAAATATAAGCATACTGAGTGCCAGACTTGGCATGATGAAGGAGCAAATATACCCTCAATGACAGACTCCTAGGTCCTACACGATATCGGATATAAGCAGGCTGAATATCAAACTTGGCATAATGAATGATGATAATGATAATGATGATAATGATATCCTCAATGTTAGACTCTACCGTCTCACGCAATATTGGATATAAGCATGCTGAGGGTCGATCGTGCGCAACAAGTGCGACTTAGGGATGCCTATGAATGTCATCCTATTTGAAACCGGCCGGTAGAGGGAAATAGTCTTCGCAGGGGATGTGTATCTGTGGTATTGAATGATAATGTGGATGATCATGCAATGGTCCTCGTGACATGGTCCTCGCAATATGAAAATGTAATGGCCCTCATGGCATGGTCCTCGCGACTTGCAAATATGATGGCCCTTGTGGCATGGTCCTTGCGACATACAAATATGATGGCCCTCGTGGCATGGTCATCGCGATATGCAAATATGATGGCCCTTGTGGCATGGTCCTCACGACATGCAAATATGATATGGTTCTCTTGACATGGTTTCAGCGATATGATGCCATACAGTACAATGCAACATAATATAATATGATGTAATGCGATATGACATAATATGATGCGATATAATGCTTATGCCATGTAATGCAGTATGATGCAATATGATGCAATATGATGCAATGTGACATAGTGCAATATGAATGCAAAATGTGATGCAATATAGTGCCGTATGATGCACTGGCCCATGGGAAAGTCGTAGAAAATATCACCTCTGGTATTTGTTTTGTCATGTCGACTCCTTTATGGATACTTGTGCTCAAGGCAAACGGTTAGTAGACATGGTGTCTCTCTTACTAGCGACCACAGTCAAATTTGAAATTTTTCAAAGACAATATTTTTGAAGCTAATCAAAACAGACTAAAATGTGAATGAAATGGTCGTGTCCATTTCTGGGGACAACCATAAATACCATCTTTGAACATCGTCTGTTCGTGGTAATTTCTGACTTGCTGGGGATTGACGGAGAATGACGTCGATCTCTTATTTTGTGTCCCAATTCGAAACTCACTGAAATGTCCTGATCCATTAAGGGACTTGAGGACGTTGTCAGTCTCTCTTTATCTGGTAGTTTCTGTGAACTACAAGAAGATTCGCCCATTTAGGGACTTTTGCCATCTTTGACTTCTTTCCTCTGCTTTGGCTTTTCTCGCCAAATTTTGGGGCGTCTGGTCTCATTGCATTTTTTTGAATACGTTGGATAACGTGGGACTGCTTTTTAACATACTTTTGGGGACAACGTGCATCCACAGAAAAATTCTTAGTTTTTTGCCAAAACTGGTCTGTGTTGACCTCCTTCGATCTTCTGCTCCTCATTTTGTCTTCTCTGGATGCTTTCCAATCTCGGGTACTCATCGCCCTCGACTCTTCTCGGGCCACGGTAGACATAAGATAAAATACATTATAAGGAGTAAAACTAGTTTTCGTAACAATTTTTCAGACTGGTTCTTTGTAAAACAAAGCTTTTGAAAAGGTCTCTGCCCGTCATGTCGTGTGCTAGCTCAACTAATGTCCTTTACTCGAGGCTTTAACATTTTCTGACATACTGCTGGTGGACTCTGGAGATCCTTCGCCATCCTTGCTGGAAAGTTGAAATATTTTTCCAGAAATCTGTCGCAGCTGGGGGTTAATCTACCTCGTACTGGGGATTTTGAAGTAGAATATGATCTCTTGGTGTTGGGAAACTTTTCGGAGTTTAATTCTAAACTCTTGAATAAAGCTTGGTGGAAATTTTGAGGTCCTCCTTAAAAATTTTGCCCCAGTTAAAGGTTTCATGATGAATCTCATTCCATTGGCAAGAGACTTGAGACATTGTGGGGATCACGAGATTCTTTCTCGATATCCACTTTGGTTACTCTTTGGCATATTCTGTATTCTGCTTGCTGGAGGTTCATCTTTGCCTTCTGAATTTTAGAGATTCATTTCTCAAAAATTCTGCCTAGTTTTGATTTTCTAGGTGATATGACCGAGCCGTCGTGGCATTTATGTATCCACAAGCCTTCTCTTGTTTTGATGGAAATGACCTTCATATTCTGAATTTTTGAGACTCCTTTCTCAAAAATTCTTCCCAGTTTCCATTTTCTGGGTAATATGACCGAGCCGTTATGGCGCCTACGTATCCCATTGCGGTAGGAATTAGGTCAAACATAGTTTCCACACTTGTAGTGGGAGAATGTTGGAAATAATAAAGGGGTGACCAAAGCCGACACAGGCCTCCTACGTATATCATTCTTGAGAATTCAGGTTCAACGTAATTCGTAGGATAGGAAGGGGAAAGATAGATTTTCCTAAGGGGTTGACCGAAGCTGACACAGGCCGCCTACGTATCTCATTCTTGTGAATTCAGGTCAAACGTAGTTCGTAGATAGGAAGGGAAAAGATAGATTTTCCTAAGGGGTTGACCGAAGTCGACACAGGCTGCCTACGTATCCCGTTCTTGAGAATTTAGGTCAAACATAGTTCATAGGATAGGAAGGGGAAAGATAGATTTTCCTAAGGGGTTGACCAAAGCCGACACATGCCGTCTACGTATCTTATTCTTGAGAATTCAGATCAAACGTAGTTCGTAGGATAGAAAGGAGAAAGATAGCTTTTCCTAAGGGGTTGACCGAAGCCGACACAGGCCGCCTACGTATGTTATTCTTGAGAATTCAGGTCAAACGTAGTTCGTAGATAGGAAGGGGAAAGATAGATTTTCCGAAGGGGTTGACCAAAGCCGACACAGGCCACCTACGTATCTCATTCTTGAGAATTTAAGTCAAACGTAGTTCGTACATAGGATAAGGGATTTTTAAGCTTTCACTAAGTGCAAAATGATTACAATTAGAAAGTGCGATTACAGGGAAAGAAAATAGAAGGAAAAGAAGTCACCTTCAGGCGTAGTATCCCTTTGCAGCATCGGAGTTGATATAGGCTTGGGCCATTCTTGATCATCCATCTTGAACAAAATCAAAGCTCCTCCAGATAGCTATTTTTGGGCTGTGTACAGTTCTGTCCAGTTTGGTGTAAACTTTGCTTTATCCCGTGGGAGGAAAGGATCAACTGTCCATTCCCTGAATTGAATTCTGGATTGACCAATAAATTTTGGGAGATGATGCTTGTGCTCATTCTCGTCCTATTATTATAGGACCAGTAAAAAATATCGATGTGCGGCTTGAGTAGACTGATAAGTTCTTTCTTTTGCGCTTTTGACAAATGAATACTAACGTTGATTTCTTCAACTTGACCGTCATTTCCCAGATTAACTACCTCAATCCCTTCCATATGGGGCTTTTCCTGGTCTTCAAAGTTCTTAGACTTCTTGGTTGTTCTTTCCAGGACCATGATTTCTTCAACATGCCTTTCAAAATCATTGTCGTCTAGCTTGATTTGTTCGTTAAGCTCTTGACGTGACATGAAAATGGTAGGTTTTAAGCTATTATTACTGAAATCATAAACAAAGCAAGATAGACAATGACCAGTAATCATATAGCAAAGTTTCCACAATAAGGGAGGCTTATCTTTTATAAAATCAAAAAATATTTATAAAGTATGGCTATAACCCGCATGAATGCTGGTCTGTGCCTTTTTGAAAGCGATAAAATAGTATGAGGAAATTTAAAACATAAAGGGTGGGTCACGGAGCCTCATCCGGACCATCACCAATTTTCATAAAATAGAATCTTTTGTCTACCCATCCAAGTGGAGAGTCACGAGGGGAGTTGTGGCCCAGTTCTGCAATTCTTCGCTAGGCTGGCATCCCTGATCATGGCTGTTTCGGGGATAGCATCACATTCCTTGAACAAATATCCTATTCCATCCTCTAACCCGTCGCTTGGGGAACCAATACGCACTGGGAATGACTGATATGGGTGAAGTAACGGCTTTGGCAATCCTGACTGATTCTCCGCCTTGTCTTCATACCTTAACCTATGCTTGATCAGCTTTCTAGGGATGCTTATACCATCAGAACTCTTGCCTAATTCGAGACCTAGTTCATATCTGCTCACTAGTATCGCGATTGCGAGGATTTTATAGATAGATGCATGGGGATTTGAGGAGAAAGATCCTCTCCAGTGGCATGACAATCTCTACGGTGAAAAAATTGCTTCCTTTTGGGACTTCTTCAGTTACAGGGACACAACCATTAATGTGCAAGGCTTTGTTGCGCATTAACCCTTCAAAGGTATGCTCAGCAATACTCAAAATAACTATAGCTTCTTCTGGTATTTCCTGCTTTTTAGGGCTAACCGGCACTATTGACTTCCCCACAACCCATTCTTCATCGACCTCTATCATGTTAACAGTAGCTCTTTCGTGATTCGGGATCGAATTGTTATTAATATTGGCCTGTGCTGTTTATAGTATGACCACTCTTTGATCAATCAAATCCTGAATTTTGTGTCTCATGTTAATACAATCTTCGGTATCATGTTCTACTCCTCCGAAATGATAAGCACAATATCGGTTAGCCCTGAAGAAACAAGAGTCAGGTGGGTTTAGGTTGTATGGGCTGAATAAATCCAGCAGCTTTCAATTTTTCATATAACTGAGTTCTGGTTTCAGCTAACTGGGTGAAAGTCTGAGGAGCTCTCTTTTCCAAATTTGGACTAGGGAGATTTGCGTTGGTGGGAGGAGGAGCTGGTGATTCTTCTGGTTCTCGAGAGGCTTTTGATACAATTGGAAGTTTTGGAGAGGATCTTGGTAAGTAGGCTGCACATTTAGTTATGGAGCCTGGTAAATAGGCTGAGTATAGAAAACTGGTTGAGGATTTTGTGGAGCTGGGAGAGGGGTTGTTGGAACAAATGATTTTTTGTAGTTGGCTCCAGAGGGCTTCTTTGGTTTCGTGTTGGGACTGTAAGATACCAAAGATACCTCTTCCCTCTTCTTCTTGGGAAATCCTGTCGATCCTGCGAATGCCGAAGCCTTGGCAATCTTGCCACTACAAAGACCTTCTTCAACAATTTCACCAATCTTAACTAGATCGGTGAATTTTGCTTTTACTGCTGATATCATTTTATCGTAGAACTCCGACTCTTGAGAGCGCATAAACACTGCGCTTATCTCTTCTTCGATCATAGGAGGCCAAACTCTCGCTGATTCTTTTCTCCATCGATAAGCATAATCTCGGAAGTCCTCATTTGATTTCTGCCTGATGCGACCTAGGGAGTATCGATCCGGGATAACTTCCATTTTATATGCAAACTTTTGAGCGAAGTCTTTAGCTAGATCACTCCACTTAGACCACTTCTTCAATTCCTGTGAGGTGAACCATTCCGAAGCCTCTTCGCTCAGACTTCCGCTGAACAGCCTCATTAACAGAGCATCGTTCTTTCGTGCGCCGACCATTTAGTCGCAATAGCTTCTCAAATGAGCCTCGAGATTTCCAACACCGTTGAAGATCTCAAACTTGGGAATCTTGAATCTGTCTGGAAGGTCTATTTCCGGATGGATACAGAGATCGTCGTTGTCATAGCCTTTTTCATAGGACGAGCCTCAAAACTCCTTGATCCTGACTATCTCCTCTTTCATTTGTGCCATGTCATAATCATGCTTTTTCTCTGTGGACCTCAACTCTTTCTCTTTCTTCTCATAGTGGTCAAGCTCGGGGATTACTTGGATAGTGGTTTATGGTTCTACCATAGCGTGGAAAGTGGTTGGTGGCATATTTTGGGTAGGTGGAGGCTGGACATGTGGAATGACATTTGGGTACGTGGGTTATATTTCTGTGGATTGATAATGTTGGATGGTTGTTCTGGGAGTTATGGGTATTCAGTGGCGTATTTTGGTAATTTGGATGGAGGTTTTGTGGATTTTAGGCACTTGTGTTGTTGTTTTAGTTAGTGTGCTGGATAGTAGGAGTGTGAATTAGATATGAGGATCCGATATAAGGAGGATTATTAGAGAGATGTTTGTTGAAAGGCCTAGGTGTGGAGGCAGGAAGGACATTTCCTGGATGATTTTTGGTTAACGGAGAATCGAGCGGAGGGACCTGGAGAGGAGGGTGAGAGGTGCCCAGATTTGGAGTGTTAGCGGCAATAGCCAAGCTAGCCATATCCTTGGCTTTCTGTACCTCTTCTTGCATTTTCTCTAGCTTCCTTGCTAGTTCGGTAATCATTTCACTCTGTTTGGCCAAGGCGTTCTCTTCCTCACTATCAGTCATTTTACCCTTAGAAAAGTTAGGGTTAAAAGAGGAATCTATGAGTGCCTTTGAGCGGGTGAAGTAGGGATGTTCGGCCAGTTTTATCAACACAGATCAGTTTCTATTACCTGTTGAAGTAAAACAACTCAAAGGTTGATATGTTAGATCCTGTTGGTGACAAGAAATACAAGGTATTCAACTGGAAATAAACACATAAAAGTTGCTATTTCATCAAGGCAAATTGATCCACGGGTGTTCGAGGATTCGATGGATAGGAATTTTCCCCTCGATTTTGGGTAGGTAAATTTTATCAGGAGATTTGACTTGTCAAGTTTTCAGCACCTGATGTATCTTCTGAATTCTTCGGCATTTTTGTCGACGTGGGGAAATGAAAATTTATGTAGTTTGGATAAGGCAAGTTCATTTTCCGAACAAGACTTAGAAGGGTTTTAAGAAGTTTTTGGATTTTTCTAGGGAAATTTGAAGAACTCCAAGGGCGATTTTGATCGGATTTTGTGGTGGGATTTTATCTTGCCTATGGGTTCTAAAATATTCAAATAGGAGTGGATCAATTCGCCTTTGATTTGAGCAACACACACAAGACAGTTATATCACATAACAGTTCATAACGCGTCCTATACATATATGTGACCTTTTTATGCCAAAGGTAGGCCTAACGAATTGAAGGATGTGTATGTCATTTGTAAACGTTCCATTGCCCCAAAATATATTTATACATATTGATTAAATGAAATAGGGGTACAAAATGGTGGGAAAAGGAATGTATATCAAAATCAGTCCCAAGCAGGGGTACAATCCTAACTAGGCCATCGTGATTGGTCCTTTGTTCTCGAACTTCTTCCAAATTTTGAATGCCTTTCGGATGACAATCTTCAAAAATGAAAGACTATCTAAATATATCTCAATCCCGAGGGACAATGGTTCGTACAACTCGACATCATATCCTTCAATTGAACACATAGGGGATGATTATTCTTTTGGATCGTGGGCCTTTTTCAAACACAAGGTGGTCTTGCTAATGGACTTAATATCCCTTGGATATTAAGAAATCTTAGGTCAATGCTTATTTCAGAATTTGGTTTCTCTCTATCCTGAGTTTCTAGAATAGGTTTTGAAATTGATCGGGAACCCAGGCGGACAACCAAGGCTAAAACAATAAGTGACTGTTAACCGACCGCGGGTCAACTTCTTCACTCGTCTGTTTTGGAAAAATGTGTGTTTTGTTAAGAACGATCGAAAATACTTGCGTAATTATATTTTTACCCCTAATGCATTCTAATGCTTTGCCAAGGGAGGTGGAAGATGCCATGAACAATTTATATCTTGCGGGAAAATAAACAAGTAAGGAAAGCAATAAAGTTACTAATTATTACAATCCGAATAGTTAGTCAAATAAGTTAGTTGCAAATAATGAGGTTAGAACCTAGTTGAATAATCCCCAGCAGAGACGCCATTTCTGTTTTCGGGAAAAATGACTTGTATTGAAAATCATTTCAAAAATCTAGTTAAAGTATCAAAACGTTTTCAATTTGGAAGCAAGAGTCACCACTTAGTTTTATAAAAGTAAAACCAAGAAAAACTTGTAAAAAATTTCGAAGTCTAAAACAGATAAAAACTTGAAAAATTTGAGATTTTGGGTAAGAGGTTCCTATTAAAATCCCGAGAAGGTTTTAAAGGCACTCGGGATATCCGCTAACTCACGGTTATACGAACTTGTTTGAAAACTAACTTATTCGACTAACTTTGAAAAGATCTTGGTATTAAAACATCTTATTTTAACTTGAGACAATTATCTTGTTTCTATCTCGATTTTAAGAAAACATGGTAAAAAAGACAACTTGATGACATTTAGAAAGAGAGGAAAACACATAAGGAATTCGTTTTGAAAGAAAACATGCTTGTTAACAGTTTAAAGCCGATACATAATTAAAATAAGAAATGTCTTCGTCTTTTGGAGATAATTCAACTAAATTAAAGTGTTAGAGTCCAAATAATACAAGTAATATATACTAAGCAATACAAATAATAGTTAAAGAGATAAAATAAGAATTTAAGCCCTTTGGCTTAAACAACTTGGACTTTTAGTCCAAAATCCTGTCCTAAATCTAACTTGAGGCCCACTTGCTGCTCATTTTTGGACTTTTTAGTCCATTGTCTTTAAATTAGTCCGCTTGGACTGTTGCTGCTACATTTATTTCAGACCTTCTTGGCCCATTTTTTCTCAAACTTTTAGCCCATTTTTTAGGCTGTTGCTGCTGTGTTTCATACCCTTTTGGTCTATTTATTTTCTGTTATAGCGTATGGGCTTGGCCCATTTCTTCATATTTTCTCCTCAAACTGTAGCTTCAATTGGTGAAAAGTTCAACGAGATGCAAGGGTGTGATTTGAGTCCAATGGGCTCATGGCAGTTCATGCATAAAAATAAAGAGATGGATTAGAATTTTTCCAACAACCGATTCCAACATGTTAAGTTAATCAAGTAAAGAAGAGCTATCGAACATACACAAACAAGATTCTGTATGTTGGCCATTCGACATATTGTTCACTTTAAGCTTTTTAACCAAAACAACAAGGAAAATTTTTACAAAAGATATTCATGGAAAAGGCTGAACTAAAACATGATTTCGCAATAGAGTATGGAAACGACATTCAAACCTATCATCCCAACTGAACACACAGGCCAGGACTGAAAACAACACCAAACAGGGGAAAATTTACTCTTTAGGTTAACAAACAACCAAATGTTCAACTTTCACTTGTTTAACATTACTAATCGAAGTGGAACCAAGGTGTCCTAGACTTTACAAGCATTGATTCCTACTGCATGCTCCCTAACTATGCTATTTCGAACAACATAGATGCAGGACAATACACGAGCATATTGGAGCAAGAAGTAAGCAAAGAAAGACTCATGATTCTAGAGAAAGTGTATGCAACAGGGATTGAACCATTATAGTCATGCTAAGGCATAGTCTAAAAAAATCTTCACAGCAACCAAATGAAGACACAACTAAACTATTGACATGATAAGTAGAGCCAAAGCAATATCAAGACCAATTTATTAATGTCCACACCTAAGACTAACCATGGATTGAATAGACGCGAAGCAGAAAGGAAAAAAGGAAGAAAAGGGGAGAGGGAGAAGCCAAACTACCATTTATTGACAGAGCAAAAGGCCCTTACTTGAAACCAATACAAACTACCGAGATGCAATCAAATTTCCACCTTTTCAGAGCAAAGAAAAAAAATGAAGATTTTCTATAGACTTGTTCTATTATCGTCCTAAAACTCGAGAAAAACCCAACACTTTAAGCTCATGGTTTGCAAGAGACATAAAATGGGTATGACAGAATAGGATCACATACTATCAAACAACGTCAAGGAGTAATGAAAAATCAAATAACCCTCCTTGAATCAACCTACTTCATGTTTAGCTAATCTTTTTAAGAGAAAATCTTTTCACCAACAAAATTTATACGAAAATATAAATAATTCATTCATACAAGTGAAACTTTGAACTTTTATCTAAAATTTCAATAATAATCACACTATTGCAAACAAGACTAGCCCAACCAACAGAAAATTCTCAAGAAGTTACAGCCTTACATAACGCTAAAAAGGCATAAAAAAGTGAAGTGTTTACCTTCTTTTGAGCAGCGAACGAGAAAAACCGAGCTTCTGCCGGAGAGAAAACTTCACCACCGCCGGAATTCACAACGACCTCATTGATGTTCGATTTTTGCATATATTTCTCTGAAACCTTTGTTGCATTTTGAGATTTTAGAGAATGGTTCTCCACAAAACCTCAGAAATCAAAAGCCAGCCCCTTATTCCTCCATCTTTAGAGGGTAGGGGAATTTTGGGTAAAAATGGGGGGGGGGGGAATCTGAAGGGTTTTTGGGAAATTCCTTTTGGGTTTTTTGAATTCGAAATCAGAACCTACCAAATTGAGCCAATGCATGTAGTATTGGTACGAATTCGGGGTGATTTCTCCGCAATTGAAGGGATAAGTAACATTGAGAGGAGCTAGCTGTCCACTTCTAGAACCTTCTTGGTTTTTTGCCAGCTCAATTTTGATAGAGACGATTGGGAATTTGATGGTTTTTGGGAATTTTAAAAGAGTGAAGGCGTCGTTTGAGCTTTATTTGGACAGAGAATTGTACTAGGTCATTTGTTGTCGTCGTCTGGAACAGAACAACGAAGAGAGAGAGAGTGTGTGATGAGGGTCAGTTTAGTTATCTGTTTTTATAGAGAAAGAGAAAGAAGAGGGTATAAGGGTGTGAAGGTTGGGCCGGGTCGAGCGAAGAGGAGGTGGGTCAGGCGGATTTTGAGTGTTGGGCCAAATAATTGGTTGATAAAGGAGTGAAGGGAGAGGGTAATTTCGTTTAAGAGCTGGCCACTTTGCTTTGCAAATGTGGCCAGATTTGGTTTAGAGGATAGCCAAATTAGAATAATTAGGTAAAATGTGGCTAAAATTTAAATAGTTTTAAGGAATTTAGGCTAGAATAGGAATAGAGATGAATTAATTACACTTAACCCTTCGAGCTTCTTTAAATTTAAGCGATTTGAAATTAAAATATTTTAACACATAATTACCTCACTTAACACTTATGAAAAGTTAATTTATTCAATTAATCTCTTATTTTAAATTAAGTTAGAGGAAAATCAACGTTATAATCTACTAAAAGGATTTTCTTTTGAAATTAAACTTTAAAATAATTCTTTAAGTAAACTTATATAAATTCCATGCAATTAAATATGAAAGATATAAATTATTACTCCAAACTATTATAAAGCTGATTGGAAAAATGTTTTATCCCTTTTTATAAAACAATTATTTCAAAAATTATTTAAAATTAAAGAAGGCTCAAGATTAATTCGTAATGTGGCGGGTAAAACTTAGGTGTCAAAAATGCTCAGCCCGTCCCATTCAGTTAACTCTGCCAGCTGCTACAGGTGGTCATTCGGGAGCTAATCAGCAGTTTTCAGCTCCTAGAGGCCAGTGAGCTTCTTATTCATTTGCTAGTAGGCCTGCACTGGATCGTGGTTGCTTTCATTATGGCGATCTGGGCCACTTTAAGAGTGAGTTCCCTCACAGGCAGACCAGTAATCAGGTTCAGCAGCAGCCCGAGGCTATGGTCCCAGCAGGTAGAGGTAGTCATGCTAGAGGTCGTCCACATGGTGGGCGAGGTAACTTTTAGGGAGGCCGGGCAGACAGAGAGAATGGCGGTGCGGGTAAGGGTACGACGCAGCCGACCAAGGAGGTTGCCCTGATTGATGACCGGGCTCAGTGTTATGCATTTCTAGGGAGGACCGAGGCTGAGGCATCAGATGCTGTAATCACAGGTACCATTCTCGTTTTTGATAAAATGGCTTTGGTATTGTTTGACCCAGGTTCTACATATTCTTATGTGTCTGTGAGTTTTGAGTTGGGTATGGACTTGGTATGTGATATCCTTGATTCCCCTATCTATGTTTCTACCCCGGTTGGAGAATCGGTTATGGTGACTCATGTTTATCGTAACTGTTTTGTAATTTTTGTGGGGCTGCATACTTGGGTAGATTTAGTAATCCTGGATATGTTTGACTTTGACATTATTTTGGGCATGACCTAATTATCCCCTTATCATGTTGTGTTGAATTGTAACACCAAGACTGTGGCTCTAGAGATTCCGGGTAAGGATAGGCTAGAGTGGGAATGTGTGTACAGGTCTAGGCCGGTCAGGATCATATCATTCGTTTGAGATAGGAAGCTAGTGGGGAGAGGGTGTTTATCCTTTTTGTCTTATCTCCAGGATGATAGTGTGGATTCCCCATCTATTGAGTCAGTTCCAGTTGTTTCAGAGTTTTGAAAGGTGTTTCTAGCGGATTTGTTTGGTATACCTCCAGACAGGGATATTGACTTTTGTATTGACTTGGAGCGGGCACTCGTCCCATTTCCATTCCTCCATATCGTATGGCTCTAGCAGAGTTAAGGGAACTTAAGACTAAACTTCAGGAACTCCTAGATAAGGGATTTATCCATCCCAGTGCTTCGCCTTGGGGTGCTCCGGTATTGTTTGTAAAGAAGAAGGTGGGTAGCATGCGGATGTGCATAGATTACAGGCAGTTGAACAAGGTTACCATCCGGAATAAGTACCCTCTACCTCGTATTGATGATCTGTTTGACCAGTTACAGGGTGCATCAGTGTTTTCAAAAATTGACTTGAGGTCAAGATATCACCAGTTAAAAATTAAGCCCGAGGATTTTCCTAAGACTGCTTTCTAGACTCGGTACGGGCATTATGAATTCTTAGTGATGTCATTTGGTTTGACCAATGTACCGGCAGCATTCATGGGTCTGATGAATGGAGTGTTCAAATCTTACTTGGATTTGTTCATCATTGTTTTCATTGATGATATTTTGATCTACTCCAAGAGTAGAGAGGAGCATGCTAAACATCTCCGTATAGTGTTGGAAATTTTGAGGCGTCAAAAGCTTTATGCGAAGTTCACCAAGTGTGAGTTCTGGTTAACTTCGGTAGCATTCTTGGGGCATCTAGTGTCAGAAGAGGGGATGTGGTAGATTCCCAGAAGATAGAGGCAGTCAAGAGTTGGGCCCAGCCTAGCTCTGTGACTGAGGTGAGGAGTTTTGTTGGGCTCGCAGGTTATTACCGGAGGTTAGTAAGGATTTTGCCTCCATTGCTACTCACTTGACAAGGCTGACACAGAAATATGTGCCATTTGTGTGGTCCGACAAGTGCGAGGAGAGCTTCTAAAATCTCAAGACACTTCTGACCACAACTCATATTTTGTCCTTGATGGTTGAAGGTAAAGACTTTATCGTTTACTGTGATGCTTCACATTCTGGTTTGGGTGCTGTATTGATGCA
This sequence comes from Jaltomata sinuosa, assembly GCA_003996215.1. NCBI lineage: Eukaryota > Viridiplantae > Streptophyta > Magnoliopsida > Solanales > Solanaceae > Jaltomata > Jaltomata sinuosa. The sequence continues at coordinate 1,784,825 of QJPP01000024.1, forward strand.
GGATAGGAATGTGATAGCCTATGCTTCTAGGTAGTTGAAGGTGCATGAGAGAAATTATCCGACTCAAGATTTAGAATTGGCAGCGGTGGTCTTTGCACTCAAAATTTGGAGACACTATCTCTATGGTGTCAAGTGTGAGGTGTTCACTGATCATCACAGTCTGCAGAATGTCTTCACTCAGAAGGATTTGAACCTGAGGCAGAAGAGGTGGATAGAATTGTTGAAGGATTACGATGTCACTATTCAGTACCATTCGGGTAAGGCTAATGTCGTGGCAGACGCATTGAGCCAGAAAACAGATAGCATGGGCAGTTTGGCTTATTTGGGGGTGACCAAACGACCACTGGCAAGGGAAATTCAGGAATTGGAGTCCAATTTCATGCACTTGGGTATTTCAGAACAAGGTGGGATTTTGGCCAGTGTTGAGGTCAAATCCACCTTCATAGAGGAAGTAAAGGCGAAACAGTTTTAGGATTCACAGTTGAGCAGGCTTTGGAGCAAGGCAATATCCGGAGGGTCCGGGGATGCCACGTTAGACTCTGGTGGTGTGTTAAATTTTAGAGGTATGATATGCATTCCTTGGGTTGATGATATGATTCAGAAAGTGTTGGCAGAGGCTCATGGTTCGCGGTATTCTATTCATCCGGGTGTCACCAAGATATACAGGAATTTGAGGCAACTTTTTCGGTGGCCTGGGATGAAAAAGGACATAGCTGATTTCGTGTCTAAGTGTCAGAATTGCTAGCAGGTAAAGTATGAGCACTAAAGACCTGCAGGACTACTTCAGAGGATGCTCATTCCAGAGTGGAAGTGGGAGAGAATAGCCATGGATTTTGTGGTGGGTCTCCCCAAGACTTTGGGGAAGTATGATTCTATTTGGGTCATTGTTGACAGACTGACCAAGTCAACTCACTTCATTCCAATCAGGGTGGATTACTGTCACGACCCAACTACCGGGCCGTGCGGGCACCTACTCTAATCAACCTAGATAGGAGAACCCTTACCACCCGAACTAATAGGCAATGCGGAAAAGAAAATAAATCATTAAATAAGTCTCTTACATACATGAGAAAACCTTTTTACAAAGAGTTTAGAAAAATAAACGACTTAAAGAATTTGCGGAAAACATTTACAATGAGAAACAACCTCCCCAGAACCTAGTCTAAGCCGAAACAAGAGCTTCTACAAGATGATTATATGACATAAGATGACACAACACCCACCATAGAAGGAAAGTAGGAGCTGATGGAAGATCACCGCAATCCTGAACCTGTGAAACATCACCAATCCTTCAACCAGACTATACCAAAAAAGGTATAGCAAGAGTAGAATCAGTACAAACACACGTACTGGTAGGCATCATCGGTTGACCTGAATTCACTCCTACCAATCTATAAAAATCAAGATAAAATGCACAAGGTAAATGCTTCACCCGTTTCAACATCACTTTTATCAATCCCCCCTTTCGGAAATGACTATCCTAACCTTTAGACTTACCGAGTCACCTTGTCACCTAGGCTTCCCAAGTCACCTAGACTTCCCAAGTCACCTTGACATCTAGACTTCCCAAGTCACCTTGACATCTAGATATCCCAAGTCACCTTGACATCTAGACTTCCCAAGTCATGTTGACATCTAGACTTCCCAAGTCACCTTAATCCCTAGACTTCCCAAGTCACCTTGACAGAATTCCCGGTCTCTCACGGACCATAAGTAATTATCATACCAACCCGGTCTACACCAAGACCCACTTAACCAAATATAACAGAATTCTCGGTCTCTCACGGACCATAAGTAATTATCATATTTCAATAAAATAGCCCGGTCCGCTCACGGAACCAATAACAGTTAATACAATACAATGATGCAGTAAGACAACCCGTACTAGGCATGGCACCCGATCCAACCGTTAGTATATCCTGTACCAGGTGTGGTACCCGAGCCAACCGTTAGTATATTTCATACTAGGCGTGGTATCTGAGCCAACCATTAGTATACCTGTACCAGGCGTGGTACTCATGCTAACCGTTAGTATACTTGTATCAGGCGTGGTACCTGAGCCAACCGAATGTCAATAATTCACAGTCAAATAATGAACACACAACTTGTAAACCAACAAGTAACAAACTGTTCAACTCACAGACTGTAAGACATGACCCTTAGACATTCTACACAATTTTATCTAAGCAATTCAATTCACACAAACACTTAGATAGAAGTACAAAACATACAACATTCACAGGAATCGTGAGCCATCACCTACCCCATTCCGGGTACACTATGAACCGTCAAATCCCGTCCAAAGACTAACCCCGGTTCACTCTTTTAAACATGCAGTTAATTACATTTATTCCTGACCCTTTTCTCAGGACCAAATACAACCTGGGAAAAACCCTTTCCAGCCTTAGAACACAACCAAACAATTATCTTAATTATACCAATTAGTTTGGAACTTCCGTTCCTTACACATTTGTTAATTACTAACCCTTTTCTGGTTCCCCGAACCTTCTGATATTTTAGTTCCCGCATTTTATTAGAAAAAATATACAATTTAAGCAACGCCTAGAATATCACCACACCCTATTCCCATTCTACTTTTTCCAAAGAAATCCAACAATTCAACAACTTCCTCCAGACTCTGTGCCCGAAGGCCTAACCATGGGTTCTCCCTTTCATTCTACACAATAATAGGAAATAAAAATGGTCAATCTACTCTTGGGAAAAAACTTAGCCTACCTGGATGTCGAGCAGCTGTTCCATGCCCTTTCTGGCTCCGTGAAGGTGTTTCCTGATGATTTTGCAGGCCTGAATCCGTAGTTTTTCGTCCCTTTTATCAGAATTCCTCCTCCCCATAGCTCCCACACCTTTGAGCAGCCTAGGAGGGGTCTTGGAGTATCCCTCATCTGTTTTTGGGGATGAGTGGGAGAGAATGAAATTAAAAGCCCATTTTCATGGTTTTCTAATCCCATAGCTCTGCTATAGTGGTCCCTGCTCTGCTATAGCGGTCCCGCTATAGAACACAACTCCCGCTATAGCGGTCTTAAGCGGTGTTGACCACCGCTATAGCTGTATTTTCCACTGCTATAGCGGAGGCCGCTACCGCGGATGGTTGCGCTCGTCACAGATAGAATATCCAGAAATCTCCCAGTTTTGGTATTTTACAACACACTTATTTTCTCGACGTTCCAGAATAACCCCTTCACGTCAACCTCGATTTCGGGAATTCTACTTACCCAGATTCGATTTCGAAAAGTCTTCCGGACTCCTTTATGTCTTACCTACAAGGAAAACTATCTCAAAACAAGACATTTAACCCAATCCTTACTCTGAATGTCCTAGACCATACCTCACTCTAAAACCGACCGAGACTAGCCTAGCCCAGAATTTTCAACTCCCAAACTCAAAATTTTTCTAACCTGAAACTTGGCACGAATAGTTTACCCGTAACGACGAACCTGGTCGTTGCAATAGATACCAATTTACCCATCATTCATCCTCGAACGATCTCTAAGGCAGAGGAAAAGGACAAGCTCGTCCTTGATCTTAATGCTCTATCATGATAGCGTAAATATAACCTTGCGCAAACCACCGAAACTTCCCAATCCCTTGGTATACCCAACTCAACCCAAAATTTAACTCACTTCTGCTCTATCAAGGAATTCCTTTCTTCGAGCTGCACAAGGTAACTAGATTACCCCTCCCCGAGTGCCTGAGAAATCCGGGGCCTCATCAAAACACCGGAGCAAAAGAAACTCAACTAATGAACAAACTAGTTTTTCCTTGCCAAAGGGACTAGATCCCACCATGGCGATCCCTTTCCCACTATACCCGGAGTTCTGCTAGCCCGAAATCTATTCTGGAAACTTCCTACGGGGTACTATGCCCTCACCTATCATAATGTCACCTTACTCCTGTCAACACTGTTCCCCGAGATACCACGTATCTCTAAATCATGCAACCACAAAAATTCCATTGGAACTCATCCTGGCTTGAGGTTTCGTCAACTCTCATCTTAGGGGAAATTCTATCCGGGCACTTACACCCCAACCAATGCTATGGCGAGCACACCCTCACCACTAAGGATCATCAATAATAAAACAAGTCAATAATCACCCTCAAAATACAAGCCCATGAGCATTGTCCCACACTAAGTCAATCACGGGTCATTTGACAAATTCTACATGAGTGAGTATACTCACCGATGGTCAATAATAATTTAACCAATACCATGGGCTACCATATCTACCCTTTCCTTTTTATCGCACATGGGTGCTAAATTCTCGACAAATACCTTATATGCTTACTATATTAGCTATCTGGATGATTTACTTGCTTCATATAGCAACGCATTATGTAACCATTGCCTTTAGATGC